>ML661892.1:959420-1092679 GCA_007570785.1 Antilocapra americana | reverse complement strand
GTGTGTGTGTGTGTGTGTGTGTGTGTGTGTGTGTGTGTGTGTGTGTGAGAGAGAGAGAGAGTGAGTCATTGAAAGGGGGAAAATCTTTTCAAATACCAAAATACAGTTCCTGAAGTTAATCACTGCATTTGAAATATAGAAAAGTGAAATATATATAAAATAATGAAAATATTAGAATATCTGCAGTTATAAATGAATGGGTCACTGGGAAGGAACAGAGTTCTGAAGTAGATGCACAAATGTACAGGCAACTGGCTTTCCATAAGGGCACTGAAACACCTGTGAGAATAGGAGGACTTCTTCAACAGTCCTCGGGCAAGTGGATATTTATATGAAGCACGAAAACTCTAAACTCCTACCTCACTCCGTATCAAAAATAGGTTTGGGTCAGATTGCAGGGTGAAAGAAAAGCTGCAGCAACCCAGATAATAAAAATGTGAGAGTCTCTAACTTTGTAACTTTAGGAGGCAAAGATGTCTTATAAATGACACACAAAATATCAACCATAAGAGGAGAAAGACATTGAACTTCATCAAAATTTAAAATACCTACTCATTAAAAAGAACAAGGTAAAATACTAAGAAAATAAAGACATGACCACAGGCTGGGAGACAACACATATGTCTAACATATACATGAAGAGGATTTCACGAAACACCATATAGAATGACCATAAACACAAGTGATTGTGTTTACCATAATTTGTGATCAGGGAAATGCAAATTAAAAATGCAGTGAGATGCCACCACACCTACCAGAATGGCTAAAATTAAAAGGACTGAAAGTACCAAACAGTAAGGGGATACAGAGCAATCAGAACTCTGATATAGCACTAGGAGAAGTGTGAAATGCTCCAACCACTTTGAAAGATGATCTATCAGTTTCTTATAAAGTGATACCCAAACTTCAGCAGTTCCTGTCCTAGGTATTTATCCAAGAGGATTGAAAACATTTGTCCATACATGCTCATAGTAATTTTATTTATAGTAATCCAGCTCTGAAAACAACTCAGATGACCATCAGTAGGAAAATGGATGAACTCTGATAAATTCACAAAATGCAGTCTTATAATAAAAAATGTTATTGATAGATAAACATACTAAAACAGGTGAAACTCAAAAACAGTATGAGTGAAAGTATCCCATTGTCACAAAAATACTTAGTTTATACTTTATATGAAATAAGTAATTGTCAGAACTAATGGATGCTGATAGAAATCAAATCAGTACTTGCTTCTAATAAGAGATTACCTGGGAAAGGTATGTGAGGAAAATTACTAGGGTAATGGAAATGATGTGTGCCTTTATTCGTCAAAACTGATGAAATGGCACTAAACACTTCACTGTATGTGAATTATGTATGTAAAAATGCATGAAAGAACTTTTAAGCTGCCACTTATTGAGTGCTATGTCAAATGTACTATTTTTTAAAGAATTTAAGTACAGTTGATTTACAATGTGTTCATTTCTACTGTAAAACTGATTCAGTTATATTCACACATAGGTATTAATATATACATATGTCTGTATGCATTCTTTTTCATATTCCTTTCCATTGTGGTTTATCACAGAATATTGGATATAATTACCTGTCCTATACAGTCGGACCTTGTTGTTTGAGTACTTTTCTTTATATGTGTGTGTGTGTGTATGCAGTCATTTAATCCTTGGAATAACTCGAGTTGGTATTATAATCATAGGTCTGTTTTCTCAGTGTGACCCCTCTTGATTATAGAATATAATATAAATAGTAATATCAGAAACCATAAAGCATACAATTTAGGAAACACTGTATGATACTTGGCAGAGGTGATATCATGTAATTAAAAGCAGTAAAAGGAAACTGCCTGGTATCAAGTGTAGGCTCCTCCACTTTGTTGTAATTCACTAAACTGCTGCCCGCCTTGGTTTCTTCATTTTTGGGATGGGGCTGGGTGATTCTCATGCCCACTTGATACAGAATGAAGATCAAGTGAAATTACGCTTGTAAAGTGCTTGCTAGTTCCTTACAATCCCTGGGTAAATGCTAAACTGCCATTTTTGGTTGTAGAGATTATATGAGGGATGACAATCCTGAACAAAACGAGTAACATTATATCCCATTTTTGTGGCCTCTGAGTCTTTATGTATATCTATGCATCCACTTAACTGTAGCTGAAAGCAAAATACTGTCATTTTTAAAAAAACTGTATCAGCTTCATTATAAGAATTTGGAAACTGTCGAAGAAGTTGACCCTATTAACAAAAAAAAATTAATATGCCGAAAATTGTGTTGAGAAAAAAATTGTCATTTAATGTAGATGTTACATTTTATCTGTCCAGAGTGACTGAAAGCCAGCCTGAAACTATTTAGGCACGTTTAACGGGTATCAGCAAGGTTAATTGTCTGAGGAATGGTAAGGAGCTGAATTCCTTTATGCAAGTCTCCAATTTGGTATACTGTCATAGCAGTTTTCACGAGACTTGGGTATATGTCTTTATTTTAGTTGTGCTTTTGAAAGTCTTTGTTTCCATAGCAAAAATTTAAGATCAGAGATGTTGCAAATATGTGCACACTAACAGTGCTTTTCCTATAAAGTACAAGTTAATCTATGACCAACCTGCTGTGTAAGGTAGAAAATTCTCTGTTGCTGTTTAGTTGCTAAGTTGCGTCCAACTCTTTGCAACCCCATGGACTGTAGTCCACTAGGCTCCTCTGCCCATGGGATTCTCCAGGCAAGGATACTGGAGTGGGTTGCCGTTTTCTTCTCTAGGGGATCTTTCCAACCCAGGGATTAAACCCGTGTCTCCTGCATTGTCAGGTTTGTCCTTTACCACTGTGCCACCTGGGAAGCCCCTAGAAAAGTCTATAAACATCTCCAAAAATGATATCAAAGGGAAATTGAAAGCTGCTTTTGAGGGTAGTGTTTGTCCCTGTTTCTGACTGTCACCACCAAGTGTGATAAGTTGGGTAGTGAGGATACGAACAATTCCAGTACTGTCAGGGTATGTGGGGCTATGTGTATGGTGTGTATTTCCTCCTCTGGAATCTTTCTCATCAATAAATTCTTTCTTAGGCTGGTTTTATGCAAGTGTTAGTATTTGTCGTGGATCACTTTTGTATTCATCCATTTCCTTTGGATATGGAAGTGATGTTTTTTGTATTTTCTCGGCCTGCTAGTATATCAGCAGAACAGTGGCTGACTAATCAAGTCTTAGGATGGCTCTTTTCTTATGGTTTTCCACAGCCTTCACTGAATTTACCCTGAAATTCATCATGCATTGAAATTTCATCTCAGATAATAAATATCTTAGTGTCAAACATGAAAGCATCAGCAGAACTGCTTTATGAAAAGAGAAGACTCTTGCTGGGGAATCCACTGTGTCACTTCTCACAAATGGCTTGGTTTATTTCTTTATTCAGCCAATGTATGGTGAGCATCTATTGTGAGCTAGGGACTGTGCCAAGTCGGCTACTTATTATCTGCATGATACCTGTCCTCTCTCGGATTTCAATTCCCTTGTATGCAAACTGGGAGTTTGGGTCAAATAAGCCTAGATTTCAGCAAATGGTACTGTATTTAATTTCAAACAAGCTTATAATTAATGTTGATATAACAACATTTTCTGAACATGTTTGACAGTTACCTGTAAGGATCAATTGAAACATAGAACATGAAGATTCAAAGAGATTGAGCTTAAGAAATAATTCTGTATAAGTCTACTTGTTGACTTTTAGCACTTTATGCCATGAGATTTCAGATACCATTCAGAAAGCCTTATTTGGGATATTTAATTGTTCCCTCTATATGTTCTAGAGATATCCTTTTTTTAATTTTACCTCCAATACTGGCTCTTAAGAGACTATCTCATTTTACAGATGAGGAAACTGAGGAGCAGAGAAGTCAAGTAATTTTCTTAAAGCCGCACTGGTAGGATAAGAAACTTTCTTTGGGTTGGACTCTTAAAATATCTGTAGTGAGCCCAACTCTATTCACCAGACTTTTTACCCTGCACTGAAGGATACCTGCTTTAGTGTTGTTTGGTGATTTTAGTGCTTCTGAAGGTGGCAGCATCCCTTTTGCTCTTATTTTTTCTAACACAAACAACTACCATTTTAGGAATAGACTCCTTTTGACAGTTACTGAAAAGAAGATTTGTGTTTCTCCTCTTGAGTATGACATTTTGCAGTCTGTTTACTTGAGTTGAATTTTACCCAGGGCCTTTGAAACTACAGAATTTGAGTTGTTGCTGTGTTCCAGTCTTGTACAGATGTAGGTCTTATTAGCCAGGTTAAAATACCCTCTTCCTCAACCCATTACCACCACCACCAGTGATAACAAAATGGCTATTTGAACTTTTCCTGAAATTTGATTTATGTCATTTTCATGATGCAAATGAAATGATCTAACATCATTTAAATGTCTATCCTCTGGAAATTCTTATCAATAGGTGATCTCAGAAAGGTTTTCTCTTCAACTTGCCCATTGCATCTACTTTGCTTTGCTGCTAAACCTGTCCCCACGCTACCCTACTCTGCTATTTCTTTTTCATGATGCTTTCCAATGTTCACACTAGCAGCTTCCTTAGATTTAGTCTGGATTGCAGAGTTGGTACGTGCCCATCCTATACAGTGGGTTGGCCAAAAAGTTTTATCGAGTTTTTCCATGATATTTATTGTGAGGATCACAGGGAATTTAAAAACTGTACCACCCTCAAAAACTGTCCAGACTTTCCCAATCCATCCCCCTCCTATTCCATCCTGCTTTTTTACATTTTCTCTTTGCCAGTTTCCCTCCCCTCTCCCTAACCTCAGCCTCTCCACAAGCTGTGGTGACTCGCTCCATTTTTCCAAAAATTATGCCATGTTTTCTAAAGTCACCACAAATTTGCTCCTGCTGGTGGTTTTGCCATTTCCTACCCACAGCACCCTTGCAGATTTATGAAAACTCCTTCATCTTTTAAGATCCAGTTTATTGAAAGCTTCTGAGATTCTCTTGAGCCAATGTCATTTATTCTCTTTTGACTTCACTGCATTTTTTTCAAACCTGATTGTAACTCATACTGTGTAGAGAGATTATTGTAATATATTTATAAAATATATATTGATTTGCATTATTATATTTATATATTTTATATATTACATTCTAATTATATTACTAATATGTATTACTTAACATATATATGTTTATATATATATTATTAAACTGACTGGGTTGTAAGTCAGTCTCCATCAGTGGAAAGCAAGATGTTCAGGACAGTTTCTTGGGGACGTCCCTGTTCATCCAGTGGCTGTGACTCTGCTTTCAATGCAGAGTGCACTAAAAGGAACTAAAGAACTAAATCAGAAACTAAGATTCCACATGTGCTGTGGTGTCATCAAAAAAAAAAAAAGGACAGGTTTTTTTTTTTTTTTTTTCCTTCTTGAATATATCTTTTATTTCTCAGTTCTTCTTGGAACATTGTAGGTATTCAGCAGACACTAGAATGGCAAAATTGTGCTGAAATGTATTGCAGAATGGATTTAATTTAGAAATAGTTCATTTTTCCCCTGGTTTATTAGTTCATTTTGAATTTTAAAGTTCTTTTATTTTCGGTGGTTGTTTTTGATTTTGAATTTTATTTGCTTGTCCTAATGTTTATGTAATTATTTTAGAGATATATCCTTATTTTCCTCCTGGCTACAGTGTCTATTCTTATTATCTTTTTTTCTGCTAAGTATCACTGTGCTTTGCAGCTTCTTTTAAGTCCTCATGATCCTGACTAGGCAAGGTTAGCACTCATCTAGCACATATACTACCTCCCACCTTTCCTGTGCCTTTGGCAGACATCACTAGTTAATTACAATTTAGGAATCTTAGAATCTTCCCAACACATAACTCCAAAAATGCCATGTGATTGAAAAAAGATGTCAGAAAATTAATGATTATAATAATGGATTATATTTCTTTTTCTGAAAACAGGAGCTCTTCAGTTCAGTTCAGTCACTCAGTTGTGTCCAGCTCTTTGCAACCCCATGTACCACAGCTCGCCAGGCCTCCCTGTCCATCACTAACTCCCAGAGTTTACCCAAACTCCTGTCCATTGAGTCGGTGATGCCATCCAACCATCTCACCCTCTGTCGTCCCCTTCTCCTCTAGCCCTCAATCTTTTCCAGCATCAGGGTCTTTTCCAATGAGTCAGTTCTTCACATCAGGTGGCCAGAGTATTGGAATTTCAGCTTTAGCATCAGTCCTTCCAATTAACACCAAGGATTGATCTCTCTCAGGATGAACTGTTAGGATCTCCTTGCAGTCCAAGTGACTCTCATCAGTTTTCTCTAACATCACAGTTCAAAAGCATCAATTTTTTTGGTGCTCAGCTTTCTTTATAGTCCAACTCTCACATCCATACATGTGAAAACCATAGCCTTGACTAGATGGACCTTTGTTGATAAAGTATTATCTCTGGTTTTTAATATGCTGTCTAGGTTGGTTAGAACTTTTCTTTCAAGGAGTAAGCATCTTTTAATTTCATGGCTGCAGTCATCATCTGCAGAGATTTTAGAACCCAAAAATAAAGTCTGTTCTTACCAGCTTGCATTACAATTATAAATCTATTTTCCATTGGACTTTTCTGTGTTATTTGAAAATAATTGAATATTGATATTAATTGATATTAGCATGGAAGATAAAACTCACTTGCCATTTCTGGAGTGGAAGATTTTTTTCTAGAGCTTCCAGTTACTCTTTCCAAGGTCAGGACTGATTGCTTTTAGAACAAATATATACTCCTTACCTTCCTTATTTCTGAAGCTGAAGTCCTTCCTTAGGAAATTATGGTTCTTATATTAGAATTCTTGGAAAGTTTAACAAGCCATTAGACTTGATCCATTGAGACTTAAGAAGTCAGAAAGCACTTCTGCAACATTTTAGAAAATATAAGATGACGGAAGAGCTGTTTCTATAGTTTGAAAATACTATTTATGTTAAAACCTGGAAATTTTCCAGGCTTTAAAACAATACTTTTAACAGATAATTTTCAAACTAGAGTCCTGAAGGCTAGGTTTAGTGGTAAAGATATCTAGATTGTGTGTCTGACAGGTGGTATCTTATCTCTGAGCAATATTTTAATGTAATTATTTTTGGTCTAACAAATTATACAGAAGAGTCTGATGGAAAATTGATTTAAAACCATAATACAGATGGTAAAATCTCCATTCCCCAGAAACAAATATAATTCATTTGTTGTGCTCACTAGTTTTCTGACATTTCTTCTATCAGTTTCTGTAATGAAAGCATAGAACTTCTTCCTAGAAAAGGATTTCCACAAGTACATATACATGGTCTAGATACAATTTGAGGATATATCAGTATTTGAATTCACTTAACTCCATCTCTGGATTAAAATCTTGGAACCCTTCCTATAGTAATATAGAAAGCCTTGTGACTCTAATTTTAAGTAATGTCCTTCCTGTTTTACTATTTCTTATAAATGGTCCTGCAGGATATATTCTATTGTTTCTGACTGCTTCATGCATGATAGTTTTGAGATATATCCACGTTCTTGTGTATATTAATAGGTTGCTCATTATTATCCTAAAGTATCAGTGTGTGAATTTATCATAATTTTTTGTTCATTCTCCTTTTGATGGACATCTGGTCTGTTTTCAGTTTGGGAATATTAAAAACTGTGCTGTTGTAAGCATTTGTGAACAAATCTTTGTGTGAAAATAAATTTTAACTTCTTTCCAGGTAAATATCAGTGAGTCATGTGGTAGGTATACAATTAGTTTTATAGGGAACTACCAAATTGTTCTTAAGTGGAGTTCACTCCCACTGGATACTCTCCCAAGGGATGGATGAGAGATCAAATTGTTCCACCTGTCTGCTAACATTATATTGTTAACTTTGTTAATTTTGTCCAATCTAGTTACATGAAATTGTATGCCTTCTTGTTTTAATTTGCACTTCCCTGTTAGCTATTAATGATAAGCACTATAACTTTTGCTTACTAGTCATGTGTAGATCTTTTGCAAAGATTCTGTTCAGTTTTTTTTACTCAATATTTTTTGTGTTTTCTTTTTAATAATTGAGTCATAGAACCTACCTCTTTAAATATTCTGGATATAAGCTCTGTGTCTTTTAAATATTGCAAATAGGTTCTTCCAGTCTGTTACTTGACTTTTCATTTTCTTGATTGTGTGTTCTGGAGGGCAAGGATTTTTAATTTATTTATTCACAGTTTCAGTTGATGATTATGCTTTTTGTGTCTTTACCTGAATCAAAATCACAAAGATTTTGATCCTAGGTTTTCTTCCAGAAGATTTATAGCTCTTGCTTTCCCATTTAGGATTGTGGTATTAAGTTTTGCATTTTGGTCTTTTCTAGTTTCAAATTCAGCACAATAGATTATAGGTTCATCAGAAGTTTGAGTCGTTTCCCATAGTCTAAGCAAAGGCTATCCTTCTTTGGCAGGCTTTTTGCTCTGCCCACTGTTCCTCCAATGTCAGCAACTGCCCTCAGGGATAAAATTATCCTCTGGAGTGAGATTCTGTTGTGTTCCTTTCAGTGTGTCTTTAAAAATTTTTTTGCATTGTGATTATCTGGCTAGTCAGTACAGTTGTAGCAGGAGTGACGTTTGTTTATATTCTTCTACGTTCTAATCATAAGGGAAACTTTCACTCCTCCATTTTTAAATAAAAAATGACCATCGGCTTTATTAAAGAAAACCAGCTGAACAGGAGAAAAAAACATAGTTATGAAAAAAAGACAAATATTAGTAATGATGTGAAATCACTCTCAAGCGAGATAATATGAAGGACAGAAGAGTATATTTAAAACTCTCTCATCAGTATCCTTGATAAGAGTTAAAAAGATAATCCACCCATAAGACAAGTACAGCATAGGATAAAAAAAGAACAGTTAGATAGTAAGAAATAGCTCTTGTAAATTCTGTCATTTTTCATTAATGAAAGTTTGAAAGTAAAGTATGGATCTCATAGGACATGGAAAAAAGAAATCAAATATAGAATAGTGTAGGAATCCTTCATCTCATTAAAAATATCTCCAGAAATGACAGATAAATTTGAAGAATTGGGAGTATTTGATTATTAAAGAAATGTAAAAGTCATGTGGTAAGAGACAATTGATTGAATTTATATTTCACAAGCCAAGTGATAAAATGGGAAGTAAATAAATGTTCCTGATGTGTCAGCTTCAAGTTTCAGAATGCTAAGAATAAAGTGGTCTTAAAAGCTTCTAGAACAGGGAGGAAAGAAAACCTCTTACAAAAAAAATTGTTTTCTAAACTGATCTCAAACTTTATCAGCAATGGTAGAATCATTAAGTTAATTTCTTGTGTTTCCTCAGGAAAAACTATTTTGGCCTAGAATTCGGTTCTAAGCCAAACAGTAAGTGAAAACAGTATTTTAAATAATATTTAACATTTCTTGCATCTTCTCAGTCCTTGTCTCTAGTCTATTTATCTGTAACTCCATCACTTCATGGCAAATAGATGGGGAAACAGTGGATGACTATTCTTCTGGGCTCTGAAATCACTGCAGATGGTGATTGCAGCCATGAAATTAAAAGACGCTTACTCCTTGGAAGGAAAGTTATGACCAACCTAGACAGCATATTGAAAAGCAGAGACATTACTTTGTCCACAAAGGTCTATCTAATCAAGGCTATGGTTTTTCCAGTGGTCATGTATGGATGTGAGAGTTGGACTATAAAGAAAGCTGAGCGCCGAAAAATTGATGCTTTTGAACTGTGGTGTTGGGGAAGACCGTTGAGAGTCTCTTGGACTGCAAGGAGATCCAACCAGTCCATCCTAAAGGAAATCAGTCCTGAATATTCATTGGAAGGACTGATGCTAAAGCTGAAAGTCCAGTACTTTGGCCACCTGATGCAAAGAGCTGACTCATTGGAAAAGACCCTGATGCTGGGAAAGATTTAGAGCAGGAGGAGAAGGGGACGACAGAGAATGAGATGGTTGGATGGCATCACCGACTCAATGGACATGGGTTTGGGTGGACTCTGGGAGTTGGTGATGGACAGGGAGGCCTGGCGTGCTGTGGTTCACAGGGTCTCAAAGAGTCAGCACGACTGAGCAGCTGAACTGAACTGAACCATTTTGTTTTCAAGATTTTGGGTCATCATTACTAGCGTTATTCTGAATTTTTTTTTTTTTTTTCCGGTAGACTCCCTGTCTCCTCCTCTTTGGTTTGGTAGGAATTTATCATGTTCCTTTACCAGCTGAATATTTCTCTGCCTTTTCATTTTGTCTAGGTTGCTGTGTTTGGGGTGCCCTTTCTGTGTTTGGGTTGCCTCTTTATTGTGAAGCCTGCCCCCTGTAGGTGGGGTTGGACTATTGGTTTGTCAAGGTTTCCTGGTCAGGGGAGCTTGTGTCTGTGTTCTGGTGGGTGGAAGTGAATCTCTCTCTGAAGTGCAACAAAGTGTCCAGTAGTGAGTTTTGGGGTGTCTGTGAATTTGGAATGGCTTTGGGAAGCCTGTCTTTTATTTATTTATTTATTTATTTATTTTTTATTGTTTTTGCCATACATTGTCATGATATCACCATGGGTTTACATATGCTTCCCCTCCGGAACCCCCCTCCCTCCTCCCTCCCCCCTGGGAAATCTCGCTGCACCAGTCCCAAGCATCAATCCTGGGCTGGCGATTGATTAGACACATGACAATTAACATGCTTCAATGCCCTTCTCCCACATCATCCCACCCTTACCCTCATCCACAAAGTCCACGAGTCTATTCTATACATCTGCGTTCCTTTTGTTGTCTCCCATGTTGGGTTCTCGTTACTGTCTTTCTAAATTCCATATATATGCGTTAATATACTGTATTGTTGTTTTTGCTTCTGGCTTACTTCACTCTGGATAATGGGCTCCAGTTTCGTCCATCTGAGTAGAATTGCTTCAAATGAATTTTTTTTTAATGCTGAGTAATATTCCATTGTGTATATGTACCACAGCTTTCTTATCCATTCGTCAGTTGATGGGCATCTAGGTTGCTTCCATGTCCTGGCTATTGTAAACAATGTGGCAATGAACATTGGGGTACATGTGGCTCTTTCAGTTCTGGTTTCCTCGGTGTATATGCCCAGCAGTGGGATTGCTGGGTCATATGGCAGGTCTATTTGCAGCTTTTTAAGGAACCTCCACACTGTTTTCCATAGTGGCTGTACTAGTTTGCATTCCCACCAACAGTGTAAGAGGGTTCCCTTTTCTCCACATCCTCTCCAGCATTTATTGCTTGTAGACTTTTGGATGGCAGCCATTCTGACTGGTGTAAAGTGGTACCTCATTGTAGTTTTGATTTGCATTTCTCTGATAATGAGTGATGTTGAGCATCTTTTCATGTGTTTGTTAGCCATTTTTATATCTTCCTTGGAGAAATGTCTGTTAAGTTCTTTGGCCCACTTTTTAATTGGGTTGTTTATTTTTCTAGAATGGAGCTGCAGGAGTTGTTTGTAAATTTTTGAGATTAATTGTTTGTCTGTTGCTTCATTGGCTATTATTTTCTCCCATTCTGAAGGCTGTCTTTTCACCTTGCTTATAGTTTCCTTTGTTGTGCAAAAGCTTTTAATTTTAATTAGGTCCCATTTGTTTATTCGTGTTTTTATTTCCAATATTCTGGGAGGTGGGTCATGGAGTATCCCGCTTTGGATTATAGCAGAGAGTGTTTTGCCTATGTTATCCTCTAGGAGTTTTATAGTTTCTGGTCTTATGCTTAGATCTTTGATCCATTTTGAGTTTATCTTTGTGTATGGTGTTAGAAAGTGATCTAGTTTCATTCTTTTACAACCTACCTGACTTTAGGCTATACTACAAATCCACAGTCATTAAGACAGTATGGTACTGGCACAAAGACAGAAATATAGATCAATGGAACAGAATAGAAAGCCCAGAGATAAATCCACGCATCTATGGAAACCTTATCTTTGACAAAGGAGGCAAGAATATACAATGGAGAAAAGACAACCTCTTTAACAAGTGGTGCTGGGAAAACTGGACAGCCACTTGTAAAAGAATGAAACTAGATCACTTTCTAACACCATACACAAAGGAAGCCTGTCTTTTAATGTTCAGGGCTGTGTTTCTGCTTTGCTGGAAAATTATCTTGGTGAGTCTTGCTGTAGAACTTGTTAGCTCTTGTGTGTAGCTTGGTTTCAGTGTAGGAATGGAGGCTTTGTGTGAGCTCTTGTCTGTCAATGTTCCCTGGAATCAGGAGTTATCTGATGTTGTCAAGTTTTGGAGTTAAGCCTCGTGCCTCTGCCTTCCAGTCTTATTCTTACAGTAGCCTCAAGACTTCTCCATCCATACAGCACAGATGATAAAGCATCCAGGTTAATGGTGAAACAGTTCTCCACACTGAGGGACACCCAGAGAGGTTCACAGAGTTACAAAGAGAAGAGAAGAAGGAGGAGGGAGATAGAGGTGATAAGGGGAAGAAGATGGGGAGTCCAAAGGGGAGAGACCAGTCTAGCCAGTAATCAGTTCCCTAAGTGTTCTCCACAGCCTGGAACACCCAGAGAGACTCACAGAGTTAAGTAGAGGAAAGGAGGGTGTGGGAGGAGATAGAGGTGACCTGGGGGAGAAAAGGGAGAGTCAGAAGGAGAAAGCTATCAAACCAGTAATCACACCCTAAGTGAAAATGGATACTGAAGATTAGATTCTTAAAGGTACAGAATTGATAAGAAATACCAAAAAGCAAAGATTAAAAATCTAGAGTAGAGATTAGATTCTCAAAAATATGATATTAAAAATACAAAGGAAAATCAATCACAAAAATTATAAAATATATGTATATATGAAATTTGCTTTAAAATAGGGTCTTTCTTTTGCAAAGTGATAGTAGGTTATAAAAATGAAAATTAAAGGAGTAATAAAGAACTAAAAAAAAGATTAAAAAGTAATAGTAGTAAAAATATATCTAGGAATTTCTCTGGAGCTGTTGTGGGCAGTATGGGGTCAGTTCAATTTCAGATCGTTCCTTGTTCCTGCTTGTTCTTGTTCTAATGGTTATAGGCCCCCTCCAACGCTTAATCAATATTAACCATAGGGTTTTAATCTGTTGCACCTATCACTTCCAGAGCGGTTCCTTCTTCTTTGTTTATTTTGGCTTCCTCTGTCTGCAAGTCTCTTCAGTGTCTAATTTCCACCCTGACCCAAGGGGGCAAAGGTGATCACTTATTTAGGCTCACTTGTTCAGTTGTGTTGTGGGGAAGGAGGGACACTGCAAACAAATATTGCTGATGTGTGGGGAGTGCTCGCAGTGTAAGGACCACACTGGGTTTGCCCCAGCTCAGGGTGGCCTGTGCTTCCCGGGTCTACACTGCTCAGGCTCCAGGATGTTCTGCAGGGGCACTGTCCAAGAGCGGGCCCTGCGTTTTGTGTACTTCCAAGGCCTAAGCCGCTCAGATTCTCGGGTACTCCACAAGGGCACAGACTTGGCTGGGTATGTGTTTTGTGCCCTTCCCAGGTCGAGCAGCTTAAGCGGCCAGGTGCTTGGTGAGTGCACTTTCCCGGGGGGCCCTGCATCGTACTCACTTCCCTCGTCCTGGCTGCTTGCTCGGTATCCCGCGCACACCGCGAGAGCACTGTCTCAGGTGTGCTGTGTGTCTCCTCTGGGGAGGTGATCTCAAGCTGCAACCCTCCTGGCAGATGTCAACTGTCCAGGATCCCAGGAAGATCGGTTAGCAACTTGGAGCCTGTTCAAAGTTTGGTGGAGGATGCCAATCTCTGTGACTGAGGTTGCAGCAGCCCCTTGCCTTCGGGCTCAGGCTGTCACCTGCCTGCCTCTCTGCCTCTCAGGGGAGGGGCCTGCATGCAGCAGGCTAGCTCTCCTTTGGTATTCGCTCAATTCCTTGTTCTGTGAGCAGGCCAGGCTGCGCCTTAGAGCCTTTCGCGGGAAAGTTCTGGGTTGTTTTTTTTTTTTCCTCTCTGGCAATCCCACAGTTGGGTTACTGTCTCACTTTAGCTCCCTTAGATTGTCCTCAGGCATTCAGGCTTGCTTGTTACCCTAAGTACCTATTATGCAGCCTGCGCCTTCCTGTCCAGTCCCCGCTTGCTGGTGGCGGACATGAGCGTCTGGGCTACTTCTCCACTGGCATTTGCAGTTAGGCGTGTAGTCTGTGGGTTTTTTTTTTTTTTTTTTTGCTTTTCCTCTTGGTTATGTTGCCCTCTGAGATTCCAAAAATCCCCACAGTCCCACCTGTAAGAAGGTTTCTTACTATGTGGAAACTGCTCCTCCTTCACAACTCCCTCCCGAGGACGAGTCTCAGTCTGTAATTCTTGTATCTCTCTTTTTGTCTTTTATATTTTGTCTTTCAAAGAGAATGGGCTGCCTTTCTGGGTGCCTGGTGTCCTCCACCAGCATTCAGAAGTTGTTTTATGGAAGTTGCTCAGCATTCAGATGATCTTTGATGAATTTGTAGGGGAGAAAGTGGTCTCTCCATCTTACTCCTCTGCTGTCTTGGGACCATCCCTGCAAATTTTACTTAAAATTATGAATATGACCATAGAAGAATAAAATAAAGTTGGGAGAGGGAAAAGTAAGTAAAATGCTTACATATCATAGAGTTAACAGGTAGAATCCTAAAAGGTTGAATTGTGAGAGAGACACAAGCCTCAGGAGGAGAGTTACTGAGAATTAACCACAGAGGCCATTAAGTATGGTGGATGGCTTCTGGAATCCCAGATGGAGAGAGTGAAAAAGTGAACTGTTTGTTTCAGGATTATTTGGTTTTTTGCTCAGTATTTGTGGGTTTTTTGGCCAGGGGGCGGGGATTAAAAGAAGCATAGGGAACTATACTCAATATTCTGTAATAGCCTGTAAGGAAAAAGAATCTGTAAAAGAAAATATGTGTGTGTGTGTATGCATTTTACACCTGAAACTAATGATATTGTAAATCAACCATGTTTCAACTGAAAAAGAATCCACCCTGCCTTCCAGAGAGATCCCTTCTGACTCTTAAAGACTCGTTTTGTCTATGAGTATTGACAAAAATACTCTTCAAAAATTATAAGCATGATCCTTATTCAAATACATAATGAATATATGTCAGAGGTTTTATTCAGCTCATTAATGAATGAGATTAAAAGCTAGAAAAGCTAGGTCAATAAGTATTTAAAGAGAGACTGTCTGTGTAGTTCACCATGAAAGGTGTTGGGAATGAATTTGAATTTGAGACAAAGAGATTCATCCTACAGAGAAATTGAATTGTAATCTTCAAAGTATCTTTCCTCCAGGTTATAACTGTGCATGTTAACAAGTAGATTCTCAAAGTCTGAGCTCTAGTGGACTATGAAAATAGTGAAGGCAAACACTGACAGATTTCCCTAGAAAGTTAAATAATCCTTGGGTGAGCTTGTTCAACAAGGTCCACGTTTAACTTTTGAAAGGAGACCTTTTATTCTCTAGATTGCCAAGCTTTAGGTAACTTCCCTCTATTAAAAAATCTCAAATATTACCTCATGAAAATATCCCTGACCCTCTCAGCATCTGATTTTTCTCTCCCCTTGTCTGTGTGTCCACAACATAGCGATACCAACATTATGTCTGTGGTTCCTTGATTTCTTCCCTCCCGCAGCAGAAAGCAAGCTTTCTCTACACTGACCATTTTCATAGAAAATTTTCAAGACATTTGTTGAATTAATGATGTAACTTTGAAAAGTTATTGGGTTCAGAAATGGTATGGACCTAAAAGAAGCAGAAGATACTAAGAAGAGGTGGCTAGAATACACAGAAGAACGATACAAAAAAAGATCTTCATGACCCAGATAACCATAATGGTGTGATCACTCACATAGAGCCAGACATCCTGTAGTGCGAAGTCAAGTGGGCCTTAGGAAGCATCACTATGAATAAAGCTAGTGGAGGTGATGGAATTCCAGCTGAGCTATTTGAAATCCTGAAAGATGATGCTGTGAAAGTGCTGCACTCAATATGCCAGCAAATTTAGAAAACACAGCAGTGGTCACAAGACTGAAAAAGGTCCATTTTCATTCCAATCCCTAAGAAAGGCAATGCCAAAGAATGTTCAAACTACTGCACAATTGCTCTCATCTCACATGCTAGCAAAATAATTCTCAAAATTCTCCAAGCCAGGCTTCAACAGTACATAAACTGTGAACTTCCAGGTATTCCAGCTGGACATAGAAAAGGCAGAGGAACCAGAGATCAAATTGCCAACATCCACTGGTTTATGGAAAAACAAGAGTTCCTGAAAAACATCTATTTATGCTTTATTGACTATGCCAAAGCTTTTGACTGTGTGGATCACAACAAACTGTGGAAATTTTTTAAAGGGACGAGAATGCCAGAGACCACCTGAACTGCCTCCTGAGAAACCTGTATCCAGGTCAAGAAGCAACAGTTAGAACTGGACATGGAACAACAGACTGCTGTCATATTAGGAAAGGAGTACATCAAGGCTGTATATTGTCACCCTGCTTATTTAACTTATATGCAGAGTACATCATGATAAACGCTGGGCTAGATGCAGCACAAGCTGGAATCAAGATTGCTGGTGGAATATCAATAATGTCAGATATGCAAATGACACTACTCATATGGCAGAAAGCAAAGAAGAACTAAAGAGCATCTTGATGTAAGTAAAAGAAGAGAGTGAAAAAGTTGGCTTGAAACTCAACATTCAGCAAACTAAGATCATGGCATCAGGTCCCATGACTTCATGGCAAATAGATGAGGAAATAATGGAAACAGTGACAGACTGTTTTTTTTGGCTTCAAGATCACTGCAGATGGTGACTGCAGCCATGAAAGTAAAAGATACTTGCCCCTTGTAAGAAAAGTTATGACCAACCTAGACAGCATATTAAAAAGCAGAGACATTACTTTGCCAACAAAGGCCCATCTAGTCAGAGCTATGGTTTTTCCAGTAGTCATGTATAGATGTGAGAGTTGGACTATAAAGAAAGCTGAGCACCGAAAAATTGATGCTTTTGAACTGTGGTGTTGGAGAAGACTCTTGATAGACCCTTTGATTGTAAGGAAATCCAACCAGTCCATCCTAATGGAAATCAGTCCTGAATATACATTGGAAGGCCTGATGCTGAAGCTGAAACTCCAGCATTTTGGCCACCTGATGTGAAGAACTGACACTTTGGAAAAGACCTTGATGCTGGGAAAGATTGAAGGTGGGAGGAGAAGGGGATGACAGAGGGTGAGATGGTTGGATGGCATCACTGATGCTATGGACATGAATTTACATAAGATCCAGGAGTTGGTGATGGACAGGGAAGCATGGCGTGCTGTAGTCATGGAGGTGCAAAGAGTCAGACACCACTGAGCAAATGAACTGAGCTGAACTACTCTTTATAATGCAGTGAAAAGAAATCAGAAATAAGAACACAGGAGAGGAAAGATAAGTAAATGAGTGGCTAGAAAACCTCCTACAGAATCTGTTGATGTGGCAATTTGCAAGTTGTCTGGGTAAACAGCCAGGAGAAATTCTTCTGTCTTCTACTGTCTTTACATTCAGATGTTAAAGGAAGTAGAATTCAAAGTACTGCCAGGTTAAATGACTTATTGTAGCCCCACCTCATTCTTAGATCTTTGTAAACCTTTTTGTCTTAATACCAAATAAACTCTTGAGCCAAACAAAAGGGAAAACTTGCAGGGAGAAAATGTTCTGTTTATTTCATACTTGGGGCTAAGGAATAGTGCCACTTTCACTTTCTTAAAACCCATAATCATATTTTTTTTTCTCGCTTCTGTTAGAAATGGCCCCTCTTCCAAACACAACCTATGAAAACATTGTACTTGGAAACAGGAATGACATTTGACTTATCTTGTCTCAAAGAATACTTAGAGCTTCTAGACAGCCTCAGGAGTCTAAAAACTTCTGTCCAATCAAAAGAAGAAGTTGAATACTCTTTTTTTTTTTGCAGGTTTTTTTTTTTATTAGTTTTGCCATACAGTGACATGATATTGCCATGGGTTTACATATGCTCCCCCTCCAGAACCTCCCTCCCTCCTCCCTCCCCCCGGGAAATCTCGATGCACCAGCCCCGAGCATCAATTCTGGGCTGGTGATTGATTACACATATGATAATTAACATGTTTCAGTGCCATTCTCCCATATCATCCCACCCTTGCCCTCATCTACAGAGTCCACAAGTCTGTTCTATACATCTGCGTTCCTTTTGCTGTCTCGCATGCAGGGTTCTCGTTACCATCTTTCTAAATTCCATATATATGCATTTGTATACTGTATTGTTGTTTTTGCTTCTGGCTTACTTCACTCTGGATAATGGGCTCCAGTTCCGTCCACCTGAGTAGAACTGATTCAAATGAATTTTTTTTTAATGCTGAGTAATATTCCATTGTGTATATGTACCACAGCTTTCTTATCCATTCGTCAGTTGATGGGCATCTAGGTTGCTTCCATGTCCTGGCTATTGTAAACAATGCAGCGATGAACATTGGGGTACATGTGGCTCTTTCAATTCTGGTTTCCTCGGTGTATATGCCCAGCAGTGGGATTGCTGGGTCATATGGCAGGTCTATTTGCAGTTTTTAAGGAATCTCCACACTGTTTTCCATAGTGGCTGTACTAGTTTGCATCCCCACCAACAGTGTAAGAGAGTTCCCTTTTCTCCACATCCTCTCCAGCATTTATTACTTGTAGATTTTTGGATGGCAGCCATTCTGAGTGGTGTAAAGTGGAACCTCATTGTGGTTTTGATTTGCATTTCTCTGATAATGAGTGATGTTGAGCATCTTTTCATGTGTTTGTTAGCCATTTTTATGTCTTCTTTGGAGAAATGTCTGTTAAGTTCTATGGCCCACTTTTTGATTGGGTTGTTTATTTTTCTAGAATGGAGCTTCAGGTGTTGCTTGTATATTTTTGAGAGATTAATTGTTTGTCCCTTGCTTCATTGGCTATTATGTTCTCCCATTCTGAGGGCTGTCGTTTCACCTCGCTTATAGTTTCCTTTGTTGTGCAGAAGCTTTTAATTTTAATTAGGTCCCATTTGTTTATTCGTGCTTTTATTTCCAATATTCTGGGAGGTGGGTCATGGATTATCCTGCTTTGGTTTATGTCAGAGAGTGTTTTGCCTATGTTATCCTCTAGGAGTTTTATAGTTTCTGGTCTTATGCTTAGATCTTTGATCCATTTTGAGTTTATCTTTGTGTATGGTGTTAGAAAGTGTTCTAGTTTCATTCTTTTACAAGTGGCTGTCCAGTTTTCCAGCATCACTTGTTGAAGAGGGTGTCTTTTCTCCATTGTATATTCTTGCCTCCTTTGTCAAAGATAAGGTGTCCATAGATGCGTGGATTTATCTCTGGGCTTTTTATTTTGTTCCATTGATCTATATTTCTGTCTTTGTGCCAGTACCATACTGTCTTGATGACTGTGGATTTGTAGTATAGCCCAAAGTCAGGTAGATTGATTCCTCCAGTTCCATTCTCCTTTCTCAAGATTGCTTTGCCTATATGAGGTTTTTTGTATTTCCATACAAATTGTGAAATTATTTGTTCTAATTCTCTGAAAAAGACCTCTGGTAGCTTTATAGGAATTGCATTGAATCTATAGATTGCTTTGGGTAGTATACTCATTTTCACTACATTGATTCTTCCAATCCTCGAATACGGCACATTTCTCCATCTGTTTGTGTCCTCTTTGATTTCTTTCATCAGTGTTTTATAGTTTTCTGTATACAAGTCTTTTGTTTCTTTAGGTAGAAATACTCCTAAGTATTTGATTCTTTTTGTTTCAATGGTGAATGGAATTGTTTCCTTAATTTCTCTTTCTGTTTTTTCATTGTTAGTGTATAGGAATGCCAGGGATTTCTGTGTATTGATTGAAGCTGAATACTCTTAGCAGCTGTTTAGCATTATATATTTATATGTCTTACTGGTATATGTTGTCCCCTCCCCACTCGACCCTTTCCCCACCAACTAAGGGTCTTTATTTGAAGTAATTAAATTGACTACTGTTGATGTAACTGGACCACGGGCTTTTGAGTTAAACTTAGCATATATTCTAATAAACACACTGAATTATGTTTTGGTTGGTACTGTGCAGATGCTTTTTGCATCATCCTGGAATCAAGCTTTTCAGCTTATCTTGAAATGTCAGAGTTAGGCATGATTTCTTGAGTCTCCCTTCCCAGTCTCAGGCAGCCCAGGGATGACCTGCTTACCAGTTTCAGCTTGGAGCACAGGCCCTTTACCTCTTCCTCATGTTGGGTTTAATGAGTAGGTGGCTCTCCAGTGGAGGTCAAATACTACAGATTCTAAAGGGGCTTGGAGAAGGGGCCAGAAGTAAGGTGACGTGGCTAGTTGGGGCTCTTGAGGAGTGGGAGGGCCCAGGCTCTCCTGAAAGAGGGTAGCACTACTCAGCTCCATCTGGTTGTTTTGAATACTTAAGTGAGCCTGTAGTGTCCAAGGCTGTCTTTCATGAGGTGCTGGAAATGCAGATTTGTATATGCAGTTGCTTAATTATCAGCATGGCCTGTGGACTAAATGAGATGTATTGGCAGGTGCCATTCACTTGGTAGCCAGCTGACCCCCCAAGACTAGGCCTTGAGAACAAGAACCTTTTTAGCTTCCTAAAATTACTTGGGCTCCAAGTAATTATCCCTGTTTTCTTGTCTGTTCTCCACTTCTGCAGCTAGATGGATCTTTTTAAAAATGCATACCAAGTCTCATCGTTCCTCTGTCTCAACCCTGCACTTCCTGTTAGAGTTCTAAAGGCCAAGGTTTTAGTTTATGAGGCTCTTTCTAGTCTTCAGGGCTACTCCCCTGTCATCACAGTTTACCTCATTCTTTCTGTTCCCTCTTTCTGTAACTCCTTTCGTTTTCTCTAAACCTGTATACTGGCAACTCTAGACTTTGCCAGTGCCAGCTCACCCTATGGATGTTTCTCCACTCTGCTGCTCATGTCCTTGGTCTTCATTTGGGGAGCTTTTATACACCTTTCAAGGCCCAACTTTGCAGTAAGAAACCTTTGTTAACCTTTTCTGCTGGGCTGATTAATCCCTTCATATGTAGACAACGTGCCCTGACCCTGTATGTCACAATCCTCAAACACTAGGTTATACTCATGATATCTCACTGGACTATAATTTCCCTTAATTGATAAGATAAATTTTGTCTTGTTTGATAGTTTCTCATCAGTACCTGGTTCTGTGTCATGCACCTAGGTAGTTCAGACCTTAATAAATAGACATTGATTTAACATTGAATTAACAGTGCTGTGGCAAACATGAAATATTGTGAGGATATTAGATTTCATAAGGGGAAAGACTGTGGCTTCCTCATGGTGGTTTTTGGACTGGTGTTTTCTCTGTTATGAGTCTGTTAAAATCCCAGATTTTGAGAGAGAAGACAGTTGCATGAAGTAATTTTGCTTATTTTCATAATGCACTTGTTATGCTTTTTGAATGATGTCCTCTATTGTTCTGAAATATTCTCACTGATCTTTAAATTTCCTTCATGACAATGAAGAGCTGGAAGGACTCTCATAAACTCTAATACATAGTCTAGTTTCATGTAGCCCTAGTGGTTGAAATCTTTAGTATCTCAAGGGCTATTAACATAACTGGAATAGAAAAATATGGTGTTTTCAATAGGTAAATATATTGTGGAAAGAAAAACATTGAACATGTCATTACTCTGCATTTAAACTAAGAACAGAGAAGAACATAAACAGTTCAGTTATATAGTAATATAAATCTGGGTATATAAATGGCAGCCAATGGGGACAGGTTATAAATGGAAAGAAGGAGAAACAGAGAGAGGTTGAGGAATAGATAGAAGAAATTCTCGCTTTCTTTTTTCTCTTCCCGCCAATGAGTGACTCAGAAGATGAAGGGCTAAAGCCCTGACATTTTCAGATTTAGTTTGCTGAGCACATTGAGGGATGGAGAGCTGAGCTAAGGAGGACTAGCCCTATTGCGTGTGCTAGTTCCTTTGCATAAGTCACTGTGCATGTGATCATTTCAGTCACATATCAGAGCAGGAGCCATGCCCACATGTGGCCATCCAACACTTGAAGTGTATGTGAGAAGTCCAAACTGAGATGCACCATGAGTGGAAAATACACAGAAGATTTTTAAGACTTTGTTAAAAAAAGGAATGTAATATATCTCTAATAATTTTGATAGATTCATTGAGATAATTTACATACCATGCAATTCACCTATTTCTAATACATGAAATATTGATTACATGTTGAAATGGTAATAATTTTAGGTTGAAACACATTAATATGAGTTTCACATTTTCTTTTTACATTTTCTTGTGACTGAAATGTTAAATGGGTGTTTCTCACTATAGTATTTCTGTTGGAAGGCACTGCCTTAGATTGTGGCTTGTGTGGATACACCTTGTTGAAGAAAATACAGTCAAAATACCTTTTCCTCAGGTAATAAATACATTATGCTTTTCAAAATTAGAAATGTTATGGCCTTCCTTCTCCTCTTTTACTATTACCAAAAATTTGTTAGAAGCTGTCTTTCTCTCTGAGGTAGTTAGAAAATGATCTAGGTGGGGTTTGATTAGAAAATATAGGGGAAGGAAATTGATATAATCTCCACTTTTCAAACATGTTAAGCCTCACTTGGTATAAACGTAAGTCAACATGTATTCACATTAGTTCATTTTCCCCAGAAAATTGGCTAGACTGTCCTCTTCAAATGTTTCAGACATTGTTTGGAAGCCCGGCTGGTGCACAACTTTCTATTCGTTCTGTGAACCGAAATGTTTCACACTTGCCACAAAGTCTTATGTAAATAACCTTGGAAAGGAAATGTCATGGTGAAGTGAATCAAAAATTACTTTTTTTCTTTCTGCCCAAAGCAGGACTTCATTCAGTTCCCTTATTGACTCTTCAAGGGAATCTAGGACGTAATGGCATTTACTTTTTAATGTGGATGTTGGTATATATAACTCTTTTCAAGCTGTATTTACATTTCTATTACTATCTTCATGAAGGGAAGTAATTAGAAATCAGAGCTTTAAGGAAATAAATAAACATCACTGGCGTTCTTTAAGAATCTGAATTTTCCTGAAATTCTGCTCCTTGTGGGATTGAATTTTTTACTTGTTTATACTTCATAGGCTCTTCTCTTGAGTAGACTGAGGGTAGACCTGTGGGTGACCTTGACCTTGTCTTGGCCAACATATTCAAGGCCAAATCAAAGGAGAGGCATTAGTGCATCCAAAATATGTCCAGGCTGCACCCAAGGCCATTTAAATCTGGGCTAAGTCCCCTGCATCAGTATTTTTATAGTTCCTCGAAGCAATTCCAGTGTGTGGCCAAGTTTGAAAACCACCACTTTTAAGATGACCTAGCACAGCTGTTTCTTGGAAAACACTTTGAAAGCTGGTAAAATACTTTTTACACGTGAAATATTATGAGAAAATTCCATAAAAGCTGTGGTGTTTTCTAAAACAAGGCTAGTTTTGAAGCCCTGTACTCCATCTGCTTCTTGATCCCTAGCCCTCAGTGGTCCCTGGGGGGCTTCCCTGAAACTACAGGGCTCCTTGAAGAACTGATTGAAAACCACTGACCTAATCTGAGATCCTCACTTGCCAGGCTCAAACCTGTTCTGTGACCTGCCCAAGGATACTTTCTTTCTTTCCCTTTTCCTTCATTGTCCCTCTCCCACCTCCACCCCCAGTTTCTTTCCTCCCAGGGATGATTGCAGCTAGCTAAGGAGCTGAAATAAAATAAAACTCTATCTTGGATTGCAATAGTGACCTTTCCTCTCACATCCCTCTCTCTTCACCTTAGACCTCAGAGCCCTTGAAGGCAGCGAGGAAGCAGCTTAGGACTCCCTAAGCACCAAGTATTGTCGGTGGACCAAATAAATAATGTCTGACAAATATATACACTCTTGTTTTTCATATGCATGCAGATGCCACTGTGATAATGGAAAATAAATTCATTCAAAATGATAATGTATGCCTACTAGCTTTGTGTCATTATGCATTTTATCAATCAATAATTGCAATATTAATAATCCTTACTGAACATTTACTTTGTGCCAAATGCTGCATTTAGTGCTTTATGTGAGTAGGTATTGTATTGAAGCATGATAAGAAATCTCAGAGGTAAGAATTGCTAATTATCTCCATTGTGAAACAAAGAGGCAGAAAGGTGAACTAACCATCGTATTTACATAACTAAAGCCATCTGACTCTAAAACTTTGCCCTTAAGCACTCAACACAGCCACTTCTCAGCAAATAATCAGAGAAGTATTTTTTTCAGCAATCTTTTTTCTTTTTAAAGGGATCTTAGCATCAAGGGCCGAACAGCACTGTGCTCTAATATGCTCCTTCTCACATTGTTTCCTCATTTCTCCACAATCTCTGGATGTAGCTCAGGGGCTGCACAGCAGCTGTCCACTGGGACAAGTCAGGGAGTGCTGCTAAGAGAACCAGAGGTCACATTTGCATTTTAAGCATGTAGGAAAATCCATATCATCTGATTTTTCTGAAGCACACTGCTGTTCGAGGCCAGCCACCCCTGAAGCCATGCTTCTGCTTTGGTTAGAAATGTAACTATCAAAGTATTTCTTTACTGTTTAAAAACACATTACCATATCAGGAACAAAGCAGTAAATGACCATAGGCATTAAACCTCAGTGTCCCTGTAGGGAGTGATAGTCAGGAGTGGCCTGGAGTACACATGTTCCCTCGAAATGGGCAGCTGATAATTCAGCTCTAAAAGATTGTGTGTGGCCGCTTTATCTAGACCTTTGTTCTGGAGAATCTGGAAAATTGGATTTTTATGTAAAATAATTCAGTTTTCCAGTGTTGACTTAAGTGATATAAAAACTCTGCAGAGGCCAAACAAATGATATTTTTAATCTAGTTCCAGCTTTGGGCCTCCAGGTCACAATGTTTATTTTCAATAGGGAAGAAAGAAACAAAATCTGAACAGTGAAAAGCAGGATAAGCTGGGAAATGTGAGCAAGGCCTAGAACCAAAAGCTCAGGGATTTTGCTCCTGCATAATTTCCTCCACTTTTGGTCCGCCAGCTTCCTGGCTGCTCGGTGTCATTGTCAACAGGCAGCTGAGTGGCTCTCCTTCTTCTGTGTGGACTGACTCACAGTGTCTTGCCAGTCACCAGGAAAGCTGAGGTGGCTGCAGGCTTCCTGCCAAGGCTCAGTTTCTCATTAGCGTTTAGTTGATGAACACTTCAGCACGAGGACAGTGGCAGCCTTGCTGCAGAGACAGCCCTTCTCTAAGACAAGAGGAAACAGAAGGTTGTGGATAATGCTTTTTTGCTTCGTGGGTGGGAAAGCCTTCCGAGGAGTTATCAAAAATTCAGTTGACCTGCCAAAATTCTACCAAGTGTGCTTTGACCTTTTTATGCATCTACCAGGGTATTTCCTCTTTCTGACTGTTGCTATGTGAAACTGATTAATGTCATTTCAGGGGCTCCAAAGAACTCTGGTACCATAGTCCTTCATGTCTCAGTGCAGAAAGAATTCAACAAAAAGAAAGTGGCAGATAAGAAGTGATTTATTAGAATAGGATGCTTGTGAGCCTTACAACTATGTTGGCAAGGGGGTACCACAGCTCAAGAACTTCCTGGGTTAAAGTTTTAGAGTCAAAGAAATGTGGGGAGGGAGAGAATAACTGCTTTTTCTTGAGTAGACATGCTTCTATCATCAGCTCCTCTACCAGGTTGGGCAGGGGAGTTTTCTTGTCCCTGCATGGTCAAGCTAGGTCCACAAATTATTGTTTTTTCTGTGTCCTAGGGATCAAGCAACCTGGGCAAAATGTGGGTCCCATGACACCACTGTTTCATTGTTTTGGGGCATGTCTCTTGCTTCTGTTGCATGGTCTTGTGGTTAAGCAAACCTGTGGTTATGCAAACTCTGTGAATAACTCAGTGGTGTCTCATACTTTTTCTACTTATAATCCCCTAGTGGAAATAATTTCTTAATCACCTATGTTGTTCCTTTTTGTGTGTGCTCAGTCATCGTGTCCAACTCCCTGCGACCCTATGGGCTGTAGCCCATCAGGTCCTCTGTCTATGGGATTCTCCAGGCAAGAATACTGAGGTGGGTTGCCATTTCCTCCTCCAGGGCATCTCCCTGGAGATGCCTGGGGATTCTTTACCACCGAGCCACCTGGGAAGTCCCATTTTTGTCTCTTTTCTCTGTCCCTATCACACCTACTTTTAGCATCCCAAGTAAAATGGAACATTCCAGAAGAGATCATAAAGGTACTAGTAATGCAAGTCCTTTCTACTGAAAATGTGTGAAATAGGGCCTGGAGAGGAAAGAGAAGTTGCAAAGGGTGCTCTGTAAAGTTAGCCAGAATAGAACCAAGTCTTTCTGACTCGTAGTTGATTCTCCAATAATTCCCAAGCTTTACTGCAGAATATCACAAAGAGCATTAGAACCCAGCTGTGTAGTTCACCCCAGGCCTACTGAATTAAATTCCAGGGGTGGGGATAGGCATGTGCATTTTCATACCCCTGGATTACTCCAAGACAATTTCTCTGCAGAGAGGTAGTTGTCAATCACTGACTTCTGTCACTGACTTCACATCCTACTGGGTGTGAACTAAAAATGCTGCCCGCCATATCAGTAAATAACAGTTGATGCAGCCTCAGCCACTGCAGCCACCTTCACCAACCCCCACTCCCCCTCCGCTTGGTGAACCCTGAGGGAGCTCAAGATGGAAACTTAATGCCATGCCACCCTTTAATCATCAGACCCTGCAGCCACGCTGATGGTGCACCCTGAGGAGATTCAGAGTGAGAAGCCCAGGATAGTGGCCCCAGATAGCAGAGGTACACATCGAAGGAATGATTACAGTTAGTCCTCAAAGGCTCTTGCATCTTCCAGTACATTTATTGTTGTTCAGTTACTCAGTCATGTCCAACTCTTTGCGACCCCATGGACTGTATGACGCCAGGCTTCCCTGTCCTTTTCTATCTCCCAGAATTTGCTTAAACTCATGTCCATTGAGTTGGTGATGTCATCTAACTATCTCATCCTCTGTTGCCGCCTTCTCCTGCCTTCAATCTTTCCCAGCATAGAAAAGTGCTAAATTCCTTAACCTCAGATGTCTGATTTTCTTTAATTAACAGTAGTCTTTTGATGCTTTGACTACCTGGTCTTTGTTGCAAAAACTCCTATATATCCTGGCGCCCCCACCTGGCTCTTGAGTCTCTCAGTGTTATCTGAGATGCTGGGTCTCAGACTTAAGTCCTCAGTTTGTCCATTGTGTAAAATCTATCAACCTTTAGGTTGAATTTTTGTTTTTTTCAGTTGACCTGAGTCACAAATGAATTCTAATTTAGACATTCTTAGTAGAACTCTGGTCTTCCCTGACAGCTCAGTTGGTAAAGCATACGCCTGCAATGCAGGAGATCCCGGTTTGATTCCTGGGTCAGGAAGGTCTGCTGGAGAAGTGATAGGCTACCCACTCCAGTATTCTTGTGTTTCCCTTGTGGCTCAGCTGGTAAAGAATCCATCTGCAATGCAGGAGATCTGGAACTCTGGATATTCACAGTTCTCTGTAATATCTGATTGTAAGGCAGGATGGTTTACTTTCGCCTTCTAAGACAAATTCAAAGAGTAGAAATTGTTATTCATTGTATAGAAGTGGTTCATCATCATGGAGCCCTGATGCTTGCCAAATTTTAATTACAGCATGCTCCAAGATTTATTGTGTTTGAGATTCTAAGTTATTATGTGAGCATCATTCATTCCCAGGATTCCTCTCTAAGGCTAGAATAATGAAATATACCAAACTTTTTGAAAAGCAGTCTTTTGATAAGATGTTTCACTCAAGTCACTGAGATCTTTAATGTCTTTTTTGGTTGAGAATGAATAGCTGTCAACATAATAAAAGTAATTAAACAGTAAATAGGATTTATTGCATCCCTTTTGTATGCTACAACTACACCAAATGCTTTTACATATTGCATCTCATTTAGTGGTCATATACAATGAGGTATGAGTATTCTTTTCAACATTTTACACTTGAGAAAACCAAGACTTGGATTAGAAAATCTTCCCTGTAAAGTGTAGTTAAGAATAAGCAAAGCCAGGTGTTGAGCTCTATAGCTGACCCCTCAGCTTTTTACGTGGGTCTCATGAATGACTCTCCATCAGCATCATTTAAAAAGATCTTTAATCTTACTTGCTCAGAACCTCTATCCATCATTTGTCCGTGGACACTACAAAAACAGGAATGAAGTTTAGTAAGGGGAGAAACATTGTGTCACTAAGTATACAGTCAGACATGCAAACTGTCTCCTGAAGTACATAAACAAGAGATTTCTTCATTCTAGGCAACTTTTCTTCAATGTGTGAGGAAAGCATTGTTCTGTTGCTTTGTTTCACCCAGGTATTCATTACTTTGATAATGTGAGCTGCCACACAAAGGTTTTTGAAAATGGAACTTTTTATCAAGGTGAGTTAAAGGAACTATAGTATAATAGGAAATAGCAACCCACTCCTATATTCTTGCCTGGAGAATCCTACGGACATAGGAGCTTGGCAGGCTACAGTCCTTAGGGTTGCACAGAGTCGGACACAACTGAAGCGACTCAGCAGCAGCAGCATTATAATAGTTAAGTGCTTTTGGTCCTTTGGTTATATAACCTATTGTTTGATATTAAATGGGGTACAATATAGTTTTTGAGCCCTGGAATTGGAGGATTTTGAAATAATGTGATTTCAAAATATTGAATTCTGCGATTACATTCAAATTTGGAAATAATGTGAATGACCCAAAACAGTCATCAAGAAATATATAATATTAAAATTGATGACTGAAAGGAAAAAGAATCTACATGCTTAATATTTCTATATTAGGATATTAGTTTTGCCAGTAAACAAAAAAATCTTGCCATTATTTTTGTGAAGATTCATGAATTCTTGAATTTCATGAATGTTGCAGGTAGGCATTTCTCCTTCATTGTTTATAGAACTTCTGAAGTTTCTCCCATTTAGCCTTAAGTTTCTGTTGATGGAAAAGGACAATTGGGTGCTAGCAGTTTAGGCACTAAAGCCAGTTATCTTCTTTTTAATTGTATTTATTTTAATTTAATTTTTTTTTTTTTTTTTTTTTACTTCATTGAGTTCTTGTTGCTGCATGTGAGCTTTCTCTAGTTGCAGTGAGCTGGGGCTACTCTCTAGTTGTGATGCTTGGGCCTCTCATTTTGATGTCTTCTCTTTTGTGATGTTGTGCAGCATCGGTTCTAGGGTGCTTGGGCTCAGTAGTTGTGAAGCATGGGCTTAGTTGTTACATGGCATGTGGGATCTTCCTGGACCAAGGATCGAACTGGTATCCTTGCATTGCAAGCCAAATTATTAACTACTAGGCTACCAGGAAAACCCAAGCCAGTGATCTTTGCTGAGTCAAGCTCTGGTCAACCATTTCTATATCTGTAGAATAAAGGTGTTGAATTTAATTGGATGGTCTGAGAAGCTGCCTTTGAAGTTTACCTATGAGTTCCTGCCAATCTTAGACACTGTGTGGCATCCACCATATGGGAAAGTGACTTTTTTCCATGAAGTTAAATTGGCCAGAAAAATAAGTTCCCTTTATTTTTCCATCTAATGAATTAGGATAGAGATGGCTTACTTAAACTGAGAATGTAGGAAAGTTTAGAGCAACTGAATAGCACTGTACTCTTGCCCCAGCTGCAGTATGGAGCTATAATGACTCCTACTCTTAAAGGAGTCAGAGGAGAGAGTGTCAGGGAGGAGAAACCTCTTCTTGCCACAAATAGATTCTTCTGGCTATTTTAAGAATTAACTAGACATGAGACAGATTAACAGAAGAAAATCAAACCAGAGTTTAATAACATATATACGTGGTAGAAACTCAGAAAACAAGAGTGACTTGCCAACATGATGAGAGCTCTCACCTTAACTATCATCTTCAACTAAAGAGAGAAGAGGATGTTGTGGGGTAGTGGTTTGGGACTTCAAAAGCAGGAAGGCATTCACAGGAAGATGGAAAGCAAAGGCTTGGTAAACAAATGGTTTGCTGAGCCACACAGAGATAATGGGACACAGAGTAGACTCTGATCTCTAGGCTTTGTAGAGTTTGCCCTAGCACACCTATCCCAGACTCTTTGCAGATATACCTAGTGATAGCTCTATTCTGGAACAGGTTCTCCAAATTGTTTTATGCAATTAGGGGTAATGTCAGATTATCCATTCTCTTTTGTCTTTTGAGCCTTGATGGTTTTCAGCTTGCAGTAGTCTACTTGCCAAAGATACATTTTGGGGTGGCAAATTTTGTTTCCTTACAGGAGCCAGAGGTAACCTATCCCCACTCTCCTCTGCTCCACGATCTGCTGCTAATGCCCCATATTGACCAAACCCAAGCAAAACTGTTGAAGACCAATGAGCCCATTGGTAAAATCCATTCAGATCAGTTTCCAGGGAACTAAAAATCATAGATAAGGCAAGAGTTGTTCTGAAAGGGCAGATGGAAAGACTTCATTATCATCTATTTGCTCAGATGAATCTGTTCAGCAGACAGAATCAAGAAGCTGTAAGGGATCTCACAAAATCTAGACTTGGGACCTTTCAAAAATCACACAGCATACTAGAGTGATGGAAAGGACTAGAATTGAGATCTTCTAGCTCTGACCGCAAATGGCAATCTCTACTGTAACAGCTGTCATTGAATTTCACATCATCTGTATTAAAGACCTGTATGTGAGCAATATGATTTTTCCTTTAAGAATTGTTCAAGGTGGAACAGTTCTCATCATCCTTTCAAGAAGCAAAATGCTGTGTTTTGAAGAGAACGGGATTTGGAGTTTGCATCCCAGTTCTACAACTTTGGGCTTCCGTAGTGGCTCAGACAGTAAAGAATCAACCTGCAAGGCAGGATCAGTTCAGTTCAGTTCAGTCACTCAGTCATGTCTGACTATTAGTGACCCCATGAACTGCAGCACGCCATGCCTGTGTCCATCACCAGCTCTTGGAGTCTACCCAAACTCATGTCCGTTGAGTTGGTGATGCCATCCAACCATCTCATCCTCTGTCGTCCCCTTCTTATCCTGCCCTCAATCTTTCCCAGCATCAGGGTCTTCTCCAATGAGTCATCTCTTCGCATTAGGTGGCAAAAGTATTGGAATTTGAGCTTCAACATCAGTCCTTCCAATGAACATCCAGGACTGATCTCCTTTAGGATGGATGGTTGAATCTCCTTACAGTCCAGGGGGACTCTCAAGAGTCGTGTCCAACACCACAGTTTAAAAGCATCAATTCTTCAGCCCTCAGCTTTCTTTATAGTCCAACTCTAACATCCATACATGACTACTGGAAAAACCATAGCCTTGACTATACAGACCTTTGTTGATAAAGTAATGTCTCTGCTTTTTAATATGCTATCTAGGTTGGTCATAACTTTCTTTCCAAGGAGTAAGCATCTTTTAATTTCATGGCTACAGTCACCATCTGCAGTGATTTTGGAGCTCCCCAAAATAAAGTCTGACACTTTCCACTGTTTCCCCATCTATTTCCCATGAAGTGATGGGACCAGATGCCATGATCTTCGTTTTCTGAATGTTGAGCTTTAAGCCAACTTTTTCACTCTTCTCTTTCACTTTTGTCAAGAGGCTTTTTAGTTCTTCTTCAGTTTCTGCCATGAGTGGTGTCATCTGCATATCTGAGGTTATTGATATTTCTCCTGGCAGTCTTGATTCTAGCTTGTTCTGCATCCAGCCCAGCGTTTCTCATGATGTACTCTGCATATAAGTTAAATGACCAGGGTGACAATATACAGACTTGATGTACTCCTTTTCCTATTTGGATCCGGTCTGTTGTTACATGTCGAGTTTTAACTGTTGCTTCCTGACCTGCATACAGGTTTCTCAAGAGGCAGGTCAGGTGGTCTGGTATTCCTGTCTCTTTCAGAATTTTCCACAGTTTATCGTGATCCACACAGTGAAAGGATTTATTAGAGTTGATAAAGCAGAAATAGATGTTTTTCTGGAACTCTCTTGCTTTTTCAGTGATCCAGCAGATGTTGGCAATTTGATCTCTGGTTCTTCTGCCTTTTCTAAATCCAGCTTGCACATCTGGAAGTTCACAGTTCATGTATTGCTGAAGCCTCGCTTGGAGAATTTTGAGCATTACTTTACTAGTGTGCGAGATGAGTACAGGATACCCAGGTTCAATTCCTGGGTAAGGAAGATCCACTGGAGAAGTGAATGGTAACCCACTCCAGTATTCTTGCCTGAAGAATTCCATAGACAGAGGAGCCTGGTGAGCTACAGTCCATGGGGTTACAAAGAGTTGGACACGACTGAGCAACAGACTCTTTCTACAGCTATTGTTAACTTACATGACAGGCACTCTGAGCCTCATTTCCACCATTATAGGAATGGTGTCCTATAATGGAATATTGGAATATCTGACCTGCCTGAATCACAAGATTATTTGAAGATCAAAGACAGTAAGCAAAGGGCCTTACAAAATGTCATGTGCTATCTATACAAAAATTTATGATTGTTAATCATAATACAAGCATAAGTAGAAGTTATGAATTTTTGCTACAGAGTAAAAATATGAGTTTTACTTATTTTTAATGCTATGAATATCTATTGAGTAGTTTATTATTTAAGTTATTTAAGCTTTATTTTTAAAAGATGATCAGTTTATAATTATCAGTTTTTTGAGGTTAGGTTTCAGGCAAATAGTCCTGCCATATGACCCAGCAATCCCACTGCTGGGCATATACACCGAGGAAACCAGAATTGAAAGAGCCACATGTACCCCAATGTTCATCGCTGCATTGTTTACAATAGCCAGGACATGGAAGCAACCTAGATGCCCATCAGCTGACGAATGGATAAGAAAGCTGTGGTACATATACACAGTGGAATATTACTCAGCATTAAAAAAAATTCATTTGAAGCAATTCTACTCAGATGGACGAAACTGGAGCCCATTATCCAGAGTGAAGTAAGCCAGAAGCAAAAACAACAATACAGTATATTAACACATATATATGGAATTTAGAAAGATGGTAACGAGAACCCAACATGCGAGACAGCAAAAGGAATGCAGATGTATAGAATAGACTCGTGGACTTTGGGGATGAGGGTAAGGGTGGGATGATATGGGAGAAGGACATTGAAACAAGTTAATTATCATATGTCTAATCAATCGCCAGCCCAGGATTGATGCTCGGGGCTGGTGCAGCGAGATTTCCCCGGGGGGGACGGAGGAGGGAGGGGGGTTCTTGAGGGGAAGCATATGTAAACCCATGGTGATATCATGACATTGTATGGCAAAAACAATAAAAAAATAAAAATAAATAAATAAATAAATAAATAAGAAAGAAAATCTAGCCACAAAATCTTGGAGTCCTAACCACTGTATATATCATATGCTTTCTCTCCCAACTACCCATTAAAAATAAAAGCTATCGCACTTTTTGCTTCAGAAAGCATTATATTTCAGTTGTAGTAACTTTTTCCTGGTATATTAAGACTATTTATGAAATGTTTAATAGAAGTTATTATGCTATCCATGGATGGAATAAACATTGAAAAAAGTAATATTTATAAAATACAGTGTCTAAGGGAGAATAAAAGTCACTAATAATCTCCCAATTGTAGAAAGCAGCACTGTGTGTTTTTAAATATATACATAGATGTTTTTCTTATAAAAGGGGAATCCATTGTTGTAACATTTTCATTTAATATATTTTTAACATATGTCCTATGTCATTAACTATTTTAGGATAATTTTAGTGGCTTTATAAGAATGCCTTAATTTCTTTAACCAGTCACATGTTGTTAAATATGTCAAGTATTGTAAAGTGTTTTTCATTATCCAGAAAACATGATGTTTTCCCTTTATTAAGTACTTACAAAACACTGAATTTGTAGAGACAATAGGAGATTGTAGCTTTTTAGCAAAGAAATGAGTTCTTCAGCAGATTAGTTTTCAGTAAATATTTGAGTCAGTATGATTTACTGTATTAAATCAACTGAGACATATATTAAGTCTTTAAGTCAAGTTTTTCACAAGTGCTTCACAATAAGATACAATAATTACCTAATGAATAAAACTAGCCTAGAAAAGGAAATAGATCATCATCTTAAATAAGTTAAATTTTTAAGCAATTATAACATGAAAATGGAAGGAAATTTGTTCCTTTAAGAGGCATCTATCAATGTGCAGATAAAGATCTGGCCCAATATCAGTCTTATCTATACTAATTTGAGATTCTTGAATAATTGATTTTAGTTTTTTTATTAAAAAAGGCTCCACTTCCTATATTTTATTCCTACAATTCATTTATTGAAGTAATAAAGTAAAAATGTTGCATAATTAAATTTATTTGAAAATATTCTTTATATTCACAAAGATGTTTCTTTAATAATCATATAAATCAACAACCATAACAAAGTAAATCCAGTTTTTATTGCATCCATTCATACAAGAGACTGTCTGTTAACAATAGGTGCTTTACTTTAGTGTATTTTCTAATGTGAAGCACTTTCACTTTGCCACTTTGGGGGAGAAATACATTCCCATTCTTGGTTTTAATATTTAGCCTGAAGCAGCATTTATGCCCTTAGATTTCTACTAATGTTGAGCGTGACTAAACAGTTTCTGTGCCTCTTCTATATTTGGACCCATCCTCACCTACCAGATATTATCTTACCATTTAATCTTACCTCCTTTAACATTTTCTAACTCTGTTACCAGCTTGTCTCCTATTCTTTCCTATACCCTAAATTTCTTCACAGAGATCAGCAAACCTTTTTCTTTAAAGAACCAAATAGTAAATATTTTAGCCTTTGTGGACCATAAACCTTCTCTTTATTTATGGGACTAGCCATAGATAATAGGTAAATGAGTGTGACTGGTGTGTCCAATAAAATTGATTGGCAAAGACAGTACACTGGATTTACTTCAAGGGTCTTGTCTTGAATATTGGCTTGAAACATTTGTGTATTTTCATTTATGAATATTTATTTCTTTCTGAATCTCTATTATGAATTTTTTTAAAGTAAGGTAATCATTGCCCAAACATATCAAACATAGGCATTTCCATTTTATCTTGAAAACACTCAGTTGTCTGTTTCACCTCAATGTTAGTCCCTCAGTCGTGTCTGACTCCTTGCAGTCCCATAGACTGCAGCCCACCAGGCTTCTCTGTCCGTGGAATTCTCTGGGCAAGAATACAGGAGTGGGTAGCCATTGCCTTCTCCAGGGGATCTTCCTGATCCAGGGATCAAACCCAGGTCTTCTGCATTGCAGGCAGATTCTTTACCATCTGAGCCACCAGGGAAGCCCAATTTTACCAAACGGAAGAGTGAAAATGCTTGTAAGATTGATGGGAAACGATAAATATTGGGTTGGCCAAAAAGTTCTTTCAGGATTTTCCATAACAAACTTTTTGGCTAATTTAATACTTTGTCCCTAATTCTGTAGTGAATATCCACCTTTGTGTCAGCTGAGGTGTGTTCGCTTTGTTAACTGAAGAATTCTTCAACTTGCATTTAAACCACACTGTGATGCTCATTGTACCAGATGTTTATTAAGTTCAGACCCTTCTCCAGGCAACGTCCTAGGAACTGTGTGTTTGTCCTCACAGCAAGTCTCTGAGGTGTGCTCTTGGGTCTGTTTTATGGATTGGGAGACTTGGAGCTCTGGTCAGTTACCCAAGGACACAAAGCTTGGGAACTGACTATCTTTGACACCAAAACCCATGCTCATCTATGGTAACTTTAAGCCACTGTTTGTGTTTCCCCTTTCTACTGTAAAACCAAGAATGTGTGATACAGAAAAGTTGGAGAACTCTATCTTTGTAGTATAGACATGAAAAGTTTCCTTTATTTCCCTTTTCTCTGTCCTGAATGGCCCTTAACTCTGGATCACCATTGTGTTTCAAAGCTGTAGGCAAATGGTTTTCATTAAGTTTTGAATTTTGGTGTTTTCTTAGTATAGCTATTTAATTCATAAGCCACAGATTTGGAAGTATAAAGATGTAATAGTTTATAATAACTGCATAACCTCCCAAACTAGTCCAGTCTTCTAAATTAAATCAGATTTAGCCATTTGTTATTAATTTCAGGTCAAATTAAGGATTTTTTTCCCTTCTTCTGTTCCACCCTGGAGTTAAAGTACCAGAGTGCCTTAGTCCAGAATTCCTTGGAAATAGAGTGTGTGAACAAAACAGATTAATGATTAGCCTAGTGTTGAATCTCAAGATGGTGCAAATGAAGGGAAAAAAGAAAAGTGAGACATGCAAGGAAATAAGCAAAAAAAACACAAACATGTAGATTACAGAACTGGCTGCAGTTTGACAAGTAAACACAGATGTGCATGCATGGTCAGTCACTCAGTTGTGTCCGACTCTTTTCAATTCCATGGACTGTAGCCTGCCAGGTTCCTCTGTTCATAGGATTATCCAGGCAAGAATACTGGAGTGGGTCCTGCACTGTCAGGCAGATTCTTTACCTCTGAGCCACCTGGGAAGTCCGAGCACAGATGACTCCCTCCTATTGGTCAAAGTTCTGCCTACCCTTCTGGGTTTTATCAAATAGGATCTCTAGTCAACCACTGGGAAATCTTCATTCTATACCCATTGAACAGTATTCCACTGAGTCTTGAGGTAGACTGTCTGAGATCTGATGGCATTAGGCTTGGAGGTCAGAAATGCTGGAGCTCCTTTTGGTGTGGCTTTGATGGTGGCTGTGTAGTCAGCCCTCATGTGGAGTGAGGAGAGGTGTGATGTTGATGAATGATGTCTTGATGGTTGTGCACACAGCTCTGCATTTTAGCAAATGGCCAAAGACCAAGAAGCCATGTAGGGCTCAGTCAGTCTCGTGGGGAACGTAAGCCAAATCCAATAAACAGGGCTTTCCATGTGCCACGTTACCATGTTACTGTTTGCAGGTAAGTGGCCAAACTCCTTTTTAGACTTGACTCCTCTTTATTTTTTCTGTTTCATTTTCCTGAGAGTATAATCATCTGCTCACGTCCTACCATGGTCTCTGAGGAATTGGTGCCTGTTGCCATTACTTCTTCATTTCGACCTTAAGGAATGTTTGAATTTCTAACTTATTCTCTCAACAGATGTTTCCTACCTGCTCAGAGGAGGAAAGGTCTTTCTGGTCTCCCCAGGTTGCTCTGGATCCCTAGGAGGTGATTCATATGTTCATCAAAACACTGATGGAGGGAGGATCTGAAACACTCTGCCTCTGTAATTCTGAAAATAATGAGTCACAATTGTCCTCTACCCTTAAAATTACATTGGATTCTATACTCTGCATACTCAGGACCTGAGGAGTAGGCAAGGCAGGAGTTTATTATCATAGTAACAACTAACTATCTTTTATTTTTAATATCAAACTTGCCTCCTCAGTTGAGAGAATCACTTTACTAGATTTGGCTTGTGGGGCTTGGGGTGGGGATATAGCCAGACTTCTCTCTAATTTTTTCCTGTCATGAGGTGGATTGCAGAGACTTAACAGCCAAATATTTTAAATTGCCTCTTTTTTTTTCCCCTCAATGCTTTCTCGCATTTGGACAGTGCTGTATTCCACTTTCTGGAATGAGAAATCATGAGAAAATACTAAGGTAATGAAACTGTAGGGAGATAATGAATAGTTGAGATATGCGTATCATCTCATCACTTGTGAATGTGAATTGAGGAGTAAGGTACATGGGAGTGGACTCCACTTCTCCAAATACGAAGCCTTGAGGAGCCAGGTCAGGGCTAATGTCTTTATAAGAATGCATCAGTGTTTCTGGAAGAATCTACACACTGGCAGTGACTTGACTTCCTCTGCACTGGCAGTGACTTGACTTCCTCTGTCTTAAAGTTCATAAAAGACACTATCATTAACCACACATAAGTCCCTCCATAGGGAGATGTGTTCAGTCTTGATCCTTGCTTCCATCCAGCATGCAAGGCCTCTTGGGTCTGAGGCAGTATATAGTGCTGGAATAGTGGCATTTTTCCTTCATTTCTGCGTTGAGGTACCACACTCCTTTGGCTCCTTATGCTGAAATTCATTCCCCTAGCGCAAAGCCATGACCAGGCATCAGTCAACAAACTCCCAGAAATAAGCATGAGCTGGTTTCTGGGTTTGGAATCTACCAGCAGTGTTCTCAAAAGAACTCATTTACATTTTCTGCATGTCTGAACCTTGCCTGCCTTGGAGAATGGCAGGGGAGGAAAGCTAGTACAATTTGATAAAATGGCTAAAATGAGTCTATTTGCAGTCTTGCAGCTTTTAGAGCTGAGACTTTAAATATAGCCGCAGTCACCCGTAATGTAAACGTATGTGTGTATTTGGGCGGAGAATGGGAGCGGAGAGTCGTTTTCAGATTTGAGGTTCAATTTTCCTGTTGGAATAAATATTGAAGCTTAGGTTGACTGCATTTAAAATTCTATCAATTGTTGCACTGGCTTCTTTTTTTCCTTTTGCTGGATTTTTAATCCAAAGGATGTGAATGTCTTTTTTTTTTTCCTTTCTTTTCTTTTTTCTCAGCTTTTTCAGCATTGTTACCCATCCTGCCTTTGCAGCTCCCTTCATGAAATGGCACTGAACCCTGGTGTCAGCATCATTGTTCTACAATAAGAGAGCCCACATCTCTGACTGTTTCCATGCTGCTCATGCCCATGCTAGAAATACCAAAAGAATGGCAGTCATGGAAATGCCTCCTATTTATATTCATTTGGTATTTGATTCTAGTGCTGAATATGAGTGGGTCTTGGATTTTATTTCCAAGTCAATAGTGAACTCAGATGTCACTCATTTTAGAGGGGACATTTTAAGTAACCATTACCTTTCTTGTCTTTTCCACATTAAATCCAAACACGTTGGCATATGCAAGTGTGTGCTGTAAATGAAACTGTGTGCTAGACTTTCTGAAGGACATGGAATAGACAACGCAGATCCCAGCCCTCCAAGGTCTCATGAACTTACTTGATGAGGCAAGATAGCTGTCCTCCTCAATTTGTAAATAACTCAAAGGTTAAAAAATACTGATGAAGAAATTAATTCCCTTGGTTTCCTCCTCTGGAAAACCCACATAGTAATGGTTTCTAAGAGTTGTTGTGCCAATGAAATGAATTAAATATTTGATCAGGACCTAAAATAATGTAATTGCTGAGTAATTTTATATGTGTATGCATATATGTGTGCATGCATGTCTGTGCATACATATACACATGTATAATGCATTTTCAAAATTGTAAAATGTAAATTTTATAGTCTGTATAACTGTAGTATGTGTGTGTACACATTAAAAGATGTTTATTATAGTTCATTGACTATTTTGTGTTAGTTTCTAGTGTATAGAAAGATGATGCAAAGCTATGTCTTTATATATCTATTTCTATTATTTTTCAGCTTCTTTTCCATTACAGGATTCCTGGGTTGGGAAGATCCCCTGGAGAAGGGAAAGGCTACCCACTCCAGTATTGTGGCCTGGAGAACTCCAAGGACTATATAGTCCATGGGGTCATAAAGAGTCGGACATGACTGAGCGACTTTCACTTTCATATTGAATATAGTCCCTTTGCTTTATCATATGACCTTGTTGTTTATTTTATATATAGTAGTGTGTATTTGTTCATTCCAACTCCTCTTTTATCCTTCCTCCCTTCCCTTTTGGTAACCACAGTTTGTTTACTATGTATTAGACACATATATTTTTAATTCAAGATATCTCACCAGACTATATGCACTTGAGTCAAATTGTATTGATAACCAGGACTTCAGAAGGGAAGGAGGCAGTAGTCTTTGAGGGTGCAGTTTTGCAAGTTTCCTGGAGATAATAGGAATTAATTGGCACATTAGGAATGGTTTCCAATAAGGAGGGGAAGAAAAAAGACTTGTCAGTGGACATTCTAAGTGATAATAGTCATTTCTTTCTGTGTCATCTGTTCTTTAATCTTGATACTCAGCATTGTGTGAAATAAAAACTCTTTAAGAAAAAAGACTAAGATAAAATCTATGATCAGAGATACCCTTTGCAAATGAATTGTTCAGCCTATATCCTCTGAGAAAGGTAGCTGAATCACACTGTAACATATTTTTACTTGACTTTAGGACTTTATTTTTGTGTTGCCAAAAATGCAAGGTGATGGAGCCCAGATGCTCCAAACTATACAACACAATGTCTGGAAATCTGTTGATTTTTCCAGTTGAGTAAGCAAGCCTGCAGGTGTATGAGCTTGTGAGAGTGCCCTGAACCTGGAGGATATTGACAGTTGCCTTCAGATTTTGTATACGAATTTTAGATATCTTTCAAATATTGGTCTCTTAGGATAAATGTTTCAACCTGCTTGAAAGTTGCAGCTAGGCTCTTTTAGGATGCAGTGCCAGTATCTTTACTGGTTTACTTACTGATTTTTCTGTCTTGAGTATCCCCTGATTGTAAACACTTAGTAATAGATATTTTCAAAGAAGGAGGAAAATCTTACTTGTGCCTGAAGAATTTTAGAGTAGTGCATCTTGCAAAGATTTTCTTGTAGCTTTTAGGAAATAACATTTTTGAGAGAGATGTTTGAAGTATGACAAGGCAGTATTTTTCTTTCTCCTTAACTTACCTTGGAATAAAAAAAAAAAATTCCTCTAGTCAGCTACCCTTGGCAGGTTCTTAATTTCTTAGATCGTAGCTTCTCTTTGCTTCCTGGATCTGTTACTTGAATTGCCTTTTTGAAATTCTCAAAGGGCTCCAAAATTTAATGGATGTTTTCTTATTTCATGTACCTCATTTCCATTAATCTGTTAAGTACATCACATAAATGTATCTCTTAAGAAAACAATGCTAATTGTTGCTTTATAAGGATGTAAAGTCAACTGCTTCGGAGAGACTGCAGTGTCTACAACGTTCTGGGTGCGTGGATGAGTCCATCCACTGGCGCAGTGGGGCAGAGCTCCATGATACCATCTTTCAGGATGAACAAGGACCTGTGCCCACCCAGAATGTCTACTGAGTTAGGAAATAAAGCATTTTTGAAGTTTTGGGGAAGAATGTTGAGACACCCTTGGGCTTTTTCTCTCTGCTTAGTGGTGCTATTCATTACATTACTCAAATCCCTTGTGCTGAAAAATGAACTTAGTTGCACCCTTGAAAGAGCATTCTTCATTGCCATTGTCTCCACTTTTCAAACTGTTCAACAGTTCTCAACCCTGCACCGTGAAGGCGATTACGCCCCACCATGCCCCAGCAGTTCAAATTTTTTCCTTAGTAGCTTCTCTCTTTCTCTTCAATTCTCCATCCTAACTTTCTTTTCACTCCCTTCCCCAGTCTCCTCTGATTTCTGGTTTTGCTTCCCTCATTCCCAGGTCCCCCAGCTCAGCATCTCCCTGGACATGTGACTCTAATTGAATACACTCTCTCCTTGCCTCAGTGCTCCCATGAACCTTGCTGCGTCATTCCCTCTCAGCCCAGATTCATTGCAAGGATCCTTCCCTGAACTGCTCTTCCTCAGCTGACCATCCACATTGGTTCCCCAGTTACTCTGTCTTGAGGTGTTGTATATTCTTACTGTGCAGTGTTAATTTTCTTTCCTGGCACTGATTGCAGTTTGTTATTATGTGCATGTTTGATTTCTTATTTAATGTTATTTATCCTACTCTAGATTTCAAGCTCTGTGAGGATGGAACTGTGCCTGTTTTCTCCTTGTTGTATTCCCAGCAGCTACTACAGGGATTTCTACATGGTTGGGACTTGTAGATGGATGGATGTTGGAGGGATACATGCATGCATGCATGGTTCATCTGATTTCAAGGAGGAAATATGGTGATGTGTATGTCTATAATACATGGGCTTGATCACCAGCTTCTTAGCTGTGTGATCTTAAGCAAGTTGGTTAAGCTTGAAAATGGAAAAAAAAAAAATAGAATGATTTTGAGGAACAAATAAGATCATTCAAATAAAGTATTCAATAAAATACTTAGCACATACTAAATCATCGAAAAGTAACTAAGAGAAAATAAAACTATCTTTTCAGGACTATCGGGTTAGAATAAGCAAAAACTCTGAAGTGTTGATATTAGACTAATGTAAAGTGTGCTGCTTGTATGCTGAATCGCCTCAGTTGTGTCTGACTCTTTGCGATGTTATGGACTGTTGCCTGCCAAACTATTCTGTCCATGGGATTTTCCAGGCAGGAATCCTGGAGGTGCTCCAGGCCCTCCTCCAGGGGAAACTTCCCAACCCAGGGGTTGAACGTGTGTCTCTTAATGTCTCCTGCATTGGTAAGCAGGTTCTTTACCACTAGCACTACCTGGGAAGCCCCATGTAAGGCAATATTATTAAATTAATTTAGACGATGGATTTTTTTTTTTTGTAATCAAATAGAGCATATTAGCATACTTCTTGGGTGAATGTAGATTTAATTTTCTTCATTTCCTAAATGTCATCTCTCTGAAAGAATGAGTAGCGCTAACAATAACTGGAACTTTGCCCTCTCTAAAACCATGTTCCCTGACAAATGCCAGAAGGCCATGCACCCTAAAAGGATCACAACATATTTGTTTTACCTTTTAAAGTTAAAGAAAACCATTGTATCTTATATGTTATTTTAAAAAATCCATTTGATTTCATTTGTTGATCCCAGTAATCCTTATAGAGAGCTTCACTCTCCCCATTTGGCAGATTAGATAAAGAGAACTGGCCTGATTAAGTGAACTGCCAATTTGAGATAACAGAGATGTATTGAACACCTGTTCTGCCTGGTGCTTGGGGAGATAGAAAGAGGAGTCAGCCTTGAGCTGGGCTCTCAAGGACTAGAAGCTCAGCAAAAATAATAGACATGCATCATCTCTAGTCAGTGGACTCCTGACCAGGAGCCTCCCCATCCACCCTCTGTGTGTCCTGGAGGTGATCAGTGTATTTCTGGAGGAAGAGAGGCTAAAGGCATAAGCCTTTGTATGTAGGAGTCAAAACAGCTGATGCGAGAAATGTCTGATCTCAAGGCCTAATAAAGAGCTTCCCAAGCATGACAAAAGTTCCTAAAATGCTGAGGGTTTCCCACTTTCTCACTGTCAAAACATTAAAACTGATTGCCCCCAGGCTCCTTGATTATCTGCAACCCAGCTGCTCCTTTGACCACTTGAAAAATGAACAGGGCTCCCGAAGGAGGTTTGTTTATACGGAAGGATGGAGTTACCTCTGAGTAGTCAGTGGCCTCGGAGAAAGCAATGGCACCCCACTCCAGTACTCTTGCCTGGAAAATCCCATGGACAGAGGAGCCTGGTGGGCTGCAGTCCATGGGGTCGCTAAGAGTCGGACACGACTGAGCGAATTCACTTTCACTTTTCACTTGCATGCACTGGAGAAGGCTATGGCAACCCACTCCAGTATTCTTGCCTGGAGAATCCCAGAGACAGGGGAGCCTGATGGGCTGCTGTCTGTGGGGTTGCACAGAGTGGGACACTACTGAAGTGACTTAGCAGCAGCAGCAGCAGTCAATGGCCTACTTACTGTGCTTGGTCAGGTCTCGTCTCTGGCCCCGGTGCTCTGGGACACTGGGTAAGTTGCTAGCAGTCTTCTTTTCATGTTGGCTCCTTTACCCACCTGCATATTGTGTGTACTTTGGTTCTTCCTTGGGACAGAGGCAATCCTTTTCATCATTTGCTTCTGCAAATCATTTAAACTCACTGAACATCATTTTGTCACCTGTACCATAGAAATACTAGCAATCTTGAAATCAACCACAAAGGGTTGTTGATAATTAGTAAAAAAAATTAGGGTTTTTTTTTTCCTTTTGATTTATATTCTGGTGGGAGGGGGACAAACTAATCAAGCATATTTCTGTATAAGATGTCAGGTGGCTAGAAGTTCTGTAAAGGAAAATGATGCCAAGGATGCAAAAGACAGAGCCAGGGTGCTATTTCAGATGGGATAGAGAGAAGGTCCCCCCAGATGATGGGGATCAGCATGTGAGTTCTTGAGGGAAATGTCCAAATTAGACTGAATAGCTAAGAGCCTGTGCAAAGGCCCTGTGGTGGAAGTATATTCAGTTGGTTAGAAGATTAAGAAGGAAGCTAGTGTGGCTAGAGCTGAGTGAGCAAAGGAGGTTGGTAGATTACTCATCAGGTAAAGCAGTGGAGGGCTGCTTCCAGATGACACAGAGCCATATATACCTTGGCAAGAATTGTGGGTTTTTAAATCTCAGTTCAGTGGAGAGCCATCGAGGGTTTGGGGCAGTGGTAGGACTTGATCTGTTTGACATTTGAGAAGAATCACTCTGCCTGCTGTGTGGGGAGTGTGTTGTGAGGAGGCCAAATGGAATCAGGGAGAGCAATTTACCTGTGTGATGGGGGCCCTGTTGATGAGATAGTAATCTCTGTAGTCTGATGGGAATGAAGAGTTTCTAAGGGTCTCAGCTGAAGAGAGGGGTACATGTATTGGTAGTAACCTCCCCACGGGTGGATGACCAGGGGCTTTGCAGCCAGGACCTGAAGAATTAGCACAGGCAAGGACTGACAGAAAGTGGAGTCACAAAGACACTGGGCCTTAAACCAGTTGAGTGAACAGTCCAGGCATGACACCATTATAGTCACCAAGGATCCTGCAAAACCCTAAGAGGCAGCACCATCTCTGCCATGATGTCAAGTAAGAGTTATTTTAGAGCCAATACACAGTATGGGAAATCTCTGAAATACAGTATAATGCTTAAAGAAATCAGAAGAAAATGGATGTTTCTTATATCACCAAGATTTTCTACTCCTCTAGGGGAGAGAGACTGGAAATGGGATGACATCAGTTATAGGAAATGCAGAGTAGAATTTTCTTTTGTTCACCTGAATTGTAGCAGGCAAAGTTTGACCTTGATCTATTTGGCAGGGTGTCTGGGCTTCCCTGATGGCTCAGAGGGTTAAGTGTCTGCCTGCAATGCAGGAGACTCCAGTTTGATCCCTGGGTCAGGAAGATCCCCTGGAGAAGGAAATGGCAACCCACTCCAGTACTCTTGCCTGGAAAATTTCATGGACAGAGAATCCTGATAGGCTACAGTCCATGGGGTTGCAAAGAGTCGGACATGACTGAGCAACTTCACTCACTTCATGTGCATAGTAAGTGCTCAGTAAATGATCTTACCTTTGTTCCTGCAGCAGTAATGCAAGAATGGAATGGCAGGGGGACGACACCACTTACCAGCACTACCCAGGGAGCCAGTGCTTTTGTGACATCATAACTTTCCGAATTAAGTCTTCTCAGTGTCTTCCCTCTCTAACTTCTGCCAATCAGGCAGTGCCATAGGCCTATTTATAGTTCTTCTTGCTCCTTTGAAACTACGATGGGATGCCAGGTAAAACAAATTAGGAGGTGAAAGAGTGAAATATCAATCACATCGTGAAACTCATTTGTTAACATGGGCAGAGACGATCATCCTGTTACCCTCCTGCCCTGGCTATGCTCCAGGTTGTAATCATGTTCCATCGCCTCATAAATCCCCATGTGGCTTTTGCAAAAGAAGAAATTACTGCTTGCCCATAGTTCTCCACAAGTGCTCTCTTTTTGCAGTGTTGGAATTAGTACTTGGAAGAATATGGGCATTTATAACATGTTGCCAGTCACCTTCCATCAGGTACACTATTAGTTCATTTCCAAGTTGTGAAATAACGTTCTGCTTCCTTGGAGAATGAGTGACCTGTCTTAGAGTCTGTCTGATTTCTGAGGGCAGGACTTTTTTCTTAATTTAAAGGTTATGTCTGTGGCTTGGGCATTAGAAACAGAAATATGTAATTTCTGAAGGACAAAAATAGGATACCAAAGCATGTAAATCAAAGGTGTTCATATCTGCTCTTTTCCTCTTGGTATTTTAAGAACTTAATTTATAAACAGAAGACAGAACACCTATGCTGTGTTGTTGAGTCTTCAAAGATCTAAAGACGTTTCATTTTTAATCACTGGCAGGTTGGTTAATGTAAGCTTGCAGCACTTACTGTAATGGATGAAATGAATCCATCCACAATGTTATCTGCTTACATGCCAAGTCCCTTGATTTTGATCAATAGATCTCAACAGGTACTTTCTTTTTTTTATATAGTGGTTTTGTAAAATTTTATTGGAGGATAGCTGATTTATATTGTTGTATTCGTTTCTGCTGTGCAGTAAGGTGAGTTAGTTATTCATATGCATACATACACTCTTTTTTAAATTATTTTCCCATATAGATCACTACAGAATAATGAGTCCCCTGTGCTGTACAGTAGGTCCTTGTTAGTGGTCTATTTATATATACTAGTTTCTATTTGTCAATCTCAGTCTCCTACTCTACCCTCCCCCTACCAGGCCTGGTACTGTGAGTTTGTTTTCTATATCTATGACTCTTTCTGTTTTGTAAACAAGTTCATTTGTACCATTGTTTTTCAGATTTCCCATATAAGCAATATCATATGTTTCCTCTGTCTCTTGTGCTTCACACAATATGACAATCTATTGGTCTGTCCATGCTGCTGCAAATGACTTAAGTTTGTCATTTTTATGATGGAGTAATACTCTATTGTGTGTGTGTGTGTGTATATATATACACACTGCTTTTTTTATCCATTCCTCTGTCAGTGGACATTTAGATTGCTTCCATGTGCTGGCTGGCTATTGTAGAAAGTGCTGTAGCGAACATTGAGGCATATTATCTTTATGAATTATGGTTTTATCCTAATATGGGCTTCCCTAGTGACTCAGAATGTAAAGAATCCACCTGTAATGCAGGAGATATGGGTTTGATCCCTGGGTTGGGAAGATCTCCTGGAGAAGGAAATGACTGTCCATTCCTGTATTCTTTCCTGGGAAATCACATGGACAGAGGAGCCTAGTGGGCAACAGTCCATGGGATTACAAAGACTTGGGAACCACTGAGTGACTAATACTTTCTCTGGATATATGTCCAGAAGTGGACGTGCTGGATCATATGATAGCTCTATTTTTAGTTTTTTAAGGAACCTCCATACTGTTCTCCATAATGGTTGTACCAATTTACATTCTCACTAACAGTGTAGGAGGGTTCTCTTTTCTCCACATCCTCTCCAGGGCTTGTTATTTGTAGTTATTTTGGATGATGGCTATTCTGACTGGTGTGAGGTGATACCATATTGTAGTTTTGATTAGCATTTCCTCTAATAATTAGTGATGTTGAGTATCTTTTCATGTGCTTCTTGGCCATCTGTATGTCCTCTTTGGAGAAATATCTATTTAGGTCTTCCACCCATTTTTTATTGGAGATATATATGGTTGCATAAGCTGTTTGTATATTTTGGAGATTAATCCCTTGTGGCTTGCATTGTTTGCAAATATTCTCCCATTCTGCGGGCTCTCATTTTGTTTATGGTTTCCTTTGCTGTACAGCACTTTTCAGTTCAATTAGGTTCCATTTGTTTATTTTTGTTTTTATTTTCATCACCTTAGGAGGTGGATCAGAAAATATTTTCCTGCAGTTTATGTCAGAGAGTGTTTTGCATATGTTTTCCTCTAAGTGTTTTATAGTATTTGGCTTTACCTTTTTAATTCACTTTGAGTTTACTTTTGTATATGTTTGCTGCTGCTGCTGCTAAGTGTATATGTTTAGAGTGTTCTAATTACATTCTTTTATGTGTAACTGCCCAGTTTTCTCAGTACCACTTATCTAAGAGACTGTCTTTTCTCCATTGTGTCTTATTGACTCCTTTGTCATGGATGAGAGTCTCTAGGTGCATGGGCTTATCTGTGGACTTTCTGCGTTGTTCCACTGATCTATATTTCTGTTTGTGTTCCACTACCATCCTGTTTTGATTGCTGTAGCTTTGTAGTATAGTCTGAAGTCGGGAAACCTGGTTGCCCTGGCTCAATTTTTTTTCTTAGGATTGTTTTGCCTATTTTGGGTCTTTTTTGTTGCTATACAGATTGCAAAATTTTTTATTCCAATTCTGTGAAACATGCGATTGGTAATTTGAGTGATTGCAACAGATACTTTCTTAATATGGTTCACATAAAATTGAATATAAGGCCTAAGTTATATTAATGCTAAGTACAGTATGGTATCATAGATTGAATCCTGGAACAGAGGGAGGACAATAATATACAATTTGGGGAAATTCAAATAATTTCTATAGTTAATGGAAACATTTTAATTCAAAAGTATTGTACCAATGTTAACTTCTTAGGCTTATTGAAGGTAACATATTTATATAATATATGAACATTGTGGTGAGGTGAGTGACAGATATACAGTAGCACACTGTAATATCTCTACAGTTCTATTGTAAACCTAAAATTATTTAGAAATAAAAATTCAAATTAAAGATGAATATAATATAGTGGGAGACGGTTTGGAGATTGTTGTTGTGCCTTTCAAATCCAGTCCTACAGGCAATGTCCCAATACATACAACATGATGAGCAGTGACTGTGGGACAGTAGTGATGATAATGAAGTTATTAAGCCCGATTGTAAGCTGTCAGTAACCCTGTGTGATAAGTACAATTTGGCTTGCACTGGATGGGTAAGGAAACTAAGGCTTAGAGTAAAACATAAGTCCTCTAAATCAAAAGTTTTGGTCATGGTGGATTCAATTGTCACCTCTGCTCCTTGATATACAACCTGCTCTTAAACAAGTAGTAGGAGGCATTCTTGTCAGTTGTGGCCTTACCATTTATTAACTGTTATCCTGGCAAATTCTAATGTCCTCTGGTTCTCTGATTCTTCTTTCATAAAACCAAGAGATTGGGTTTGATTATGCATAAGGCTTCTTTCAGCTCTAAAATACTCTGACTTTGTGACCTAAACATAAATTTAGTTTTAATTGAAATCTTACCATCAAAGTTTTTTATCCAGTGGAATCTTTTCAAGATTTATGGAGAATTGCCTTTTGATCTGAAAGGGTGCTTATGTGACATTTAGGTTCTTATCCACATTCCTTTCTTACTCTGACTAATCCTTCTCCAATTCAGTTCAGTTGCTTAATTATGTCTGACTCTTTGTGACCCCATGGACTGCAGCAAGCCAGACTTCCTTGTGTATAACCAGCTTTACAGAGCTTGCTCAAACTCATGTCCATCAAGTTGGTGATGCCATCCAACCATCTCATCCTCTGTTGTCCCCTTCTCCTCCTGCCTTCAGTAGTTCTCAGCATTTTCATCAGGTAGCCAAAATATTGGAGTTTCAGCTTCAACATCAGTCTTTCCAATGAATACTCAGGACTGATCTCCTTTAGCATGGACTGGTTGGATCTCCTTGCAGTCTAAGGGATTCTCAAGAGTCTTCTCCAATAGCACAGCTCAAAAGCATCAATTTTTCAGCACTCAGCTTTCTTGATACTCCAGTTCTCACATCCATGGTGGCTTCCCTGGTGGCTTAGATGGTAAAGTGTCTGCCTAAAATGTGGGAGACCTGGGTTCAGTCTTTGGGCCGGGAAGATCTCCTGGAGAAGGAAATGGCAACCCACTCCAGTATTCTTGCCTGGAAAATCTCATGGACAGAGGAACCTGGTAGGCTACAGTCCATGGGGTTGCAAAGAGTCGGACATGACTGAGCAACTTCACTTTTTTTTCTTTCTTTCTCACATTCATACTTGACTACTGGAAAAACCATAGTTTTGACTAAATGGTCTTTTGTCAGCAAAGTAATGTCTCTGTTTTTTAATATGCTTTCTACATTTGTCATAGCTTTTCTTCCAAGAAACAAGTGTCTTTTATTTTCATGGCTGCATTCACCATCTGCAGTGATTTTGGAAACAAAGAAAATAGAGTCTCTGACTGTTTTCTTTGTTTCCAATCTATTTGCCATGAAGTGACAGGACCTGATGCCATGATCTTTGTTTTTCGAATGTTGAGTTTGAAGCCAACTTTTTCGTTCTCTGTTTTAACTTTCATCAAGAGGCTGTTTAGTTCTTTGCTTTCCGCTGTAAGGATGATGTCATCTGTGTATTTGAGGTTATTGATATTACTCCTGGCAATCTTGATTCCAGCTTGTGCTTCATCCAGCCCAGTATTTTGCATGATGTACTCTGCATATAAGTTAAATAAGCAGGGTAACAATATACAGCCTTGATATCCTCCTTCCCCAGTTTGAAACCAGTCTGTAGTTCCATGTCCAGTTCTAACTGTTGATTCTTGACCTGGATACAGATTTCTCATGTTCTGTTATTCCCATCCCTTATCTAATCCCCCTTATCTCTGGCTAAACATTCCCCAACCCCAGAAAGTATGAACGCTTGTAAGAGAAATCTTATTATAAATAACAATTTTTAACAGAGATTTGTATATGTTTTGTTGATGTTCATACGCTAATTGTCTGACTCTGAACCCATGTATATGTTTATTTTTATCTTGATACATATTATCAACAGTACAGGAATGAAGAGAGTGATGAGCTATTCTGAAATTTGTTTCCTATCATAGGTTGGTTTGTAAGAGTAAAATCACTATTATCAAATATTGTATGATTAATAAAATAATTTCTAATTCATGGATTAATATGAATTTAATACTGCTTATTTAATTTTAAATATCACTAAATTAGTTCTTTTTAAAATATCTGACATAGGTTAATCAACATAAAGCCAAATAGAGAATTTTAGTAATAAAAATGGAAGTTTCTGAACCTTGGAAGAAATTTAGCCAATGTGAATAGATGTTTAAAAATTTAATATTGTTTCATTATAACCCACTTTATAATATATAACCAAAATAAAAGAACAAAAAAGAATCACATGTACTTGGCTAAAATATCATTTCCTGGTATGTAATGTACAAAATTTATTTTTAAATGGCTTTTACTAGCCTTCTTTGCAAGATATTGGTGATAGCTATAGTGCTTCAATGTATTGGTGCACACACAAATACACAAATTAATTTCATTTCTTTTCTTGACAAAAATAAACAAAAGAAGCAAATAAGCAGTTATTCAACTGAAAGGAATAAAATTGAAAGGGAAAATAATTGCCATTTTGCTAAATGCTGTTATAGTCAGAAAAAAAAGTGGATAAACTCAGTAAGTATATAAGCATTTCCATTTATTTTAGTGTACAAGATTAAATTGATGTCTTTCTATGTTATTGCTTTCATGAATAAAATCATTTTTGATTCTTCTCATTCTGGTACCCTTTAAACTATTCTTGATGCATAAAAATCTTTGTGAAATCCTAAAATTTCCCATACCATGTTAAATATGTAAATGTATTTCCTTTATTTTAGAATAATGAAATAATACCTTCTTTTATAGTTAGCTTGACCTTTAGTTATTATCCTTTTCATAGTGAGTTTTATGAAAACACTGTCTATAATTTTTTAATGATGATCAATCATATGGAAAATTAAGTTTTTTGTATTGCACCTGCAATTACTAGTTCTGTGACTTTGCTAAGTCAGGAAAGCTAGTTGAGTTGTAGTTTTTTTCTGCATACAAGAAGCCTGATTATTTTTTCTTGGTTTTCATCAGCGGCTTAATGGATTAGAATGCCCATGGAGAAGTGTACAGAGCTGCATTTTGGCAGTTAAAATAGTTCAGTCATTCATTTTTTATTGAGTGCATAGACAGTGTGCTAGGTGCTGAGTTCATGGTGCCTCCATGAGCAAGGTAGAAAAAAAAAAATCTGTACTCAAGGGGTTGAAATTTTAATTGGATAGGGTAACCAATGAGAAGTCAAATAACATATGATTTGACTTTGATTGCAGAAAGACTCTTTGAGAAAGTAACCTGTGCGTTAAGAGGCACAACAAAAGGGATCTAAGGGAGGAACATTCCAATGGAGGAACAAGCTACACTGAAGGAACAACCCACTGGAAGGTCTCTGTATGTAGAGTATGATGAACTTTGAGGAAGAGAGATAAAAGATGGAGTGAGAGAGAGAGACAGGGGGCAGGTCATATGGGACAATCTATACCATACTGTTCTAGAATCCTGGTTAAGCTTTATGAATTAGAATTGGAGTTATTCCATAAAAGTTCTCAAAAGCAAAGTTCAGAGATTATTCCTCTGAGGCAATCGGCTCCCTTGGTTTGTTTAAGAATTACTTTGTTAGCATTTTCTTTCACAGTGGCCACAAAGTTAGAGGTAGGATCTATAGATGAAAGTAGAAATATTGAAAGACAAATCTGTGATGCCTTCCTGATTCTTCTCATGGATTCATTGTTAATGGGTGATCTCAATTGCTATTTGTAACTCCTACACATCTCTTTGATCTATCCTACTGTCTGCCTTTGCACTGCTGGTATTTTCGGTCCAAGCTGTCATCATCTCTCTCCTGTAATGAAACAGACTCTGGAGTTGCACTTTGCCATTTGTCTTCTAGAATCAGATCATGTCATGCCATTGCCTTCTCCTTTTATCCATGCCCACCCCACCCTCAGTTACTGAAAATCCTTCCGTATTTTCCCATTACTAATGAAAGTCCAAATGTTTTTGTGTAAAACACAAGACGATTCCTTTTTCCTCCATTTACCTTCAGATTCATTGCCACGGGCTTCTAACTTTTCTGTGTGGGATCTTAATGCTCTTCCATAAGTGGCATACTCTGTCCATCCCACCTTCCTCCACACTTCTGCATACATTCTTTCCTCCACCTCGAATGATTTGTGAATGTTCTCTCTCCTCTCAAAACTCTGTTTCTCTCTGTTTCTGAAATCTCACCTGATAACAATCAAAATACTCATGTTATTCAGTTAACTTTATTTTGCCAACTACATATAACCATGTCTCTCAGCTATGTCCTATTTGCTTTATCAGGTGTTGAGAAAAGACATTTCTCATAAAGGGAGGAATGGATAAAAGTAGCTGACTAGGGTGGGCATAGCAGAGGAGAGTGATTCTGGGTTAGCAGCATAGGTATCAGTGTGAACAAAGAGATAATATGAAGCAATATGAAAACATGATTGTCAAACACTATCACTCAGAAAATCATAATATTGACAGTTGCGTATGTGTGTGGCATGAAGAAGTTCAAAGCTTCATGGCTTTTCATCTGAAGCTTCCAGAAGGCCATTGATAGTTGTTGAGGTCGTTAAGAATAGAACAGCTTCTATGGGGAAGGAATGTAGACAAAGAATATGTGACAGCTGATGATTGACTCTTACAAAATATCTGTTGTCAGGGATTTGAGAATAAGAGTTGAAAAAATCACAAAGTGATGAAGTAAGCAAGAACAGTAAACCTATTGGGAGAGAGAAATGAGTCCACAGAAAGAGTAAGATTTAGTGTTGAGAAGATGTATGAAATGAAGCAACAGTAGTGGTTCATGAGAGATCAGTGCCTTTCAGTGATGCCAACATAATTGGACATCTAGAGTAGATGATGTGTGAGTAAAGGAAAGACATTCTAAAAGAGTTAAGAATATATAAGACAAATTGTGTTTAGGTTTAATGACAAAGTATTAAGTATATAATCCTAAATTTTTTCTAGTAAATAGTTACTGTTTTAAGGGATTATCATTCATGCCAGTTCTGAATGTACAGAAAAATAATAGTAAATTAAATAGTAAAAAATCAACTGAAGAAATAGAGAAAAAAACAAGTGCATCTGGCTCTTTTATTTTTTTATTTGAATGCAATTGATTTAGGATTTTTTTTGCTTACTCATCACTTCTAGCAGAAGCTGAGAATTACTGTAGCAGAGATAAAGATGACCTTTTTTATCCTTAAAATATATATAAGCAAATAAAAATAGTTATTCTAACAAAAAATACAATGCTGTGTTAGTTTCAACTGTACAGCAAAGTGATTCAGGTATATATCTGTATATACTTCTATATATATGGGTATTTCCTGGTGGCTCAGTGCTAAAAAATGTGCCTGTAATGCAAGAGATTTGCAGGAGACTCAGGTTTGATCCTTGGATTGGGAAGGTCCTCTGGAGAAGGAAATGGCAACCCACTTCAGTATTCTTGCCTATGAAACCACATGGACAGAGAAACCTGGCAGGGCTATAATCCATGGGGTCACAAAGAATTGATCAAAACTGAGCAACACAACAATACCAAAATATATATATATATATATATATACACACACACACACACATATTTATATGTATGTATAAAATATATATTTATATCTATGTATGTATATATAGATATATATGTATGTATATATATATATACACACACACACATATATATGTATATATAATATGTGTTTCCATTATAGGTTATTACAGTGTATTGAATATAGTTCCCTATGGTGGCTCTTATTTTTTGAGAACATTCTATTCAGAAACAATATTTTGTGTATTTTAATATCAGCAACTATACTAGTTTTTTACTACCAATATAGTAGTAAAAAACTACTGTTTTTTACTTTCTGTTCACACAAAGCCTGTCCTGATCAATCATCTCCCTGTTTCCTGAAAAGGATATTACCCAAAGATACAATAATTAACATAGGAAAATGTACCACTCTAAGAGGCTGTGACTTTGTGGAAAGTAAAGAACAGCAAGGAGTTTCTGGTTTTAATTTATGTTTTGAAAAATAGATAGGGAGTCAGTAACTACTTGTGCAGAAAAGAAAAATGGAAATATGCTCCAAGTAAATTTACTTGAAAGTCATGGGCTCAGAAAGATAGGCTGTTATTTAGACTCCCTACAAATTTCAATTAATATAATTTTGATGATGGTAATCAATAATGAGGAAAGTAAATTAAATTATATGTTAAGGATACCAAATGACTGTGCTCTCACTTTGAAGAGCAAAGATTTATGTTCATTTCAGATAGACACATCTTTACCTAAATAAACACTCATGGTAGCTAGTTTTTAGTGAATCATTTAGATAAGTAAAAAAAAGTTACTTACTGGCATAGTATAAGTAGAGTTGCTGTTGGCTGCCAGATGAACCACTTTCAGAAAGCTGGTCCCAGTCTTTTCAGTTTGTATTGGTTTTAGCTTAGAGTGCTGGAGTAGGCATTTCAATTAATCACCTTTCATTGGATGGGTGGTGGCTGTCAGCTCAGCCAGCATTTGGTAGCAGCATGGCTTAATCTACTGGGAATGTCATTGTGCATTCTCCTATTTTATCAACTCCAGCCAGGCAAAACTGTCTAGTTTTAATATTTTAATATGCTGAAATTATTTCTTTTGACAAAGAGCATAGAGTTATTTACTTATATAGCCTTTGTTCAAATAGCAATATACTGTGGATATGAAGAATGGGAAGAAAAATAGTTTAGGAACATATCCAATGAAAATCTTATGCTATCTTTTTAAATGCCAAGAGATAAATAATGCTTTAGATATAAAAAGGCAATTTTTTTATACTATAGCAAGCTGCATTTCATTTTTGAAATCCTAATTTCAGACTAGTTCTAATGTTTTAGTTGTTTGTGTGTGTTTCAGAAATGATGTGTGTTATTTTTGTTAACTTTGGTGAGGGTGGGTAGCTCCATGTGTTTATCATTCAAGACTCAGAAATACCTGAAATGCCATAAAAGTCATGATTATTGTGAATGATTTCATCAAGCTTTAAAAAATCTGGGACTTTCTTCATTGTATATTTTAGGCTGCAAAAGATGCTAGCAATATATTTTATAATTATATGTGAAAAATGTTGATTGTGGTGTTTTTCCAGTCTAAATATGCCTATCTTCAAGAAAAAAAAAAACACATTATTTCTCCTCAGTTTCCTTTTCTCTTTCTTATTTGCTTTTAGCTTGAGATAATTACAAGGTGACATGTTGTCAGGGATGAGGCTGAAAAAAAAGATAGTGGGACCTCTAATTTCTTCCCATAAACAATGATACATGCTACAAATAGATGTTTGAATGTCAACTCTGAAACAAACAAAAAGGAATGGATCCTAAAATTTTTTTAATGTGTGGAAATATTTTTAATGAAATATACCTTGATTGTCTGGAAGGTGGCCTTGCGATCTTATTGAGCTAGAGAAATTGCCAATGTAAACTTCAGAAAACAGTAAGAGAATTGCTGCTCAATCGTTAAGTTCTCCTGAGGGTTATGATACACCAGTTATCCAGGTTAGGACAGGTTAGGGAGTCTGTTGAATAAAATTTATTGAGGTACAATTTATGTACAATGCACTGCTTCCATTTTAAGTGTACAGTTCAATTTTGACAGATGTATATGTATATGAAATTACCACTATCAACATCAGGATAGAGAGCTTTTTCATCCCCCCCCCAAGTTTTCTCAAGCCATTTTGTTGGCTATTCCTCTCCCGCAAAGGTGCCTCCCATCATAGGCACCAGTGATCTGCTTTTCCTCTTTGTATATAATAGCTTAGTTTGACAGAGTAGTCTTTTTTAAATTAAACTTTTCATTTTGAAGTAATTGTAGATATACATGCAATTATAAGAAATAATACTGAGACAGTCCACATACCTTTAAACCCATTTCCCATGATGGTAGTATCTTGCCAGACCGTAATACAACATCACAAACAAGCTCCAACATTTTGGCCACCTGATGTGAAGAGCCAACTCATTGGAAAAGACTCTGATGCTGAGAAAGATTTAGAGCAAGAGGAGCAGAAGGTGGCAGAGAATGAGATGGTTAGATAGCATCATTGACTCAATGGACAAGAGTTTGCGCAAACTCTGGGAGATCGTGAAAGATAGGGAAGTCTGGCCTGCTGCCATTCATTGGGTCGCATAGCTTCAACACAACTTAGCAACTGAACAATAGCCACATTGAAAGAGTAAGGATACAGAGCACTGAAATGACAAGGATCCCTCCTGATGCCCTTTTATAGCCACAGTCACTTCGCTCCTGCCCCCATTCTCTACTTAACTCTGAAAACCACAGAGTTAAGCTTCATGTTATGTAACAACCTAAATGGGAAAAGAATTAGAAAAAGATTGTTGTATATGCATACCTGAATCACTTTGTTATACGACTGAAACTAACACAGCATTGTTAATCAACTATACTCCAATTTGTTGTTCAGTCCCTCAGTTATGTCCAACTCTTTATGACCTCTCAGCAGGCTTCCCTGTCCTTCACCATCTCCCAGAGTTTGCAAAAGCTCATGTCCCATTGAGTTGGTGATATCGTTAAACCATCTCATCCTTTGTCATCACCTTCTCCTCCTGCTTTTCAGTCTTCCTGTTATCAGGATCTTTTCAGTGAGGTGGCACTTTCCATCAAGTGGCCAATTATTGGAGCTTCAGTTTCAGCTTCAGTCCTTCCAGTGAATATTCAGGATTGATTCCCTTTAGGATTGACTGGTTTGATCTCCTTACAATCCAAGGAACTCTTGGGAGTCTTCTCCAACACCACAGTTCAAAAGCATCAATTCTTTGACTCTTAGCCTTCTTTATGGTCCAACTCTCACATCTGTACATAACTACTAGAAAAACCATAGCTTTGACTAGATGTACATTTGTCGGCAAGTAATGTCTGCTTTTTATTATGCTGTCTAGGTTAATCATAGCTTTTCTTCCAAGGAGCAGTGTCTTAATTTCATGGCTGCAGTCACCATCTGCACTGATTTTGGAGCCCAAATAAATAGTCTGTCACTGTATTGATTGTTTTCCGATCTACTTGCCATGAATTGATGGGGCTGGATGCCATGATATGTTTTTTGAATGTTGAGTTTTAAGCAGATTTTACACTCTCCTCTTTCACTTTCATCAAGAGGCTCTTTAGCTCATCTTCACTTTCTGCCACAAGGATGGTGTCACCTACATATCTGAGATTTTTGATATTTCTCCTGGCAGTCTTGATTTTGGCCTGTGCTTCATCCAGCCCAGCTTTTTACATGATGTGCTCTGTGTATAAGTTAAAGAATCAAGGTGACAATGTTCAGCCTTAACAATATTCACTCCTTTCCCAGTTTTGAACCAGTCTGTTGGTCTGTGTCCTATTCCTAACTGTTGCTTCTTTACCTGCATACTTGTTTCTCGTGAGATGAATAAGGTGATCTGGGATTCCTATCTTTTTAAGAATTTTCCACAGTTTGTTGTGATCCACACAGTCAAAGGCTTAAGCATAGTCAGTGAAGCAGAAGTAGATTTTTTTTTTTTTAATTCTTTTGCTTTTTCTAAGATGCAATGTGTGTTGGCAATTTGATCTCTCATTGCTCTGGCTTTTTTAAATCCAGCTTGTACATTTTGGTTCCCATACTGTTGAAGCCTAGCTTGGAGGATATTGAGCATTACTTTGCTAGCATGTGAAATGAGTGCAATTGTGTGGGAGTTTGAACATTCTTTTGGCATTGCCCTTCTTTGGGATTGGAATGAAAACTGACCTTTTTTAGTCCTGTGGCCACTACTGAGTTTTTCTAATTTGCTGGTGTATTGAGTGCAGCACTTTCACAGCATCAGCTTTTAGGATTTGAAATAGCTCAGCTGGAATTCCATCACCTCCACTAGCTTTGTTTGTAGTGATGCTTCGTAAGACCCACTCAGCTTCACACCCCAGACTTAGTATCTCACTAGTGGTGAGTGATCACGCCATTGTGGTCATCTGGGTCATTAAAACCTTTTTTTGCATAGTTCTTCTGTGTATTCTTACCAGTTCTTTATCTCTTCTGCTTCTGTTAGGTCCATACCATTTCTGTTCTTTATTGTGCCCATCTTTGCATGAAATATCCTCTTCTAACTTTCTTCTAACTTCTAACTCTCTAACTTTCTTGAAGACATCTGTAGTCTTCCCAATCTGTTGTTTTCTTCTATTTCTTTGCATTAATCAATGATGAAGACTTTCTTATCTCTCCTTGCTGTTCTTTGAATCTCGGCATTCAGATGGGTCTATCTTTCCTTTTCTCCTGTGCCTTTCACTTCTCTGCTCAACTGTTTATAAGGTCTCCTCAGACAACATTTTGCCTTTTTGCATTTGTTTTTCTTGGTGATGATTTTTATTACTGCCTCCTGTACAATGTCATGAACTTCCATCCATAGTTCTTCAGGCACTCTGTCTATCAGATCTAATTCCTTGAATCTATTTGTCACTCTCATTGTATAATTGTAAGGAATTTGATTTAGGTCATACCTGAATGTTCATGGATTTCCCTACTTTTTTCAATTTAAGTCTAAATTTTTTAATAAGGTGTTCATGATCTGTGCCACAGTCAGCTCCTGGTCTTGTTTTTGCTGACTGTATAGAACTTCTGCATCTTTGGCCACAAAGAATATAATCAATCTGAGTTCAGTATTGACCATCTGGTGATGTCCATGTGTAGAGTCTTCTCTTGTGTTGTCAGAAGAGGGTGTTTGCTATGATAGTGCGTTCTCTTGGCAAAACTCTGTTAGCCTTTACCCTGCTTGATTTTGTACACCAAGGGCAAACTTGCCTGTTACTCCAGGTATCTCTTGACTTCCTACTTTTGCATCCCAGCACCCTGTAGTGAAAAGGACATTTTTGTTGGGTGTTAGTTTTAGAAAGTCTTGTAGGTCTTCATAGAACTGTTCAACTTCAGCTTCTTCAGCATTACTGATTGGGGCATAGACTTGGACTTTGAGGGCTACTCCATTCCTTTTAATGGATTCTTGCCCACAGTAGTAGATATAATGGTTATCTTAATTAAATTTGCCCATGCTGTCCATTTTAGTTCACTGATTTCCAATATGTTGATGTTCACTTTTGCCATCTTCTGTTTGACCATTTCCAATTTACCTTAGTTACTGAACCTATCGTTCCAAGTTCCTGTGCAATATTGTTCTTTACAGCATCAGACTTTACTTTCGCCACCAGACACATCCGCGACTGGGTGTCACTACTCTTTGGTTCAGCCTCTTCATTCCTTCTGGAGCTATTTCTCTGCTCTACTCCATGAGCATATTGGGTACTTACCAACCTAAGGAGTTCGTCTTTCAGTATCGTATCTTTTTGCCTTTTCAGTCCGTTACTTGGGGTTCTCAAGGCAAGAATGCTGGTGGTAAAGAACACACCTGCCAATGAAGTCGATGTAAGAGATGGGGGTTTGATCCCTGGGTTGGGAAGATCCCCTGGAGGAGGGCATGGCAACCTACTCCAGTATTCTTACCTGGAGAATCCCCTGGACGGAGGAGCCTGGTGGGCTATAATAAAGAGTCAGACATAACTGAAGTAACTTAGCGTACTCCAATATAAAAAGTTTTAAAAAAGAATGAAAAGGAATAACTTATATACATGCAATATCTTGGATGAATTTTCAAAGAGTTATGTTGAGTGAAAAAAAATTCCTCAAACATTCTTTATGATTCTATTTATATAATATCTGAAATGACAAAGTGAAGTGAAGTTGCTCAGTTGTGTCCTACTCTTTGCCATCCCATGGACTGTAGCCTACCAGGCTCCTCCATCCATGGGATTTTCCAGGCAATAGTACTAGAGTGGGTTGCCATTTCCTTCTCCAGGGGATCTTCCCAACCCAGGGATCAAACCCAGGTCTCCCACCTTGTAGACAGACGCTTTACTGTGTGAGCCATCAGGGAAGTCCTGGTGACAAAAGGGGTATCCTTTTTAGTTGGTATGCTTAAAAGACATACTCAATGGAGAATGCTAACTATTTTGACAAGATATAGAGAAAAGGAATGGCATTAAGGGTGGGGAGGGCTTAGCATGAATTATATACCCTTTATCTAAATAATAACTAAAGATAATTCTATTTTGATAATGCTTCAAGGACATTAATTCAGATAGAGAAGATTTATAAGGAAATAGCTTGACCTGTTTTCATCTAATTACTGCCACATCAACAGCTTAGTTCTCTGAGTGCACTTTGGAAACAGGAACAGATGAGTATGAAAGCAGTCACACCAAACCCCTTTGCAAATTAGATTTTAGTCTCTGAACATATACATCTCAGGTTAATTTTCTTTCTATATCAGTGTGTGCATGCATGCTCAATAGCTCGTCTTGTCCAGATCTGTGCAGCCCTATGGACTGTAGCCTGCCAGGCTCCTTTGACCATAGAATTCTCCAGGCAAAAATACTGGAGTGGGTTGCCATTCCCTTCTCCAGGGGATCTTCCTAAGCCAGGGATCAAACCTGTAGCATCTTCTGCATCACAGCAGATTCTTTACTGCTGAGCCACCCAGGAATCCCCTTCTATATCTGTAATTTATTATTTATATAGGTAAATGGTAAATGTTGCTCATTGGAGCGTTAGTTTTTCTCTTCTACAGCATGCTGGGGACAGCTAATAAGTGCAAAATACTTAGCAAATGACAAGTCATATGCATGTTTAATAAGTGGTAATTGTTTTTATGACAGTTTGCAGAGATCAGAACCCACACATAATTGAATTTATTAGTGATTGTCAATATCCATATGCTGTTTGAGTTTCTAGCAGTGTCTGAAATTTCATAGTTTCCTAAAATGTCCAATTCTCAATCACTGTTTTCAGAAATGAATAATTTAAGGCCAAAGCTCAGTCTAAGACTGATAAATAACAAAATTTCAGAATCAAAATAGCTAAAAATTCGTTTGCATGTGACTAACAATATCATTTCCCACTGCCATCATCCTTCTGATATTATTTTTAGCACAGGTAGAAGCATATGTACTATATACACTTGTGTGGTTTATAAAATGTTAACTACTAATGTTTTATTATTTACTTTTGCACTTTAAATATGCATGTATATACATATAAATTTTTGAACAAAAAGGATATTTTCCAATTTAGGCCATCTCTTTATTCTTTATTTTAAAATTAATGTACTGTTAACATAGTTGGCAATTAAAATAGTTGTATTTATCCATTCCTCTGTTGCTAGGTATTATATTATTTCTTTTTAACTATTAAGAAGAGTACTCCAATAAATCTTATTGTACATACATCATGTTTGCTTATTAAATCTGATACCTAAAAACATCATTTCTAAAAATTATCTTACAGTCAAATGATGTGCATTTTTGCATCATAAACTGCCCTCCGTAACAACTGCATAAGTTATTCTCTCCTCTCTACCTCAGTGGATGTGTATTAGTAAGTTACTGATTTTCCAGCTTTTTCACTTGATGCTTCAGTTGCTATATGCAAAAATAGTAAAAAACATGAGAGGGTATATTCTTTTTGAAAGGATGGTAAAAGAGATATCCAGATATTTGGGTTGGAAGTGAAGCAACGTTCTTGCCATATCATCTTTAAAGAGTCAATTAAATATAATGTTCCTCAGTTTTCACCTCTATGAATATATTCCAGTTCCTCTCCTAAAATAGTTATATTTCAACTCCTCTTCTAAAAAAGTATTTGCTAGTGATGGATACAAACTGTTAAGCTACAAAGAGATTTTCCTTAATATTATTAAAAATATATAGAAAAGCTATAAACAAACTGCCACAAATGTAATACTTAATGGTGAACTATTGAAAGCTTTTACTTAGGGAATGAGATAAGCATGCTAGCTTTCAGTGTTATGTTTAAATATCATGCTGTTGGTCCTACCCAAAGCAATGAAACAGTGCTTCAAAATAGAAAACATAAGGACTGGAAAACAAAAGATAAACTTGTCTCCATTCACAGAGTGATTGTGGATTTCAAAAATCAAAAAAAAATCCATAGACAAACTCTTATAATTAGTAAATGATTTAGTGAGATTACTAGGTATGTGATCAATATTTACACCCATAACAAACATTTAGAAAAATTATTTTAAAAATACCACTAGGATAATACCAGGAAAAAAATGTAATTAGGAATAAAGCTAAGGAAAAAAATACAAGCTCTCACTGCTAAAATGTATAAAGTGTTAATTGGAGACATTAAGGAAGCTCTAACTAGAGGACTATATCTTGTTCATGGATTGGAAAACTTGATGTTGTAAAGATATTAATTCCCAAGTTGCCCCATCGTTTTGTTAAAAAAAAAAAAAATCCAGTTTTGGGTAAAGAGATATTTTATTCAAAAGGGTCATTAAAATGAATGGAAAACTATGGTAGTAAGGAAAGGAGTACTGTTGCAAGTAGGACATCACCTTGACCACAATATCTACATGTGTCTGAAAAGTCAGGCAGGAAAACACTTTTTTTTTTTTTTTTTTTGGTATGAAAGACTAGAAAGGACTTGTTGTGGGGGGATGAGACAGACAGGTAGGGTGAGCAAAATAACATTCTGAGAAAGCTGTTCAAGGAAGGATTTTCTGTGTAAACAGTTGATTCTTGGAAAAGAGACCCTTTGTTCTGCACTCAAATGTTTGTTTAGCCAAAGGACAAGTCAAAATTCAGGAGTCTGTGGAGAGGAGAGAAGCTTGACTAAAGTTTAATTCAGTCAAGTTAGCAGGTAGGCATTTTGTCTAGATTAGTCAATGAATGTAAAGATACTAGGGCTTCCCTGGTGGTGGAGGGTACAGAATCTGCCTGCAATACAGGATACCTGGATTTGATCCCAGGGTTGGAAAGATCCCCTGGAGAAAGGAATGGCTACCCGCTCTTGTTTTCTTGCCTGAAGAACTCCCGGACACAGGATGTCTGTTGGGCTACAGTCCATGGGGTTACAAAGAGTCGGATATGACTGAGCAACTAACACAAAGAGATCGGCAAATCATTTCTGAAGCAATGATTGACAGTTTGGGTGATCTTTATCTGGGTTTGTCATAGATAAGTATGGCTATCTGTGACTCATTAAAGTCATGTAATGAAAGATAGTTCTTTGCAGAAGCTCTTTCCTGGAACACACAAAGTTGGAGATTTCTTGACTTTTCTCATTTTACAGGAGCCTATGGCTTAGGTAAAGATCAATATTGTCAGTTCAGTGCAGTCCCAATCAAAATCTCATCAGATCTTTTGTGGAAATGGACAAGCGGATTCTAAAATTTATATGAAAATACAAAGAACCAAAAATAGACAAGACATTCGTGAGCAACAATAAATCTGAAGACTTAGCATCAGAGATTTCAAAACCTATTATAAAGCTATAGCAACAAAGAGATTATTATACTGGCCTACGAGTAGAACAAATAAGTAAAAAAGATCAAGCTAGAGAATCTAGAAACAGAACTGTGGTCACCTAATTAATGACTGTGATAGACTGATTAAATGAATGCTCTTGATTCTTCATCCCTTCCTTTATTGGTTCTTACTTGTAGCTTCTCCTACCAAAGGATCTGAGAATCAGAGTCTTCTTCCTTGATTCTGAGTTTGATCATGTGACCTTTGCTTGGCCAGTGAGATGTTAGCAAATGTAACATATGAAGAAGTTAGAAAAAATGTCTGTGCATTTCTGTTTCTGCCTTTTTCTGTTGGCCATCGTGATGGTCATCATTCATCCAGCTAGCATCCTGGAGGGAGCCACATGAAGCAGAGCCATGTTACTACAGTTGTCTCAGCTGAGGTCAGCATCCTAGAGATGGAATACTAGGACTGTCTGGAAAGAGCCAAATTTCAAAGAAAGGCAAATATTTAAAGAATGAAAGAGGCAATTAATTCCAGGAAAATTAAAAGTTGAAATGGAATGAAATTGAAATAGTACTTGGCTTAGCTTAGTAATGAACAGTATTTACATAGTGATAATAATGATTTTAAAAACCATGTATGGATTTAATTAAAACTGATGAATTTAATATCAAGTGGAAGAAGTAGGGAAAGTCAGTGGGGGTGGAGGTGGTAGGGTGATTGTTGACACAGGAGTTATATCATTATCTTTCTTAGTAGCTAATCAGTGAGTAATAGCTAAAGAAGGAAAATCAGTAACTTTGGAATATGTAATTACATTAATTGGAAACCTAAAAGCTAATACTAGAAGGACAACTGAAAGGGTTGAAGATATTATCTCTTGGGTGTGGAAGGCTGGGCAAGAAGATTGAGGGGACAGAAGTTTTGCATTTTAAGTCATCTTGTTAGTTGATTGTTAAATGATGTATTAAGGTCATTGTACTGAGTTGCCTCAGTCATGTCCAACTCTGTGCCTCCCTATGGACTATAGCCCTCTGGCTCCTATGTCCATGGGATTCTTCAGGCAAGAATCCTGGAGTGGATTTCCATGCCCACATCCAGGGAATCTTCCCAATCTAAGGATCGAGCCTTCATCTCTTAAGTCTCCTGCATTTTCAGGCGGGCTCTTTACCACTGGTGCCGCCTGAGAAGCTGATGTACTAGGAGTACTTTAATAAAACTTTCTAAGTTGTTTGAATTAGAAGCTATCCCAATCTACCCTTCATTTAACCCCTGATATTGTAATGCATTCTCACATTTTTATTGCTTTCCGTTTTCCTTCCCTATCTAAAGTTCAAGGGATATGCTAAAACATCAAAAATGTAGAGTGGTTTTACTTGGCATGCCTCAGGCTTTACTTGGTTCAGTACATGTGAAAAAGGCATGACTGGTTCTGAAGATTGTGTTCTTTCCATCATTTGAGTCCATCTATCCCTGCTGGTTTGCTGCAACCATTAGTTATGTCTCTAAGCCAAAGATAAGACCATCAAAATAAGGACACAGGTGATATGAGGACCACCAGCCTATAATGAAACCAGTTTTGTCAAAAGTTCTCAAGTGAAACAATACTGCCTGCTTTTGCCCCAAAGTGGAGATTGGGTCCTACATCTTATTTTTTGGAAGGACTGATCATAAAAACAATAAATTCACCAAGTTAACTAGATGTAAGTTGATTCTGTAATATTCAGTATTCCTTAATTTTATTATAAGCCTTCAAACACTCATTCAGTGAGTAAATATTCCCCTGGATGCTCATTTTTCACATATCTTTTCTTTTAAATTAGTCTCTAAATTTTCTTATATGTAAAATAATTGAAATAGAAGTTTGTTGCCTCAAAAAGCTGCATAGTGGTAGTGGTCAAACAGTGAAATGACTTGCTTTATTGTTTCCTGTTTTTCATTTTTTCCTGTCCTCACTCTTGAGCTATGTATTCTCATTAAGAAAGAATGTATGCATTGATATCCCTTTTTTCCCCTTGATCAAAAATAAAGGCCTATAGTTGTCTGATATGTACAAATAATTTGAAGTTAAGGGTAATCCAGCATCTAATTTTCCTTCAAGGAAAACTTGCTAGAAACAATGTGATTCATTTTTAACAAATTTCATAAAGGCCCTCTCAGGCAGGACCTCAGCAAATGGCATCTCTTTTGTGAGTCTTTAAGAACTCAGTGGACTGTGATTTTTGTGAACTAAGATAAAATAGCCATATCTCCCATGTGCTTCTTTCTTGTGTTCATGACTGCTGTGTTTAGAACTCACTCAGGACTTGGGGATATTTTTGATCTGCACCAAACGTCTGTGATTAGACAGGGGATAACAAGCTATGATAGAAACATTAGCTTCTTAATTCTTCTAACTGGCCACTCGGATGACTACTGGTACCGTTGGAAGGTTTCCCTGGCAAAAATATTGATTTCCAGATTTGTGAGATTTATTCAACTTCATTTATTCATTTAAAAATATGGATTAAGCCCCTTATTTGCCAGGGCTTAAGGGGTTGATCATAATGAAGAGAAATATTTTCATGCAAAGTGAAGGTAAAATAGAAATAGGTGAGGGCTATCAGAATCCTGACATACTGGAATCACAATTTGTGGAGGGCAGGTGAAGAAAACGGACTGGTCAGTGCCTGTCTATAATATACGCATGATGCTCTTGTGCTATATGTTCTATTGTCCATTCAAGATGCTGCTGAATCATCCTTTATACTCACAGTTCAAGTACAGCTTTCTCTCAGCTTTCTCTCTTCCCACACTGCTTTGGGACATGTGAGCATCCCGCTGCTTAAATGGAACCCTAGGCTGAGGAAGTCTCTATGGTGCTAAGACTACATCAGGTATTGTGGTGCTCTAGGCAAATCAGTCGTTTTGTTGCTCTGAAGTCATACTTTGGCTGCATAATGCCCGCTCTGCCTATGTAGAGAGAAACCAGTTTTTCCATGGAGTTCTTCTTTATTGGGCTCTACCCTGCAATTGATATGCAGGTACTCTCTTGTCTCCCTAAACTGATTTTTTCATATCTGCACTTGAAGAGCTCCCCTTTTTCATGACATAAAATCTCTGTTCACTTCTTCCCTTCCATCTCCTCCTCATCCCAATTGGGAACTTTTATCTGAATTGATGTGTGGAAATGAAAGTCAGTCTGGCCTTTTCCTATCAAAAATTTTTCCAAATTGATGGCCTTTGCTTAAGAGTGAGTTCTCTTCTCTACTGAGAATATGCTAGGCTTTTGAAAGTCAAAAGCCTATAATTTCTTTTTTTTTCTTCATGACATTTTATCTTTCTCCAATAGCCTGGGTTATAGAATGATTTGGCCAGTTCTTTGATGAGGGAAGGGGTCAGTAGGTAAAAGGTGATATGACTTAATAAGAATTAGTATTTCAAAATATTTAGTCCTATCTGGTTAGTTCTGCACCCAAACCTGATGTAGACAGAACAGTAGGAAACTGAGATAAGTGACCACAGTGGTGGGGAGGATAGTTCACACAGCTGGGTATTTGAAGATGGCTTCGTGGAGTAAATGGAATTTTCCTTGGATCATGGGTATGATTCCAATGGGAAGGGTTTTAGTAGACAAGTGACTGGAAAACCTTTCTTAGTAAAGAGTAACTAAATAAAGGGCTGAAGTTTGAGAGGATCTAGGACTTGCATGACAGCAATTTCCTTTGAGGTAGAATGTTGAAGACATTCTGTCTAGAACATAGTTTCCAGAACAAGTCTATGTCAGTTTGGATCCTGAATCTGCCCCTATAACTGTGTGACTACAGGTGAGTTATTGAACTTTTCTGTGCCATTTCATTCTTCACATGTAAATGAAAATAACGATAGTACCTATCACATGGTGTTAAATGAGCGTTAGGTGTACCATATACAGCGAAGTTCTTAGAACAGTGCCTGGGGGTTAGGCAACACTGTGTTGGCTACTGTAGAATTTTGTCAGGGAAAGCTAAGCTACAGAAGGGTCATGAAAGGCCTTGAATGATATGAAGAAACTGGCCAGACACAGTTCAGTGAATAATCCATTTTGGCAACACTGCTTAATTTAAAAATTGTCTTCAAGTAAAACTGTATGAGGAAAGTAGCTCATTAGAAATTAAATTCCCAGGCTGCCATCTCCCTGCCGTGATCCTGATTCAATGAGACATCCACTATTTGAACAATGCTGGTTCTCAGAGCAGGTTTTTGAATGAGGCAAGTGAGATACTTAGGGTGCAAAATTTAAGGAGTCCTCTTGCCTCCTTGAGTTTCCCAGGTGGCACTAAAGGGTCCCCCTGCCAGTGCAGAAGATGAAAGAGACACAGGTTTGATCCCTGCATTGGGAAGGTTTCCTGGAGCATGAAATGGCACCACACTCCTGTATTCTTGCCTGGAAAATAGGCCGGAGAGGGGTAGGCCAGGCAGGATGGAGGGGCTGAACACACAGACACACACACACGCACACTTGCCTTCTTATGGTTGTGTTAGTACAGTGTTGAGGCTTCATTCAAGGTGCTCTGGCTTGGGCCCTGAGATTCTGATGCTGATGAAGAAAGAAATGATTATTTCCATAATGAGGCTTCTTTCTGGAGTATTTGCTTCCCCAGTGTCACTAGTGGTGAGGAACCCACCTGCCAATGTGGGAGATTTGAGAGAGGCAGGTTCAGTCCGTGGCTTTAGGTGATTTTCTGGAGGAGGGCATGGCGTCCCATTCCAGTGTTCTTGCCTAGAGATTCCTATGGACATAGGAGTCTGGTGGGGTACAGCCCATGGGGTCACACATAATTGGACATGACTGAAGTGACTTAGCACATGGGCATGCATGGTGTTATTCCAAATGCTTGGCACTCGTGAGCTGAACACAGTAAACAGAGTTCGCTGCTCTTAGGAAGCTTATATTTTAGCAGGAGAGACAAAAACAATAGACCTACTAAGTAAATTGTTTATTATGTTAGAATGTGTATGTTCTATGAAATAAGATGTAGGTGAAGCATAGTAAAGGTGGTAACTTGTATCTGGAAATACTCTGTTTTAAAGGAAGACAGGCCAGTTCTAAGATTCAGTTTGCAGAACATATGCAGATCCATCAAAAGCCTGCTAGATTGAAAAGTATTTAGAAACGACTTCCTCCCTCAGCAGAAAGGTATTCCAGGAGCCACTGGTACCATCTGCCGTGGGTTCAGCCAGGAAGAAGAGGGCTATCATTTCCATCAATTTGCCTTCTCTAGCATATGATATACCAAAAGTTTTAGCTCTTTCAGCACCTACCATTAAGATGGTTATGGAGTGTACTTGCCAGTGACACAGATGTTCTGTTTTTTGGAAGCTCAGAAACCTCCAGTCACTGGAAGTGATTCTCTGAGGAAAATCTAAAGGCAAATTGACTGTAAAATATCATTGAAATGAAAAAGCAGGCTATAATGCTAAAAATTTAGAGAGGAGTGATGAATTCTATGATCTTTTTAGTATTTACCATGCACAAATGTCATAGAATTTTAGAAATGGAAGGGAACCTTGCCGAGCGTCTAGCAAAGCAGGTATGAAATGAGAGTTAGAAGTGATGAGGGCAGAGATCGTTTCACTAGGAAAATCTCCTTTGTAAAAAGAGTGATAAAGGGAGAGAGCTTTGTTTGCGAAAAACAGGAAACCAGGGCCAAGGGCTTATCCATCAGAACACATGGCAATTAGACGTGAAGACAGAAAGTGGAGGGGACTAAGGGCAGCAAAGGATAAGAATAAATCAGGAAAATAAATGAGGCCCAAAAAACAAATAAAAAGACACAAAGCACCAGAGTTTTGAAGTTTGTTAGGTTCGTTTTTATGTCATTGCTAACATAAAAACAGAAGAGCATGCTATTGAGGACAGAGTATGTTGAAGCTTATTTTGAGAGCAGTTGCTTTGAATGCTATATTAAGCAAATAAAATACCATGAAAGGCTACTGATTTTGTGGTAGAGAGCATTGGGGAAAAACATTAGATGGTAGACTTTTTTCATTCAGTCAATGGTTATTCATTAAGGAACAACTAGGTTTCTTTTGAAAAATAGTCACAATAGGTAAGCCTCAGAACGGTTGCTTTTCTCTCTTTTATTTATGAGGGGCGTTCAGACTTTTTGCTACATTCTGTTACCTGGAGTGAAATGGGGCTTAGGCAGCACTGTGTGGTGTGACTAGTTCAGGCCATCTTTTCCCAAGGGTAACAGGGACCTGGGGATGTAAATCTTCTCCATTAGTTGTAGGAACTTGGACCCAGCCACAGTAAATAACATTACAGAAATGATATAAAAGAAATGACCTAGAAGAGGGCCTAACACATAGTAGGTGTTTAATAAATATGTGTTAAATAATTCAAGAACTGGTGACCAATCTACCATATATTTCAGACAGATCCATTCAAAGCATCTGCCTGGAGATAACTGCTTTGGGCGGAAATAGGATTCTGGGGTTTTTCATGAAGGGAAACATTTATGTTTTGCCCTCTGTAACTTACTGATATATATTTGGGGTGGATAAAAATTGCACAAATCAATATCTGCTTTTGTACTCACTATGTGCCCGCATTATTCCAGGCACATGGCGCGTATCAGGAACACAATAGACAAATAACTACTCTTGTGGAGCTTGACAGGAGAACAAAAATAATGAACGTAATTACTAAGTAAATTACACATTATGGTAGCAGATGATATGTACCATGAGGGGAAAAAAAAGGAATACAGGATAAAAGTAGTAGTTCACATATCTAGATGCCTTATTTTAAAGGAGTAGCTGCCGAGGCCAGCTCTAAGTATGTGTCTTATCAACTCAAATCCATCAGGAGTGGTTACGTAATAAAACCTTCTTTAAAATTTGAAACTTATATAATTAGCTTCTGAAAACTGTTTCTTTACATACATGAAAACCTCTTTGGATGTGTATGACTTCTATACTTTTCAGAAGTACAAAGTAAAGGGTTGCCATTTTTGAGATAGTTCTGTGAATTAGAGGGCATTTCCAAAGGTGAATTTATTTTTAAAATCATGGCAAAATATACATAACATAAAATTTACCATCTTAATTGCTTCTAAGTGTACAGTTCAGTGCTAATAAATACATTCACAGTGGTGTGTACCCATCAGTACCTTCCATCTCCAGAACTCTTTGACCTTGGAAAACTGAAACTCTTTACTCATTAAGTAATAACTTCCCATTCTCCTTTCTCCCCCACTTCCTAGCAACCACCATTCTACTTTCTGTCTCTATCATTTTGACTATTCTAAGTACCTCAGATAAGTGGAATAAGATTGTATTTGTTTGTTACTGGTTTATTTCACTTAGCAAAATGTCCACAGATTCATCTATGTTGTAGTATATCTTAGAATCTGTTTCTTTTTAAAGCTGAATAATCCTCCTTCACGTTGATTATCCATTCATCTATGAATGGACTTTTGGGTCACCTCCATGTTTCATTATTGTGAATAATACTGCTGTCAGCTTGGGTGTACAAAGATTTCTTTGCAACCCCACTTTCAATAATTTTAGGTGTACACCCAGAGGCAGAAATTCTGGATCACATGGTAATTCTATTTTTATTTATTTTCTTGAGGAACATGTCATACTATTTTCCTCAGTGTGCATACCATTTTACATTCCAAACAAAGCACACATTTTTCAATTTCTCCACCTCATTCCCCACACTTCTGTTTTCTGTTTTGTTTTGTTTTTGGCCCATAGCTCTCCCAGTTGTATGATATCATATCTCACTGTTGTTTTGCTTTGTATTTCCCTAATGAATAGTGATGTTAAGCATCTTTTCATGTGCACACTGGCCATTTGTATAACTTCTTTGAAAAAAAGACTATTGAAATCCTTTGCCCATTGTTGAACTGGTGTTTGCTTGAGTGTTTTCATTGCTGAGTTTGAGAAGTCATCTATATATTCTAGATACTAATCCCTTAACAGATATATTACTTGTGAATATTTTTTTCCATTCTATGGTTTACTTTTTATTCTGTTGCTAGTGTCTGCACAAAATTTTTAATTGTCATAGAGACCATTTTTAAAATTTTCTTCTTATCTGTGGTCTAGATGTTGTATCTAAAAAATCATTGTCAAGTCTAATGTTGTGAAGACTTTATTTTTCCCCCTCTAAGAATTTTACAATTTATGATCTTTTTTGTCTTTGATCCATTTTGAGTTAATTATTGTATATGGTGTCAATTATGAATCCAACTTTTTTATTTTGTGTGTGAATATCTAGTTTTTATTCCAGCACCATTTGTTGAAAAGACTGTCTTGTCTCCATTGAATATTCATGGCACCCCTGTCAAAAATCGTTTGACTTTAGGTGAGAGAGTTTATTTCTGGGCTCTTTATTATATTCCATTGGTCTAAATGTTTTTATTCGAGTGCCACAGTGTTTTAATTACTGTAACTTTGTAGTAGTTTTGAAATCAGGAAATGTGAGTTTTCTGCTTTGTTCTTCCTTTTCAATGTTGTTTTGGCTATTTGGTGTCACTTGAGATTCCATATGAATTTTGAGATTTTTTTTTTATATTTCTGTAAAAAATGTCAACAGGATTTTGAAAGGAAATATAATAGGCTTGTAAGTAGTATTGATATCTTTACATTATTAAGTCATCAACTCTATTAACATGAGTTTATTTCCATTTATTTAAGTTTTCTTTAACTTCTTTCTGTAACAGTTTGTAGTTTTCATTGTGCACGTCTTTTACCTCTTTGGTTGAGTAAGATGAATTCATTTTTATTTAATAGATGGGAACTAAAGGGAGGGATCTTGTTTTTATTGAGTAAATGATGTTCTAGAAAATAAGTTAGCATCACCTGATTCATGGCCCAATCTCTATAAAGAGATTTTTGTCATTTTTGTAAAATTTTATCTGATGGAGATGAGAAAAGGAAAAATCAGGGTACTGAAATGATGATCCCAAAGTTGGGATCTTAAAGACACGCAGGTATAATTCTAGTTTCCTGATACTATATTATAGATTTCCATCACTTAGTCCAGTGACTGATTAAGCACTGAGAGATGTATGTACCCATATCAAAGTCACAAAATGTGAATTAATAGGATTTACATTTTATTAATTAATCAGTCATATTAATGCATATTTTCAATTTTTAGAATACATGTATCTAGAGTCAAGGATATCCTCTTTCTGAGACTCTATATGATTTAAACTAGGTATGCTATTGAGTTGGATCTAAAACCTATGGTTTGTAGGACATCAGTTTGATACGTCCAGTAAGTTGATTTACATGCCTAGTTCTCTTCTTTCCTCATTGCTAGAGTTCCTTCCTTTCTTCTACCTTTTTTGTTAAGAGAACACAAAGGAAACAAAACTTTAAGTTACAGATCATGGCTCTTTCATTTTCACTCTTAGTGGCTGTACAAGTGCACTAACAGCAAGAAATCACTGGCAAAGCTCTCTCGCAGGAGAGAGGCAGTGGAGCTGTCAATCAGGGTCACAGCTCAGTAGGAAGCAACCAATTGGTCTTGGGGCTCAGCGGGAACCAGCCAGTCACTTTCACAGCTCAGCTACAGGAGAGCCTGACTGGCAATCCGCACCCAACCTAGGGGTTTTGGGATTCCCTGGTTAAGTTCCATCTTCTTTCCTTCAGAAAACTGTTAAAATATAGAAAATTATATGCTTTACTACAATTCAAAGATGAATTGTAATGACTGAGGTAGTTGTCAGATTATATACGTTATAGAAAGTTATTTTTAATGATGTGGGAATGAAAAAAATGGTAGCCATCTTCTCTTTTCCTCCTTTTTCAGAAGTTGGTTCCTGTTCTGTAATAAAGAGGGAATTTAAGAGATGTTAAGGGCCCACCCACATTTGATCACTTAGGGGCAGTTTCTCCATGATGGAAAGATCTTAAAATCGAGTGGTGATATATTTGGATACTTAACAGATACCCTGTAAGTGATATATTTAGGAGATTTTGCTGCATCTGTGGTCCGCCAGATTCGTCTGTCCATGGAATTTTCCAGGTAAGAATACTGGGTTGCCATTTTTTCCTCTAGGGGATCTTCTAGAACCAGGGATTGAATCTGCATCTCTTGTGTCTCCTAAGTTGGCAGACTGATTCTTTACCACTGCACCCCCTGAAAGCCAGTGAGATTTTAGAACACTCAATCAGAAAACTCTAATAGCACACACGCTTAAGGCTCTCTCTTGGTTATCTGGTTGTTTTATTCATTTATTTATTTTATCTTTCTTAGTAGGGATTGACAGACTTCCTCTGTAATAGACCCAATAGTACATATTTTAGACTTTGTGGCCATGTGGTCTCTATTACAACTCTACTGTCATTGTAAAAATGACTATAGACTACATGAAAAATACAGTGACTGTATTCCAGTAAAATGTGATTAATGGATACTGAAATCTTATTTTTATGTAATAACCATGACATGAATTATTCTTCATCATTTGAATGTTTTAACCATTTGAAAATAAATCTAGTCTTAGCTCTTAGGCAGTAGTTTGCTGATCCTTGTCTCACACAATCTAATCAACACGATGAACTTGTTTTCTTAAACAAACCCTAGTTCTTTGAGCATGTTCATAGAGAAGGAGAGCTGGAGTTTTATTCTTCAAGATTGTTCTTCTAAGGACTTTCTCAGGTCACCATTATCACCAATATCTCCTTAGCCTAGTGATTCAAGAACACATGGCTTTTCCATGCTTGCCCTGTGACATAGCTTATTCCATATTTGAACAATTAAGCTAGACTTGATTCTCTTCTCCAATTCTGTAAGTTATTTTGTAAAAATGAATACTCTGACTCACAAGCTAGTATATGTGTCTTCCATTTAGTGACATCCACAGACGGCATAGCTTACTTCCTCCTTGCTCAGTATGGCAAAAAGTCACAGTTCTCCTGCTCACCTGATATGTCCCAGGATGTCTAGCCACCTTGGAGGCCAGACATAATAGAGGATGGCTCACAGAGAGAGGAAGGCAGCTCCCTTTGACCACCAATATAAGCCTAATTTCCTCACTTTATCACAGGATCCCCCCTTTTTTTTTAACCAAAAACATGCTAGAATGCCCACTCCCTTAAGAGGAGACCAGTTTGCCCACAGAAAAGGAACCTTGTTCTTATTTGATTTTAAGAAGTTTCATTTTTTTGTACTTAATCAAGGGTGCTTTTCTGGAACTATGTATTGCATATTGATTTTATGATTTTCTAAATCAAATCCCTTATGACGGACTATACAGTGGAAATGAGAAATAGATTTAAGGGACTAGATTTGATAGACAGAGTGCCTGATGAACTGTGGATGAATGTATGTGACACTGTACAGGAGACAGGAATCAAGACCATCCCCAAGAAAAAGAAATGCAAAAAAATTGAATGGCTGTCTGAGTAGGCCTTACAAATAGCTGTGAAAAGAATGGAAGTGAAAAACAAAGGAGAAAAGGAAAGATATACCCATTTGAATGCAGAGTTCCAAAGAGTAGCAAGGAGAGATAAGAAAGCGTTCCTCAGGAATCAATGCAAAGAAATAAAGGAAAACAATAGAATGGGAAAGACTAGAGATCTCTTCAAGGAAATTAGAGATATGAAGGGAACATTCCATGCAAAGGTGGGCTTAATGCAGGACTGAAATGGTAGGGAACTTGCAGAAGCGGAAGATATTAAGAAGATTCATTTGAAGCAATTCTACTCAGATGGACGAAACTGGAGCCCATTATCCAGAGTGAAGTAAGCCAGAAGCAAAAACAACAATACAGTATATTAACGCATATATATGGAATTTAGAAAGACGGTAACGAGAACCCAACATGCGAGACAGCAAAAGGAACGCAAATGTATAGAATAGACTCGTGGACTTTGTGGATGAGGGTAAGGGTGGGATGATATGGGAGAAGGGCATTGAAGCATGTTAATTGTCATGTGTCTAATCAATCGCCAGCCCAGGATTGATGCTCGGGGCTGGTGCAGCGAGATTTCCCGGGGGGGAGGGAGGAGGGAGGGGGGTTCCGGAGGGGAAGCATATGTAAACCCATGGTGATATCATGACAATGTATGGCAAAAACAATAAAAAAAAAATAAATTAAAAAAAAAAAGAAGAGGTGGCAAGAATACATAGAAGAACCATACAAAAAAGATATTCATGACCCAGATAATCACGATAGTGTGATCACTCACCTAGAGCCAGACATCCTGGAATGTGAAGTCAAGTGGGCCTTAGGAAGCATCACTAAAAACAAAGCTAGTAGAGGTGATGGAATTCCAGTTGAGCTCTTTCAAATCCTGAAAGATGACGCTGTGAAAATGCTGCACTCAGTATGCCAGCAAATTCGGAAAACTCAGCAGTAGGCACAGGACTGGGAAAGGTCAGTTTTCATTCCAATCCCAAAGAAAGGCAAACCCAAAGAATGCTCAAACTACTGCACAATTGCACTCATCTCACACGCTAGTAAAGTAATGCTCAAAATTCTCCAAGCTAGGCTTCAGCAATACATGAGCCGTGAACTTGCAGATGTGCAAGCTGGATTTAGAAAAGGCAGAGAAACCAGAGATCAGACTGCCAACATCTGATACTGGATCATTCGAAAAGCAAGAGAGTTTCAGAAAAACATCGATTTCTGCTTTATCGACTCTGTCAAACCCTTGACTGTGTGGATCACAATAAACTGTGGAAAATTCTGAAAGAGATGGGAATACCAGACCACCTGACCTACCTCTTGAGAAACCTGTGTGCAGGTCAGGAAGCAACAGTTAGAACTGGACATGGAACAACAGACTGGTTCCAAATAGGAAAAGGAGTACGTCAAGGCTGTATATTGTCACCCCGCTTATTTAACTTATATGCAGAGTACATCATGAGACATGCTGGGCTGGAAGAAGCACAAGGTGGAATCAAGACTGCTGGGAGAAATATTGATAACCTCAGATATGCAGATGACACCACCCTTATGGCAGAAAGTGAAGAAGACCTAAAGAGCCTCTTGTTGAAAGTGAAAGAGGAAAGTAAAAAAGTTGGCTTAAAGCTCAGCATTCAGAAAACTAAGATCATGGCATCTGATCCCATCACTTCTTTGCAAATAGATGGGAAAACAGTGGAAACAGTGACAGGCTTTATTTTAGGGGCTCCAAAATCACTGCAGATGGTGACTGCAGCCATGAAATTAAAAGATGCTTACTCCTTGGAAGGAAAGCTATGACCAACCTAGACAGCATATTAAAAAGCAGATACATTACTTTGCCGACAAAGGCCCAGTATGGATGTGAGTGTTAGACTATAAAGAAAGATGAGCAACAAAGAATTGATGCTTTTGAACTGTGGTGTTGGAAAAGACTCTTGAGAGTCCCTTGGACTATAAGGAGATTCAACCAGTCCATCCTAAAGGAGATCAGTCCTGGGTGTTCATTTGAAGGACTGATGGTGAAGCTGAAACTCCAATACTTTGGCTACATGATGGGAAGCGCTGACTCGTTGGAAAAGACTCTGATGCTGGAAATGATTGAGGGCAGCAGGAGAAGGGGATGACAGATGACGAGATGGTTGGATGGCATCACCGACTCGATGGACATGGGTTTGGGTGGACTCCGGAATTGGGTGATGGACAGGGAGGCGTGGCGTGCTGCGTTTCATGGGGTCACAAAGAGTCGGATGTGACTGAGCAACTGGACTGAACTGATTGAGTTTTAATTGACAAATGGAATTGTAATATATTTAGAACACATGTAGTGATTTGATACATGTATACATTGTGAAAGGATTCCCAGTATCAAATTAACTAACACATTTTTAATGACAGCATTTAAGTTCTACATTCTTAAAAGTTTCATTTTTCAGCATTATAGTGTACCATGCTTTACGTTAGATGCTCAGGCCTGATTCAGTTATAACTGAAAGTCTGTACTGTTCCCTAGCCTATCCCTATTTCCTTTACCCACCACCCCTAGGCCACCACCATTCTACTCTGATTCTATGCATTTAACTTTAATTTTTTTTTTTTTTTTTAGTTTCCACAAATTCTGGTGTGTTCTATTTATCTTTCTGTAGCTTATTCCACTTAGTGTAATGGCTTCCAGCTCTATCTGTTTTGTCACAATGGCAAATGTCAGGGTTTTCTTCTTTAAGATTAAATAATACTCTACTGTGTGTATATATGATGCACGTATCATATAAATATGGTATATACATATGCGTGTACATATATGTCACATTTCTTTATCAATAATCAACAGACACTAAGTTTATTTCCATAAGTTGGCTATTGTGAATAATATTGAAATGAATGTGAGAAAATAGTTCTTTCTTGGAGGTAGTGATTTTGTTTCCTTGGTGTATATATCCAGAAGTGGTGGGACTGCTGGAACATATGGTAGTTCTAATTTTAACTTATTGAGGAACATCCATACTGTTTTCCCTAGTGATGTACCAATTTACATTCCCACCAACAGTAAAGAAATGTTTGCTTTTTTCCACATTCTACTAAACATTTTTACCTCTTGTCTCTTTGATACAAGGTACCTTAACAGTTACGAGGTGCTATCTCATTTTTGTTTGGATTTGCATTTCCCTGGTGACTAGTGATGTTGAACACTCTTCATGTACATTTTGATCATTTCTGTCATCTTTTCAAAAATGTCTATTCAGAGTTTATGCACATTTTTAATTGGGTTATTTGGTTTTTTGCTATTGAGTAGTATGAATTATTGCACATTTTAGACATTAACCTCTTACGAGATACATGGTTTGCAAATGTTTTCTCCCATTCCATAAGCTGTTTTTTATTCTGTTGGTAGTTTTCTTTACTGTGGAAATGCGTCTTAGTTTGATATGCTGCTGCTGCTAAGTTGCTTCAGTCGTGTTCGATTTTATGCGACCCCATAGACAGAAGCCCACCAGGCTCCCTCGTCCCTGGGATTCTCCAGGCAAGAACACTGGAGTGGGTTGCCATTTCCTTCTCCAGTGCATGAAAATGAAAAGTGAAAGTGAAGTCGCTCAGTTGGGTCGGACTCCTAGTGACCCCATGGACTGCAGCCCACCAGGCTCCTCTGTCCATGAGATTTTCCAGGCAAGAGTGCTAGTCACCTTTATTTATGTTTGCTTTTGTTATTTTTCTGTTTGGTGTCAGATCAAAAAGCCATCACCAAGGCTGATGTCAAGTAATACACCTGTGTTTTTTTTTTTTTTTACCCCCCTGGGAATTTCATGGTTTTGGGTGTTAGATACAAGTATTTAATGCATTTTAATTGATTTTTGATGAGGCTGTATGGTAGTGGTCAAGTTGCATCCTTCTGCACATGGCTGTCCAGTTTTCCCCACACCATTGATAGAAAAGACTATCCTTTACCCATAGCATACTCTTGGATTGTTTATTTAAATCCATTGACCATATGTGTATTGGTTTGTTTGGAGGTTCTCTATTCCTTATATTGATCTGTGTGTCTGGTTTTATACCAATATAACACTTTTTATTAATATGGCTTCATAATGTAGTTTAAAATCAGAAAGTATGTGCCTCCTGCTTTATTATTCTTTATAAGGGTTGCTTTAGCTATTTGGGGTCTTTTGTGGTTTCATAGGAATTTTTAAATTGTTCCATTAATACGATAAATACCATTGAAACTGTGTTAGAGACTGCATTGAAAATGCAGATTTCTTTGGGTAGTATGTACATTTTAACAATTTTCTACTAATCATTGAGCACAGAATATTTTTCCATTTATATGTATTATCTTTATTTTTTTTTATCAATGCTTATAGTTGTTAGTGTATAAGTCTTTTACCCTCTTGGTGTTTATCAGTATTTCTAAGTACTGTATTACTTTATGCAATTATGAACATTATTTTTTTCTTTATTTCTCTCTCTGATAGTAACTACTAGTGTTAGAAATGCAGATCATTTTTCTACATTGATTTTGTGTCTTGCAACCTTAGCACCATCCATCGTTTATTAGTTCTAACAATATTTTTTATTTTTTTAATTTTCTTTACTTTATTGTGTTGGTTTTGCCATACATTGACATGAAACCACCATGGGTATACATATGCTCCCCCTCCAGAACGCCCCTCCCTCCTCCCTCCCGATTCCCTACCCCTGGGTCATCTCGGTGCACCAGCCCTGAGCATCAACCCTGGGCTGGCGATTGATTTCACATATGATAATTAACATGTTTCAATGCCATTCTCCCATATCATCCCACCCTTGCCCTCATCCACAGAGTCCACGAGTCTGTTCTATACATGTGCGTTTCTTTTGCTGTCTCGCATGCAGGGTTCTTGTTACCATCTTTCTAAATTCCATATATATGCGTTAGTATACTGTATTGTTTTTCCTTCTGGCTTACTTCACTCTGGATAATAGCCTCCAGTTCCATCCACCTGAGTAGAACTGATTCAAATGAATTTTTTTTTAATGCTGAGTAATATTCCATTGTGTATATGTACCACAGCTTTCTTATCCATTCATCAGTTGACAGGCATCTAGGTTGCTTCCATGTCCTGGCTATTGTAAACAATGCAGCGATGAACATTGGGGTACACGTGTCTCTTTCAATTCGGGTTTCCTCGGTGTGTATGCCCAGCAGTGGGATTGCTGGGTCATATGGCAGGTCTATTTGCAGCTTTTTAAGGAACCTCCACACTGTTTTCCATAGTGGCTGTACTAGTTTGCAATCCCACCAACAGCGTAAGAGAGTTCCCTTTTCTCCACATCCTCTCCAGCATTTATTGCTTGTAGATTTTTGGATTACAGCCATTCTGACTGGTGTAAAGTGATACCTCATTGTGGTTTTGATTTGTATTTCTCTGATAATGAGTGATGTTGAGCATCTTTTCATGTGCTTGTTAGCCATTTTTATGTCTTCTTTGGAGAAATGTCTGTTAAGTTCTTTGGCCCACTTTTTGATTGGGTCATTTATTTTTCTAGAATGGAGTGCAGGAGTTGCTTGTATATTTTTGAGATTGTTTGTCCGTTGCTTCATTGGCTATTATTTTCTCCCATTCTGAAGGCTGTCTTTTCACCTTGCTTATAGTTTCCTTTGTTGTGCAGAAGCTTTTAATTTTAATTAGGTCCCATTTGTTTATTTGTGCTTTTATTTCCAATATTCTGGGAGGTGGGTCATAGAGGATCCTGCTTTGGTTTATGTCGGAGATATTTTGAAGGAGCCTTTGGGGTTCTCTACATATAATGTTATGTCATCTGCCAATAATGACAGTTTTACCTCTTCCATCCTGATTTGGATGCATTTTACTTCTTTTTGTAACCTAATATCTCTGGCTAGGACTTCCAGTACAGTGTTTAATAAAAGTGACAAAAGTGAACATCCCTTTCTTGCTCCTGATTATAGAGGTAAAGCTTTTAACTCTTTACTGTGAAGTGAAATATTAATTGTGTGCTAGTCATACAGGACCTTTATTGTGCTGAAGTGTGTTCCCCTCTATATTTACTTTGTTGAGTATTTTTTTTTATCATAAGTGATTATTGGATTTTCTCATTCTTTTTCTGCATTTATTGAGATGATCATATAATTTTTACCCTTCATTTTTTTTGCGTGTTGTATTATACTGAGTGATTTGGAGATGTTGAAGCAGTCTCGCATCCTCAGAATTAATCTCAATTGATCATGATATAGGAGCTTTTTACTGTTACATTCCATTTGTTAATTTTGTTAAGGATTTTTCGCATTTGTGTTCTTCGGGGATAATAACCTGGAATTTTTTATTTTTTTAAATTTTTCAGTAGTGTGATTTTGGTATCAGTGTAATGCTGGCCTCATGGGAAGTGGAAGTGTTTCTTCCTCTTCTTTATTTTTCAGAGTTAGTTCGTCTTTCAGTGTTTGGCACAATTCATCAGTGAAATCTGAACTTTAATTTTTGTGAGAGATTTTGTATAATTAATGTTCTTACTAGTAGTAAATCTTTTCAGATTTTCTATTCATATTCAGTCTTGCTAGTTTCTATGTTTCTGGGAATTTATCCATTTCTTAGGCATTGACTAATTTTTTGCATATAACTGTATATAATATATACAGTTTTGGTCTTTGTATTTCTGTATTGTTCTTTTTCTAGTCTTCAATGTATAAAGTTAGTTTGAGATCTTTTTTCATTAGTCATTTATCCCTCTGAAATATCCTCTTAAAATTACTTTTGCTGCAATTTTGGTATATTGCATATTCACACATTTTGTAAATTGTATATTCATTTTTATTTCAAGATATTATTGTGATTTCTCACTTGATTTCTTCTTTGACTTATTGATAATTCAGGCATGCATTATGTAATCTCTATGTATTTGTAGACTTTTCAATTTTTTTCCTGTAATTGATTTCTGTTATACCATTGTAATGGAAAAAAGGTGCTTGTTATTATTTCAATCTTCTTAAATTTACTAACACATATTGAACATGTTTAAATTTTTTAAGTAAGTAATTATTGAAGTGTATTATTTGGACATTTAATGCTGTCTGTAGAAACATAGGTTTAACATGTGAAACTCTTTGTTTTTGTTATTGTTGGCAACTTAGTAATTGTTTTTTAATTTAAGTAATATACATTGGTGGGGGGAACAGTGGAAGAGTGATCACATTCTACTGTAGGACTTTAAACTAGTCTACATATATGAACTACAGAAGTAACACAATGACAAATAACTAGAATTTGAATTGTTTAATATAATATCTTTGTGTGAATAATATTATAATATAATTTAAATGTATTAAAATACCCTTGAATTGATTAATAATATTATGATAGTGTACTAAAGAAGTGAAGCTCCTTTGGAGTCCTGTTTCTCCATTTAATATTTGTTGTATAATCTTGGGTCAGGCAGTTAGACCATTTGTGGCTCAATTTCCTGAACCCCGAAGTGGAAGTGGTAGCACAGATTCCATAGGCTTATTGTGAGGGGTAAGAGCAGATAATTGTATAACACATATTGATAATTGCGTAATAATAGTGGTCTTGGTAATGATGGTGACTCTCGTCAAATTGCAGGGAAAACTGGAACAGGCTGCAGCACCAGATGAAGACAGTGTCCCTTATTGCTAAATTTTAATGTTCTTTAGGGGGTGTTTATTTCTCTAATAATTATTTACCCCATTTTCATTGTAAATGGTGTTTCCAAAATTATTAACTAGATTATTAATATTTGGTTTTGATCTAGTCACCACATGTAAACCCCAGGCTAGCAATTTCACATAACCATTACCATATTCAAACAGAGAAAACTATTCATTAGTCTTGCCATATGCTTCCAGATGCTTAACATTAATCATTGTTTAGCTGGGTAAACACAAGTTTGCATTTTTATTTTTGATGTCATTAGGGAAATTAGTGTAAATAAGAAATTTTCTTCTAAAAAGCTCTCAAATATACCAAAGACTTTTACATCCAAATGTGATATGATATCATTTAACATCCTTTTAATCAGAAGTCAGCTTTTTGTATAACGTTAGAAAACTGTAATGACTTATTTTTTGTAGAAGAATTAGAAAATGAAGGAAAGTGTCGATAGAATTAAATCATTCATGATCTTCTTTCATCATTCAGTAATAACCACTATTAACATGTTGATGCATTCAGTGTTGTGTTTTTTTTCCCTTTAGTATATATACATATATTTTTTATTAAGGTCTTGTCACTTACACCAAACCTACTCTTCAGCATTGCTTTGTGATGCTGTGACAAACCGGGCAAACTATAAACTTTTGCTGTTGATTCCTTGGCAGTTTCTGTCAACTGGAAGAGTAATAAAAGAGCTGGAAGATGGTGGGCTGTTAAAAGGAATTGCCTTTCTTTCCTCATTGTTCTGCCACCTATGTTTCACTGAGAACCCTACTAAGGCAGCAGTTGAACTCTGTATCAGTTGGTGTTAAACTCCACATTATTCCCATACTCCCAGAATGAAACCTGTGCACTCTTTCCTGCATGTAACAGGTTTCAGATTTCTGGAGCCTTCCTCTGAGCTCTGAAGGCACCAGCAGTAGACCAGGAGGGCCCTTTCTCAGAATTCTAGGTCCTGCATCCCTTGGAGCTTCTCACTTCTGATCATTGTCATTTCATTTCTTTGTTACCCCAGCTCCAGGGGCTGTTGCTGTTTAGTGTAGTTATTATCATTGCAATGCCTAGGTGTTCCCTTTGCCTTTCTAATGCTCCTATATTTCTTGAACTATGATTATATATTAAATTCTATGTGTTAAAAGAATGAATGGATCCTGAATGGTGTGCTCAATATAGAGTTGATTCTAAGCTTTTCATCTGGTTTTTCATCCTGTTCTTGAGGATGAAAGACTACCTTTCCCAAACGCAGACTTTATGCACCTGCCAATACAGACATTTTGGCCAGTAGTATTATGATGCTGCCCATCAACCAACTGGTGAGTCTTTTCAGTTTCACAGTCTTTGCACATCATAATTTCTATAGCTGTTTAATATTATAGGCATTACGTTTTCATTCTATATAAGTGAAGGAAAGAAAAATGAGTGTTGATACTGAACACATACATTCTTGGACATGAACTGAATATAATTGGGGGAAATTTTGGAGTTACTTAGCTAGTGGATACTTGGCCTTAAGCCAGTCAACATGTACGTTGTATTATGAGGGAAAAGAACAAAAGTTAGTAATGTGTCTTAAAAGCTAGAAATAAATTGTAATGGATGATGTTTGAAAAACTAATTTCCTTCTATAGGACTAAAACCAACTGAAGTATGCCTAACTATGGCAAAATAGTTTCTCATACATGCATTCAGTATTTATCAAACAAGGAACTTTACACAAATATTAATTTTATTAAACTGACATATGGACTATGCAATGCTTTATAGTCTTTGTTTTCATTTAATCTGTTATGAATATCTTCACATGTCATTAATCACTCTCAATAAATTATTCTTGATAACCATTTATTTAAATAATCCCTCATTGTCAATTATTTATAGTTTATAATTTTTCAATATAAAAGTAAAACCTTTTAAACTGTCCTGTAGAGAAATATTTGTGTAAATTCTTAAGGATTCCTTTAGAAAATTTGCCCTAAAAGTACAATTGAGAGGTCAAAATATATAGACCTTTTTGTAGCCTTCTGATGTACACTGCCAAATTGCCCAACAGAAATGGTGTTTCCATGACATTTCCACTAATAATGAATGAGGACATGCATTTCCCAACTGTCATTATTTAATTTGAAACAACACCACAAAAAGTTTAAAATATTTTTCTCAGCCAATTCATAGCACTGTCTTGGTTAATATATATTTTTTAAATCATCTATTGAATTACCATTTGTTCCCACATGGTAAAATCTCATTAATTTTTAAAAATTGAATCGATTTCATTTCTTTCTTCTTCCTTCCATTTTTCTATACATTGCTTGACTTTTATAACTGAAGTAGTGTTGAAAGAGAGCCAAAGGAGTAAAAGTGATTAATAAGAAAGGGAGAGTACAAAATAAAGGCTAGGTCAAAGCCTAAGAGATAATATCTTTTGTATTTTTCTCTTTCTTGTAAATCTTAATTATATATATATATATACACATTGATATATATATATGCATGCCTTTGGGGGCATGTTGGTTCTGATCTCTCCATCTCTCCTAGCTTCTCTTTTCTGTTTGTTTTTCTCTTAAATAATCATTCTAGATTACTCCCAAGCCCCAGCCAAAAGCAGAGGGGAGGAAGAAGGGGTAGGGGGCACCATAGTCTGTTGGGTGGGCTGCTCTAGCAGAATACCAGAGTGGATAGCCTGCAAACAACATTTAGATGGTACAGTTTACATCTGGAGGCTAGAAGTCCAAGATCAAGGCACCAACATGGTTTGGTTACTGGTGAGGTCCCTCTTGCTGGTTCATAGCCATGGTGGACAAGGCTAGGGAACTCTGTGATGTATCTTCGTCAGAACATAAATCCTATTCATTAGGGCTCCACCCTCATTACTTAAGCCATCTCTAAAAGGCTCTACCTCCTAGTACATCATCCTTCTGGGCTAGGATTTCAGCGTATGTATTCGGAAGGGTTCAGATCAGAGAAGGGAGGGAGGGAGAGCATTAGGGAGGAACCAAAGAAAAGCCTGTTCTCTTTTTTGACTCCAAACATGCTGGCTCTCCCTTCTTCCCTCCTCACCTGTCTCTTCAGCCCCTGCCTTCATTCCCTTGTACCATTTCTGTGTAAATATAATAGAAATATTAAAATCCAGGGAGGTACTTTCTATGTTGTGAAAACCAACATCTGTTCTTTTCTGCTCAGAACCATGTTCATCCTTTTGTTAATTTTTGAGACACTGTAAATGTGTGGGAAAAACAAAGGAAGTATAAACGATGATCTTTACTGATAAGGACAGATAGTCTAGAAACCACAAGACTACTTGGAGCACATCCAAGTAGAAACCTGGCCTTGTAATTGTGTATAGGTGACTGTTTTTTGTATCGCACTAGAAATAAACTTAATGTTTTCTTCTTCATTCAATAATAATAATTTCAAGTCCTTGGATTGTGAGACACTATACTAGGGACCTTGCACTAATTACTTCATTTATTTTTCCCAGCAGTCTTATGGAATAGGTACTATTATGTTCCCCACTGTGTTGATAATGGACCTGAGGCTAGTGGTTGGTAATTGGGTTTGGATGGTTGCACTGAGATTCTGGCTCTAGTGTCCCCACTCTCACCTTTTACTGCCTTCAAGAAATGTCTGTCTCTGGACTCTCACCCTTTAGATGTGAAAGAACTAATGATTTCTTTTTGGTGTTTTATTGAGGATTTAAATGACACAAAGGATTCTTACTGGGATTTTAATGGACATCAGTAGGAAATCTCTCAATATCCTTTTTTTCTTCTTTAACTTGAGGTGTGACAGTCATCTCTTGTGCTTCAATATTGAGAAAGTTATGGACTTGAGATACATTGAATAGGGCAAATGTGCTTAGAATCAGGACTTTTTAGTGAATGAGTGTTTTAATAATGATCTGCTTGGCCTGAGGAAAAGGCGATGTGTATGCAATAACCCCATTCCCACAACACAGACACACTGTTTTGCCTTAGTGGAAAAAAAAAATCTAGGACGTTCTGCCTATAGGACTAGAAAAGCCTTTGAAGGCTTCTCAATATGTAGTGTTCAGAACACTGTTATTTGATATGGATCAGTAGCTTGAGATAATGGTGACTTGCCTTTCCATATCTGATCTGATCACTGTCACAAAAAAGAGCAAGTTGAGGCTACATGAGATTTTTGACTTGGTTACTTTGGCTATCAGCTCGGAACCAGCCTTCTGTCAGTCCTTGAGTCTAGGACAAAACCTTTGCCTAAAAGATTCTGGAAGGGGTAAAATAAACGAGGTAAGCACATTGTGAATATCCCACGTTAGCTTGACTTTTAGGAAATGGCAACTGTGAGGTGCATTGTGTGTCACCCACCTCAACACCCGTCTTTAGTAATGGTGTCAGTAGAGGCTGCTGCTGCTGCTGCTGAGTCGCTTCAGTCGTGTCCGACTCGGTGCGACCCACAGACGGCAGCCCACCAGGCTGCCCCGTCGCTGGGATTCTCCAGGCAAGAGCACTGGGGTGGGTGGCCATTGCCTTCCCCAATGCGTGAGCGTGAAGTCAATACAGGAGCAGTAAAAGAAAGAAAGAGCACTGAACTGGGAGTCTGGGGGCTATGCAGTTGCAAGTCTGACTGTGAGCTTTTGGGTTTTTTTTTTTTTTTAACTTTGGCAAATTACTGTACCTCTCTCTGCCGAGATAGCTTCGTTTTTAAAAAATGACATTGAAGTAATAATAACTACTTGAATAATAATTACTTTGAAGTAATAAAAATGACATTGAAGTAATAATCTTGAGCTTTTATACATCATTCACTCACCAAAAGTCTACAAACTTCATTAAGGTAGGGCTGTATCTCAATTTAGCTAAAGTATACCCACTGCCAGACTCATAGCAGTTGCTTTAATGCTGAGTAAATACAGGTTCATTAATTAATGGGTGTCATTGATCTTTCCATCCCACTTCACAGAAGATACACACTCAAAAAGTTCTTTCCATTTTCAAAACTTCATGAACTTCAGATAACTCGGTCTCAGATTAAAAGCAAATATTACCTACACAATTTTGTTGGCTTTTAATGTTCTAAGAATCTAATAAAGGCCCTATTAAAATGATGTGATATAAAAGGAATCAAAGAAAATATAAATGGGGAAGTGACTGGTGCCCATGAATTGGAAGACTTAACAGTGTTAAAATGTCCATGCTATGGAAAGTGATCTACAGATTCAGTGCAATCTCTATCAAGGTCCCAGTGATAATTTCTGCAGAAATAGAGAAAAACACCCTAAAATTCATACATAATCTCAAGAAATAGCAAATAGTTAAAATAGACTTGAAAGAGAAGAACAAAGTTGAAAGCCTCATACTTCATGATTTCAAACAGTAATCATGATCCTGTGATACTAACATAAAGACAGATACATAGTCCAGTGGAAAAGAAGAGAGCACAAAGATAAACCTTCATACAAGTGGCAAATGATTTTCAACATTTTCAACATTCCCAAGACTATACAATGGGAAGAACAATCTCTTTAACAAATTAGGTATCTATATGCAGAAAAATGAAATTGTCCCTTACCTTATACCATATACAGATATTAACTCATAATGTATTAAGATCTTAATATAAGACCTGCAACTATAAACCTTGTAGAAGACAACTTAGGGAACATTTTCCATGTATTAGATTTGGCAGTGATTTCCTAGATATGACACTAAAAGCAAACACAACAAAAGCAAAAATAGGGCCGCCCAGAATTCAGAATTTCTTTGCATCAAAAGAAATATCCAGAGAGTTTAAGGAAAGCTAGGGATGGAATAAAACATTTGCAAATCATTTATCTCTTAAGAGTTAATAGATACAATAGATGAGCAACTTTTGTAACTCAACAACAGCAAAAATCCTCATTAAAAAATAGAAAAAGGACTTGAATGGACATTTCTCCAAAGAAGATATATAAATAGCCTAACAGCATGTGAAAAGACACTCGATGTAACTGATCATAAGAGAAATGAAAATGAAAACCCTAATGAGATATGATCTCCTATCCATTAGAATGGTCATTATCAAAAGAGTAAAAAACAACAAGTGTTAGTGAGGACAAATAAATATAAGAAGAGTTGTTTACACAACTGAGTGACTGAACTGAACTGTGTACTGTTGGTAAGAAGGTAAATGGTACAACAATTACAGAAAGCTGTGAACTTTTCTCAGAAAACTGAAGATAAAATTACCATATGATCTAGCAATCTCACTTCTGGATATAAAGCCAAAAGAGTTCAAAGCAGGATCTTGAAAAGAGATTTGCACAACTGTGTTCATTGCAGCATTGCTCACAAGAGTGTGATGACGGAACCAACCCAGATGTCCGCTGGCAGGTGACTATATAAAGAAAGCATGTATACATACAAAGGAATAGTATGCAACCTTTAAAAGGAAGGAAATCCTGTTTCATGCTGCAGCATGGATGAACTTTAATGATACCATGCAAAGTAAATCAAAGAAGTTGCAAAAGGCCAAATACTGTACTAGTCCATTCATATGATATGTCTAATGTTGTGAAAATTATAAAAACAGAATATAGAAAGATTACCAAGGCTGATGAGAGGCAGATTGGGAATTAATGCTTAACAGAAGTCAAGTTTTACAAGATAAAAAAGTTCTGGAGATCTGTTGTTCAAAAGTGTGAATATACTACACTACTGAATTATACACTTAGAATTGTTAAGATGGTAAATATAATCTTGTGTTTTATACCACAGTGAAAAAAATGATACAACAGAGCATGACACACAAGTGCATAATATATTTCCACTACTTTGATTATTTTTTTAAAAGTGTTTTATTTTTTGAGAAACTGAGGAATCCAAAGTGTCATCTTTGTGCAAGCTGTAACCCAGAACATAGCTTCAGGTCACATGTTGATGTGCCTTCTTCACTCCCACCGTAGCAGTGAGCAAGGCTGGAATCAGTGTGTAGTGCCAAGAAGACTCGGTGTGACATTAAAGTATCACCATGGGAGATTTTGGTTGTAAGCCCACAATTTAACAGGGAAACCACAGTCTGTTGGTAGACTCGCCAGCATCCTAGGACCATGGCGATTGCAAATGAGTCCAGTTTGGAAGTTAATGCAATGACTGTTTTTTAAGGGGGAAATGTGTTCTTAAAATCAAATAATTGCTTTAGGATGCAGGAGAGAAGAGGACAAACCTATAGTTTCCAAGATGTGTTTTAATGTAAGAAGTGCTTTATCACTTTTAGTTTTCTCATCCTGAGCCAGGGATATTTGGAAGTTATTATGAAATTTGAAAGAATGCTGAGTTTTGTTTTTTTTTTTTATCTTTCAGGACTGAAAGTGCTTTGTAAATGTCAGAGTTGGTGTGTGGGAATCTAGGGCACTATTCCAGTGTGTACCTTGTGAGAGTCAGCTAATGAGGCCACAGGGGAGCAGCTGTCTGAGTGACTACTGAAGTGGCCCTGACTTGGAAAACAACTCTCTGGGTCTTCTCAATGAAAGGCATTCACAATGTTGATGATGATATTGCAAAAAAGTATCCAAGTTTATAGTAATTCATTCTAATCACCATTCATTTATAACCTTAACAACATAGCTTATACATAGCTGCCTCCTTGTTTGAGGGAAGATATCACCTAGGGGTTTCCTGCTGGACCTTTAATGTTAAAGTGACCTCTTGATGGGATGTGACCCCATCAAAACTCAGTATTGAATACCTCTTGAATAAGTTTGCTTATACTGGATTAGTGTTTTGGACTCCTCAGAACTTGCTCCTTCTCTCAGTGCAATTCCAAGCACATAGTAGGCTTAAAATAAATTCTTGTTCAGTGAGCAAGTGGAAACCAAACTGGCTTAGTGTTGTGAATTTACAGTATGATTCTGCTGTTGCTAATTTGGCCTTTGATTTTTAAATGAGGCTCAGCTATATTATAGCCCTTGAGTCAATTGAATCAGTTAAGTTCAGCTCAGTAGTATCCAACTCTTTGTGACCCCATGGACTGCAGTATGCCAATATGCCAGGCTTCCCTGTTTATCACTAACTCCGGGAGCTTGCTCAAACTCATGCCCATTGAGTTGGTGATGCCATCTAGCCATCTCATCCTCTGTCATCCCCTTCTCCTTCTGCTTTCAATCTTGCCCAGCATCAGGGTCTTTTCAAATGAGTCAGTTCTTCTTATCAGGTAGCCAAAGTATTAGAGTTTCAGTTTGAACATCAGTTCTTCCAATGAACACTCAGGACTGATTTCCTTTAGGATGGACTGGCTGGGTTTTGCAGTCCAAGGGACTCTGAAGAGTCTTCTCCAACACCACAGTTCAAAAGCATCAATTCTTTGGCATTTAGCCTTCTTTATGGTCCAACTCTCACATCCATACATACTACTGGAAAAACCACCATAGCTTTGACTAGAAGGTCCTTTGTTGGCAGAGTATTTTTAATATGCTGTGTAGGTTGTTCATAGCTTTTCTTCCAAGGAGCATGTGCATGTCATTGAATGGTACGAGGCTGAGGATAAACTGTTGGAGTTGCTTTTAGCACTGAAATTCCTTGACCCTCATTAATCAAACTAAGGCCACAGAGAAACAGTCATATTGGAGGAGCCCTTCCAAGTCTCTTCTAAAAATGTTTGTGGTTCCAAATAGTAAGATTATGGCTCCCAGGTTTTCAAATGCAGATGAGCTCTCTGCTTCTTGTAAGGTCTCCCAGGAGTATCAGAATCCAGATACAATGGAGAGTACTCTATGTATTCATGGATAACGCAGTGGAATAATAGAGGTTCACTTTGTTGGTTTGTTTTTAATTTTAAAAGACCATAGTTTGAAGGTGATTGACTTTAATGCCACTGGGCATGGGCAAGAATGTGTTCTGCTTACTTTTTCTAGGTTCCATGCTCAGTAACAGTAACAGTTTCCACGGTATGTTTTATTAAGCACTGGTGATAACTGTCTTAGTTGATGTCTTCCATAAAAAGGGGATTCTGTGGTCAAGTAAGTTTGAGAAATATATTTAACAAATTCATATATCTCAAAGTTTTGATTCACTTGCATACTTTGGAGGCTCTAGTAAGGTGTCAAAGAGTATATCCTAGCCCAAAGATTTTGATCATAGAAATTTTATGGAGATTTTTCAGTATTAGTGTTTTATAGAAGCCACTTGGAGAAATAATACTCTAATTTTGAATGTAAATTCACATATACTTTTTATTAGTTTCTGTGTTTTCTGTGACATTCTGTCTACCATTTTCTTCTATTACATTGTGTCTATCCAATAAAAATTTCTATTTGGAGATCACATGTATATTGTTGATACTTAGAATTTAAATTATTTTCTATCACTAAGATAATTTGGACCACAATGTAACCATCTCCTTCTACTGACTACATAAAAAAGGAAGTAGCTTGACTTTCTTATTACACTGATGTTACACTGATAAAGGGTAGCATCAAAAGGAAAGATTTTTGAGATTTGCTTGATTTTTTGTGAGACTATACAGCTATAAATTCATGGAATAGTAAGGGTCTTTAATGGTTATATATCAAATTATTTATTAATATTAACTTCTTTCATCATCCTACATGCATTGGATATATTTTATGTTCCAGGCATTATGTTTTATATTAGGGAAATGAATATAAATGAAACATAATCTCTGATTCTTAAACTACATAATAATATATAGAGTTCAGGAAGACTTCCAGCCAGAATTCAACTTTCCAATTTTTTGTGCAGATGTCCATTTTATCCATTAGAATACCAAAAGTCCAAGTAATGAAATAACTTGCTTGATATTACAGTTAACAAGAGGTAGTGTAGAAAATGGGACCCAAATATTTGGGTGGAATTCAATGCTCCATCTAGTGGTCTAATATTGTAATACAGGCATGAGAGGTATTTTTTTTAATTAATTAAATTTTGTATGACTAAAATGAGAAATTTCTTCCAAGTTGGAAAAATACTGAGAAAGATCCTCATATATGATTTTATTAATCCAGTGAATATTTATTGCTTGCTTACCATGTGCTAAATACTGCTTAGTGTTTTGAAGACTATGTCCCTATTGAGCTTACATTCTAAACATGTCCCTATTGCTTAAAACTAGAGTTTATTTAATGTCATGACTACATTGATGGCTAATTGGAATTATCAATAAAAGCAAAAAGTATGATTTGGGAAAAGTTGTCATCCCACTGTGTCTTTTGGTTCTGGGTGATGGAGAGTGGGGTGGATTATCACTTCCTAACAGTTGTGACTAGGTCTTCATTGCAAGGAGACAAACCTACAGACAGAAATGTGAGAGGGTAGTTTTGTTGCCAGAGTTAAAATACCGTCCACAAAATGTGCTTATGAAGATGACCTTATGGCTCTTGAAAATTGTGTGTTAGCCAGTCTGAATCACTTCTTAAGGGCTTATGGTGTGATGACAGTGTGCTAAGCAAGTGCATGACATAAACAGGCGCATGATGTAAGTACTTTGTGTATAATAAGAGGTTAAAATTTAACCAAGGGGGTAGCACGCATTCACAATACGACACGAGCTGGATGTAGACTGTTGTTGGGGCTGATAAACCCTGATTACGTGCCGAGTGGATCATGGGGACGGTGAGTCAGTTAGTGTCTTTTACTGTTACAGCCTCCTGTGTGTGTCTCAGCACATGTTATCTTAGCAAGTTTACTCCTCTCCTGAACCTCAGTTTCTTCATCTTAGAAAACTGAATGGTAACAGTATTACTTCATGGAATTGTTGAAGGAATCGGTGCAGTGATACAGGTGGTCATACATGGCTCTTTAGGTAATTGGTGTCAAACTGTGGTCTGTGTTTTCCTTTCTCTCTAAAGAAACTTACAGTTATACAGGATCTCAGTGAGATGGCAAGATATGGTTTAAGTAGCCACTTGAAAGGCAGTGGAAGAGATTTATAACTAAATTGCCCACTTGTGTCAGATGTGTCATTTGACAATGAATGCTGTAGATGTAGAAATAAGTATTTTAGCAGCGTGTTCTCAAAAGACCTGAGAAAAATTCCTAAAATGTACAGGGATGATTTAGCTTAAGATAATGGCTCAACACATACCACTTTCACCTAAGTATCATCATTTCCTGTCTTCCAATAATTATACATAGATTTTTACTGTGGTCAACTGTCCATCCCCAATCATAGCAGGACATAAAGCAAAGGCTCAGAGTGTGTAATCAGAAGAGACTGTTCAGAACTTTCAGAAAACCAGACTTCCCCAAACACCCTGGTTATTTTCTTTTAAAAGCCTTGGTTTCTGAGAGATACTTTATGACTTATTATCATATTCCTTTAGACTAGCGAGAATTAAAGGTTCTTCACTTGGAAGCAATAGATACTAACACAGGCTACACTTGAAATAAAGAGGAAATAGCTTAAAAGCAAAGAAATGAAATGTTACCAAGAGTAGACTCGGCAAATAAATGATAGAGTTTATGCTGCAGAACAGTAGAAGGCAATGTTTAACATGTTGGATGGAGCTAGACTGCTAAGACTTTGGAAGATAACCCACACAGCCTCCATTGTATAAAACAGTACTGTACTGTAATGTCAGAAGCCTACCGAGAGAGTAAATGTCTATAAATTTTACTCCCTCCCTCCAGTGTTTGTGAGTTTCCTAACTAGCATACAGGATGTCCTAGATTTCATATAATCAATCATACCTTCTGAGACTGTAACTTGAATATACTTTTCTGTAAAAGGACAGGATAGTCACCTCCACCCTAAATGAAATACATAAAATTTCAATATTTTTGAACTATCAGTACCTTATTACTGTCAAAGGATCCTGATCCCCTTATGTGGGATAAGGATGTATCATAGGTGAAGAACAACAATGGACTAGGAGTCAGTGGAATTCTAGTGCTAGCTCCACCACGGATAAGCTGTGTACCTGGTGAACAAGGACAAGTCTTTGAACCCCTCTGCACATGCTTTCTCATCTGTTCAAGGGAGTGTGCTCTGTCTCACTCAAGCTGCCTTGCTGTCTTGATGAGTCATTGTAAGGCTTATGTAAGATAGTGTGTGAAAATCCCCTAAAGACCATGAGGAGTTACTTTCCTCTGTATGGATATTTCTGTGCATGTATATAAATATAATACCATATAGATAGTATAATTATAAGGTAGTTTAGATTCCTCAGTGTGGCTGAATTATCTTTTTGCTCAGAAATTGTTGAATGTGGTATATTATTCAAAATTTAGCTTCAATAAAATTTTCTGTCAGAATACAACAACGAAATAATGCCAACATCTAATGTTCAGTGATTGCTCACTGTTTTTGAGGAGATACTTGTTGATTGTTTTTTCAAATCAATTAAGTCCTCTATATCAGGCATTATATTTAATATTGTATATATATTTATTCCCCTTAAACTTATTATTTTAGATTTATAGAAAAATTGTGAAGCTATGAAGGAGGATTGCCATATATTCCATATGCAGTTTACATTATTTTGTGAGTGTATTTTTAATATAGTTTTAAAAGCAGAACTATGAGGTGGGTATTATGAGTTTATTTTCTATGATACATACTAAGTGAATTTTCATGTTTCTTTGCAGTTCCTTTCATCCTTAGAGTGTTTCTGACCAAGAAAGATACTTGGATTCCCTACTTTTATTTGTGCTTTTATAATCAATGTGGCTTTGTGTTAAGTTTATTTGCTCTTCATCTTTTATGTTAGACTTGAATTTTATCCATTTTAATTTAGTTTTTGAAAATATAAAATGTTTATATGTTTAGAATTTAAACTATATGCAGAGGTATCCTCAGAAAGGTCTCGATTCTATCTTTATTTTGTACTTTGTTCCTCTATTCCCATATGTAAACATTTTATTATTTTCTATTTTATCATAGTGGTTATGTTCAAACAAATGCTATCTATGCACACATATATTTCTTTGCATACATACACATGGATTTATGTATATTTGTGCAATTGATATATATGTGTACATAGTTTACTTGCATTTACCCATATTTTTTTTCTCAGAATGTAGACATGATATTCTTTCACACCTTAATATTTTTACCTGAAAGAGTATCTTACAAATCACTCCATATTTGTTCATAAAGATTTTATTTTTATATGGGTATATAATACTCCACAATGTCATATTATTATTATGTATTCAGTCTTGTAAGCCTAGACATTTCAATTTTTCCCGATATTTTGCTATCATATTTAATGCCACCAAAAATATGCTACAAATTGTGAACATATTTTTTAAATTATTATGGGTAAACACCTAGATTGCTTGGTCAGAGAATGAATGCATATAGAGTTTTGTTAGTAATTACAAAATTCTCTATAGGGTTTGAATCATCCAACTACACCTAATTGTGTATGAGATTATTGGTTTCTCTGTAGCCTCAGTAACACATTTTTGGTTAGAATCTTAAATGTGTTCAGTTTGATAGGTATATATATATATATATATATATATATATATATATATAGAGAGAGAGAGAGAGAGAGAGAGAGTATGTTTTTGATTAATGTAAGATGAACATCTTAAATGGTGTTTTGCAACATTTTAGAGTTAGATTTTTGCTAAACTAAATAGAAGACATCTTTGCACTTAACCATAAGTGTATATGAAATTAGATGCTATGTAAAATAAACTATGAGAATGGATTAAAGTACTCAAAATAAGGTCATTTGTACTAGGTGGCTCTGAAACTCCTGTGAGTTCTTGGCAACTTAAGCCTTTTGGAGTTGGCTGATATAGCCATCTTTGTGACTAGTCCTGAGAATGATTAGGCACTTAAATTTCAGGACCTTGGAGAGCTATCATTGACTGTGAGCTAAGTACTTATCAGCCATTCAGAGGATTTGGGGTTTTCTGGTTCCATTGAAAATATTGTCTGGGCTTGTTGAAGGATCGCCTCATTTGACCCTCTTCACCCAACAACCATAGATGTACCTGAACATTTTTTTTCATAAGCTTTGGTTTCTGAGAGCTACTTTATGACATATTATCATATTCCTTTAGACTAGTGAGAGTCAAGGTTCTTCAATTGGAAGCAACAGATACTAATACAGGGTACACTTGAAATAAAGAGGAAAGGGCTCATATTTGACAGGAAATATTTAACAGTTTCTCTATTGATAAATAGCACACTCATTGCTTTTGCCCTCATTAGGCATCTTTTTACATATATTCTTCTGTCCTGGTGCTTGTACTTCTGTAAAGATAAATCATTAATTTGTAATACTAGATGGGTTTCTTTATGTAAGCATTATTTATAATTCCAGAAAAATGCTTATTTTATTCTAAGTTCCTTTTATGCCAACACGTATGAGTCACCTGCAGCGCACTTAGTATCGTTAAATATGAACTTTTTCAGAAGCAAATGGAGATAGGCATTTGTTGGAGTTTTGTAATGTGTATTCTATCATAATCATCTTCAAGCCTTTAAAAACATTTTGTTGTGGGGATGAGGTGAAAATATTTTGAGGAGTTCCAGGGGATAAGAATACCTCAATGATATGTGTTCTGAAAATAAAAGTTTAAGCAAATGAAAGTAAGATGTTAATATTGAGAGTTCTATGGCGAAAATGTGTAAGGCTGATTGAAAAGAGAATGCATGGCATGGTTCTTTAAACAACAGCATCTCTGAAACTGGCATGTTATTATAAATATCTTTCTGTTAAGCATCTTGATGCTAGATATTAATTTATATAAAATCATAAAAAATTTGTTTTTAATAGTGAAACATAGTTCAATTCTAAAGACAATCTAAAAATCACACCCTATTTTTTAAAAAAAATTATAATCATACCTTCACATATCAGCAAGGAATAATATTAGCCATTGGTTTTCTAAGCTAACCGTAAAATTATTAATTTCTTTTTCTTTTGGTTTTCCTTCTATTGAATTCTTGGTATAGGGAATTGATGTAGGATAACCTTACAACAGATTTAAATCCTGTAAACTTTTACTTTAAAGTGTATTATTTTTGCACACAAATCAGTTCTACTTCATCGCTTTTTCCTTAGTAACAGCTAAGAAAGGCTTAACCTAGAGATGCTTGACATTTTGAACTATGTTAAAATTTTTAACTACCTCAATTTTTTTTAATGAGGCAGGACAGAAATAAATTTAAAAGAACAGATGTTAATCTTTTGACCCATCCATATTGAGTCATCGAGAGAGTAATAGAGCAATGGCTACCTTAAGATTGTAAGAATAGGTGAGTCTGTGTATGAGAGAAGCTTTTAGTTTCTTTATTTTTAAAATATATTTTATATGTTCATCATAAATTATGGCTGAAATCATGCAATGATTAGCTTAATCATGAAACAGTCTGTTTTTTTAATTTTAGCATCAATAACAATGTCATAGTGGTTAAAATGATGTTTTGATATTGTGATTTAAAACAACATGAAAGACATTGCACAAATCACTGACTAGGGGTGGGGAAGAAGGCAAGAGACAAGATGACTGACATTTACTTTTGCTGTTGTCGTTCTTTAGTCTCTAAGTCTCGTCCAACTCTCTTGTGACCCTGTGGTCCCTCTGTCCATAGCATCTCCCAGGCAAGGCTGCCATTTTCTTTTCTAGGGGCTCTTCTTGACCCAGGGATTGAACACATATATCCTGCATTGGCAAGTTAATTTTTTTTTTACCACTGAGCCACCAGGGAAGCTGCACATTAAGGCTGGCTGAAAGAAAAATTGCCATAGATTTGCTGGCATCTATTTTTTCAGATGGCAGTGGTTTAACAGATTTTGCCCACATCAAATTTTCAGCCTGGAGAGAACAATGTTAAGGCCAAAGGTTTATATTTGACAAAACTTAATTTTACCTACCTCAGTTTCCTGAATTGGGATTTTGCCAAAACGACAGTTGATTCTAAAACCCTCTTCTGAGGTCTTGGTGAGATTGACCTGAATCTTCTGGGAAAGGCCAGAGTCATGACTTGGGTGCAATCGTTACTCTATGTTTTGGTCACTGTTAATATGACTACCCACAGCTATTTATTTGCAGTCTATAAAGCTCTGTCTACCAGTGGGTAAGAATGCTTAGTCCCCATTCTCTGTGTATATATTTTGTATACATCAATATGGGCAATGTAAATAGTATGTATTAGCATATTTTATAGTTTTCATGCTTATCCTTGTTAGAGAGTAAATTTCCCTGGGAGGATGGAAAACTATGCCTGTTTTTAGTTTTATTGATGTCTGATTGACCTTTATCACTGTATATATTTAAGGCATACAGAATGTTGATTTGTTACATATATACTGCAAGAAAAGATTACCATCATAGCATTAGCTAGCATATGGATCACATTACATAGCTACTATTTTTTATTTATAAGAAAATTTAAGATCTATTCTCTTTCAAATATATAATGTAATATTATTCATTATAACTGCCATGCTGTCCATTAGGTTCTCCCACATTTTTTTACCTTATAACTGGAAGTTTGTATTCTTTGACCGTCATGTCACTATTTCTGCCCAAACCCTTAGTTCCCTGGCGACTGCCATTCTAGTCTCTATTTCGGTGACAAACAGCTTTTTAAGATTCTGTACAATATTTGGTACAGTATTTGTTTTCCTCTGACTTTTTTCACTTCATGCAGTACTGTCAGGGTCCACCTCTGTTGTCAAAAATGCTGTGTTCTCTTTATAATTGGGGCTTCACTGGTGGTTCAGACAGTAAAGAATCTACTTCAGCTCAGGAGACCTTGGTTTGACGCATGGGTCAGGAAGATCCCCTGGAGAAGGAAGTGAGCCCTCTCTCATTTCCATCCCTGTTCCACAGGACCCAGCGGAGTGTTTCCATGTAGCAAACTTACCCATCACCCACTCACCCACACACTTACTCACCATTTTGTTCTGTAATTAGCCTAATAATAGATGTTTCATCAAAAGATAAGATATATTCATCAGCAAGAAATGTACTATAAGCATATAAATGTTTCTGGGTAGTTTTTTTACTCTCTTTTTATAACACCATTTAGTTGAGATTTCCAAAGCTATAGGTCAAGAACCCTCGATTCTTGTTTTTTTTGACTTTGTTAAATTTATTAGAACCTTATCTACTATAGTTTCTTCATCTTTAAAAGGATACGTCTGTTCAGCTTTCCTTATAAGAAGAGTAGTATATGGATAAAATGAGGAAAGAGTTCTAAAAATGTTGTGGATAAGTAAATTTTTTAAAAAGCTTTGTTTAATTGGGTTAAATTGAAAGAATAAACACATTCAACATATACATTATACACATATACACATAAACATGTGTGTATTTGTGTGTGTTCTTTTCCTATATTGCCTGTGTGTATGCATATATATCTTTGAGACAGTCTCCATTCTGGTAGTCTGACCATAAATTATATTGACTTACTGTGCTGTGAAAGCATCTTAGATCTGATTTTTTAACATAATTCTTGCGTTGAGAAAAAGTATTTCACGTGCTTGAGGATCACTGACTGCTGAATAAGACCTTGTGATTTGAATAGCTCAATCTTCATTGGGAAGTAGCTATCATTTTACAATACTTTATTGAGGTCAGACTAAAAATAGAAGCCAAAGCTTCAGTATATTGATAACTGTCAGTGACATAGCTACACATACCTTTTCTGCCATCTAGACACTTAGTTGATTCAATGACAGTTGAAGCCAGCTGTTAGATTTAGTTATGGTGGAAATAGTTGATAATCTTGGTCTGTTTCTATAGCTTTCAGAGTCTGAGCCCTCTGTGATAGAAATATTTTAGATTAAAACATGCAGAGATACAATTCACAAAAACACCCTGGCAGCTAAGGCATATTTTGCAATGGTAGGAACAGTGCCAATTTAGAATATGATCTCTGCATTTAAATTCCCAGGGATAAAGTTCCCATAACTGAGGTCTTAGACTAGTTCAACCCCTCTGAAGATTTTGATGAATGCTAGAGGCAGGATATAGGGCAAAATACATATCCACACATTGCAGCTTTTAGTTAAAAATCAGGTATCATTTTGATAAGCATCTGAGAATTCACACATACTGGAATTGTCACAGTGATTCAAGGTTTGGCGAAGAAACACTTCCAGTTTCATTTGTTATTTACTTTGCAAAACTCAGCCTTTTTGAGTACATATGTCTGGGGTTTTATCTCTGTAGAACTGCTGTTCCTAGGGCTTTCGATTCACACTTAAGAGTACTAGCAAGATATGGGAGTTTGTCCCAATTTTATATCGTATGTGTGTGCACGTGCTTAAATCTTAACATGTTCTGTTGCTATAAAAAATTCACCCATGTATCCTACAGAGTCTATTAAGTAGACCAGCTTTTTCTGTTAACTTTATCAGTATAAATCAAAAATGTCAGGTACAGGCATGAAATAGCTATTGAAATAATCAGAAAACAGAATTGTATCTTTAAAGAAAGCATTAATAAGCAAAGGTTTGAATGGTAGATTGGATATACCAGTTAGACAGATTCAATGACATAGTAACTGTAATCATGATAATAATAGTCATTCCATTAGGTTTAATATTCTCATTCTTACATTTAGAGATGTGTCAGATTATTGGCAATAACTGGTGATAGAGGCAGAATAAAATCATTATGATGATGATAGGAAAGCTTTTTTGATAGCTTTTATGTGTGCTTTAAGCAAGTTACATATAGTGTGTACCAATTATTATAACAAAATTGTGAACTGGATGCTGTTATTCACAGTTAAAAACAGATTTCAGAGGGTAAATCACTTGTCCAAGGACCTGCAACTAATGCAGGACAAAACTAGTCCTGAGAACTATTAAAAGATCAGTCTGATTCTCAAGCTCATAGTTTTAATTGGTCTCAGTTTTTTTTAAGAAGCAGAATTGGAGCAACTGGTGGCTTTGATAATGGAAGACTGAAGTTTGTATGAAATGAAAATATTTGAGGATCTATCATGTTGAAATGGTTAAGCTTGATGTGGGTGGCTCCATATGGAATAACTAGAACCAATGAGTACATGTTACAAATGTGACAATTTCTTTCCTTTTTATTAAAAAAAAATTAAAATACAATCTTCTAGAAGGAATGAGTACCCTGTCCTTGGAAATTATTGACCTCAAGCCTCAGACAAAATTAAAGTAGAAGAGTTTCTCATGGAGGACAGAAATTCTATCTACTGCTAAAGATTCTACACTTTAGGTTTTAACTATTTAGCAAGTGTTATTTGGGGAGGCAAAGTAGACAACATCCATAATTACTACATTTTGAGGTTACTGCATACCAAGACTTCACTTTATGCTAGGTAGTCAATTGAATGTGTTAATTTCTTTTGGAGGATAATGGACTGACAAGTTTTGACAAATTCTTACACTCAGCTTCTTTCAAGAGCTCTTACTGAAGATTATAATGTGGTTAGTTAGGTAAATTTGCATTCTTGGTGAAAGAAAATTTCAAATATAAGTTGTTACCTGAAAGAACTCTTGAGGCAAGTAAAGTGGTTATTATTATTATTTTTTATTTATTTGTATTATCATTTTTAATTGGACAGAAATTGCTTTACAATGTTTTGTTGGTTCCTGCCATACATCAACATGTATCAACCATAGATATACATATCGTTCCTTCCCTTTTGAAATCTCTCCCACACCCACCCCATCCTACTTCTCTAGGCTGACCCAGATCACTAAGTTGAGCTCCCTGTCTCATACAGCAAATTCCCACTGGGTATCTATATATTTTACATATGGTAATAAAAAGCAGAAACATTACCTTGCCAACAAATGACCATCAAGTCAAAGCTATGGTTTTTCCAGTAGTCATGTATGAGTGTGAGAGTTGGACTATAAAGAAACCTAAGTGATGCAGAATTGATTATTTTGAACTGTGGTGTTAGAGAAGACTCTTGAGATGCCCTTGGACTGCTAGGAGATCAAACCAGTCAATCCCAAAGGAAATCAGTCCTGAATATTCATTGGAAGGATGGATGCTGAAGCTGAAACTCCAATACTTTGGCCACCTGATGCAAAGAACTGACTCACTGGAAAAGACCCTCATGCTGGGAAAGGTTGAAGGCAGGAGGAGAAGGGGATGACAGAGGATGAAATGGTTGGATGGCATCACTGATTTGATGAACATGAGTTTGAGCAAGCTCTGGGAGTTACTTATGGACAGGGAGGCCTGGCGTGCTGCAGTCCATGGGGTTGCAGAGTTGGACATGACTGAGCGACTGAACTAAACTGAATGTATGTATATATTTCAATGCTACTCTCTCAGATTCATGATGAACTTAAAAATTCTACATCTACTAGGGGTGCATAAGAATGCAGTGTTTCTAATACTATTTGGAATCTCAAACTAAATAATACATTTTAAAACACATGCTAAAAGCAAGAAGGAGATGCAGTCCTTTGACTTTTTAAAGAAACATGGTTTAAAATAATTTTAGATTATTTCATTGGCAATTGTTGGGCCTATTTGCTCGTTGAAAATATAATGTGAGAGGTGAAGTACCACTCAGGCTACCTTTGTTGCCAATCATGTTTTATTTACTTGTTTTTAAATGAATTTCCTCCATCTTGATAATTTTAATATGCCTCTCGAGTCAACTCCTGTATTCCCCTGTCCCTCATGTACTTGTACTGAGATTCACTGCTCTTTATATAAACAAATAATTATGAGATATATATATATATATATATAGATATATATATATATGAAAATAGCTGAGAAAAGAAGAGACATGAAAGGCAAAGGAGGAAAGGAAAGATATACACTCAGATCTGAAGGCAGAGTTCCAAAGAATAGCAAGGAGATATAAGAAAGCCTCCCTCAGGGATCAATTGGAAAAAAATAGAGGAAAACAATAGAATGGGAAAGACTAGAGATCTCCTCAAGTAAATTAGAAATATTAAGGGGACATTTCATGCAAAGATGAGCACAATAAAGGACAGAGATGGTATGGACCTAACAGAAACAGAAGATATTAAAAAAAAGGTGACAAGAAATACACAGAAGAACTATACAAAAAAAGATCTTAATGACCCAGATAACCACAATGGCGTGATCACTCACCTAAGCCTGACATCCTGGAGACAGAAATCAACTGGGCCTTAGTAAGCATCACTATGAACAAAGCTAATGGAGGTGATGGAATTCCAGCTGAGCTATTTCAAATCCTAAAAGATGTTGCTGTGAAAGTGCTGAACTCAATATGCCAGCAAATCTGGAAAACTCAGCAGTGGCCACAGGACTGGAAAAGGTCAGTTTTCCTTCCAATCCCAAAGAAAGGCAATGCCAAAGAATGTTCAAACTACTGCACAATTGCACTCATCTCAAACGCTAGCAAAGTGATGTTCAAAATTCTCTAAGCCAGGCTTCACCAGTAGTGAACTATAAACTTCCAGATGTTCAAGCTGGACTTAGAAAAGGCAGAAGAACCAGAAATCAAATTGCTAACATTTGTTGGATCATCAAAAAAGCAAGAGAGTTCCAGAAAAAAATCTATTTCTACTTTATTGGCTATGCCAAAGCCTTTGAACTGTGTAGATCACAACAGCCTTTGAAAATTCTGAAAGGGATGGAAATACCAGACCACTTGACCTGCTTTCTGAGAAATCTGTATGCAGGTCAGGAAACAATAGTTAGAACTGGACATGGAACAACAGACTGGTTCCAAATAGGAAAACGAGTAAGTCAAGGCTGTATATTGTCACCCTGCTTATTTAACTTGTATGCAGAGTACATCATGCGAAATGCTAGGCTGCACTGAAGCAGAAGCTGGAATCAAGATAGCTGGGATAAATATCAATAACCTCAGATATGCAGATGACACTACCCTTATGGCAGAAAGCGAAAAGGAATTGCAGAGCCTTTTGATGAAAGTGAAAGAAGAGAGTGAAAAAGCTGGCTTAAAACTCAACATTCAGAAAACTAAGATCATGGCATCTGGTCCCATCAATTCATGGCAAATAGATGGGGAAACAATGGAAACAATGAGAGACTTTATTTTCTTGAGCTCCAGAATCACTGCAGATGGTGACTGTAGCCATGAAATTAAAAGACACTTGCTCCATGGAAGAAAAGCTATGACCAACCTAGATAGCATAGTGAAAAAGAGAGACATTACTTTGCCAACAAAAGTCTGTCTAGTCAAAGCTATGTTTTTTCCAGTAGTTATGTATGGATGTGAGAGTTGGACTATAAAGAAAGCTGAGTGTTGAAGAATTGATGCTTTTGAACTGTGGAGAAGACTCTTTAGAGTCCTTTGGACTACAGGGAGATCAAACCAGTCCATCCTAAAGCAAGTCAGTCCTGAATATTCACTGGATGTACTGATGAGAAGCTCCAATACTTTGGCCACCTGATGCGATAAACTGACTCATTTGAAAAGACCCTGATGCTGGACAGGATTAAAAGCAGAAGGAGAAGGGAACAGCAGAGGATGAGATGGTTTGCATCTCTGACTCAATGGACATAAGTTTGAGCAAGCTCCAGGAGTTGGTGATGGGCACGGAAGCCTGGCATGCTGCAGTCCATGGGGTCACAAAGAGTCAGACAAGACTGAGTGACTGAACTGAGAGGCCTATATTTAGATGGATGTAAAGGGGAGTAGTTGGCAGTGAGCAGTTTCTTCCTAGCTTGTATATAATAGTTTATCACCTGAAGGAGAAAATTGGATAAAGATAAGAAGCAAGGAATTTTGACTCTTTAAATAAAAAATAATTGAATTCATGATAGAGGATTATGAAAACTCAGGGCCATTTGTACAGATGGAATTCTGAAGAAATTCTCTTAAGTGATTAGTTGAGAAAGCTGGGTCAGTGGTCACTGTAAAATGTATGTCTAGAAATCAGATGCTATGAGAGATCAATCATATAGTGTGTAAATTTCCTCCTTCAAATGAAGAAGCCTGCTAAGATGTGAGCAAACTGAGTTACATTGATGTGCTATAACAAGGGAGAACAATACAGCGTTCCAAAATGAGACTCATAGGGGAAATGAGTACATAGGTTTCATTGCTTGTGGTTTGAGTTGGAGGTTCTTAGGGCAGGACTTCTGAAATTGGGCAAGACATTGGTCCCACTGATTTCTTAATGAAACACTTCATGCAAATTTCATGGGAAATAGGTTGGACTTGGCTTCAGTTTGTGACTACAAGGGCTTAAATGCTACGTTTACAAGAATGGAGAGCATAGGGCTGACATTAATGACTAAACAAGATATAGTGACAGATTGAATGCAGAGAGGGAACCTAGATGACATTACTGGCGTGTGACCACTGGGACAACAGAACAGCAGGATAGATTGAGTGGCAGTTGCTTTTTGTCCAAGGACAACAGCAGATGGAACAGTAATCACAACAGGACATGTGTTTCTAGATAAATCAACATATGTGACAAGGTGTGCATCCAATGAAGGAAAAATTAAAAATGATTCATAAATTAATGAATCCAATTATAATCTATATCTTCTTTGACTTTTGCTTGACTTTTTATAATAAAGGTCAACATAGAGTAGTTATGAATTTGTGTAAACAACAGTAATTCTCATTTGTCCATTGCTGGCTTACTGTATAATAGGCATTGTGTTAAGTGTTTTATATGCATCATTTTATTTAGTTTTTGTATATGTGCAGCTTTCACCCCCTGTGTTTAGAGGGTATTTATATATAAACATTGATGTTTAGAAAGGTAGAGACTCTTGTCCAAAGTTATACAGCCAATAAATGGTAGCTCCAGGATTCAATCTCCATCTCTCAGACCCTGACCCATTCTCTTAAGAATTTGGTAGCCTACTTCATAATTAACTTTCAGATCATGACCTATCCAGGAGGAAAAACCATTACTCCTCAATTAGCATTTGAAGTGGACAAAGCATGGAAGGGAGTGGCCCAGGGAAAGAAAGAGGGAATATGTTTGAGCCAAAAAGGAAACAAACAGGCTTTTAGTGACCCAACCAACTACTGTTGTTGTTATTATTGACAGCAACCGCACTACAAGGGGATTAATTTCCAGATTGTGCTTTAGCCCTTATTGATATATTTTCATTTGGCAAACTGGCCATTTTATAAGAACCAGTGGTCTTGATGTAACTAGACCATCTCAAATGAACTGAAGGAGGAGCTATGGGGAAAGAGTTGTTACCAAGATAAAACAAAAACCTGTGACTTCACCTCTTTGCAGAAATTAACTGTGGCTTTGATATCTCTTACTGAGTTTTATCCTTATCCGAAAATAAGGATAAAAGTGTATTTTACGCAAGTCTCTTTGATTTTACTGTTGGTAAGTCGCTTAATCTCTTTGTGTCTATTTTATCATCTCTGAAATAGAATAGCTTCCTTACAGACTGCCTTATCATGAATCTCCAATGAAAGTCTTTTTGTTGTTGTTATCAGCATTTCTTTATTTTTTAATTAATTCTTATTGAAGTATAGTTACTTTAGATTGTTGTATTAGTTTCTGCAGGCTTCTCAGTTGTCTCAGTGGTAAAGAATCTCCCTTGCCCATGCAGGAGACACAGGTTTGATCCCTGGAGCTAGGTAGATTATGGCAGACCCTTTTCACAGGTCTGCTTTAGGGCAGTGCTGGTGAAGATGCCCGGGCTTTCCAAGTAGCTCAGGGTTTAAGAATCTGCCTGCCAATGTAGGAGATACAGGTTCAGTCCTTGGGCAGGGAAGATCCCCTGGATTAGGAAAGGGCAACCCACTCCAATATTCTTGCCTGGAGAATTCCATGGACAGAGGAGCCTGGTGGGCTACAGTCCATGGCATCACAAAGAGACACAACTTAGCGACTAAACAACATTAGTTTCTGATGTACAACAAGGGGAATTACATATATATATATATATATACACACACACACACATACATGTACATATCTATATATGTATATACATTCATTTTTTTTTAAGATTCTCTTCCCATATAGGTCATGACTGAGTATTGAGTAGAGTTCTCTGTCCTATATTCTAGGTCCCAATTAGTTATCTATTATATATATATTATATATATTTATCAGTGTGTATATGTCAATCCAAACTTCCCAATTATTTTACAGCCACTAAAAGCTAATACAAGATTCCACCAGTGTCAAAGGGGTCATTAGTTTGAATATTTTCCTTTTCTCTTTGATGTTTTACAGTTCATGTTGAACTTTAGCATCCAATATGGGATCTGGTTCTTGGTTGAAAATATCCCTTAGTGATAAAAAAAAAAAATGTAGATATCAAGCTACCTTGAAATATTCATTTCTTAAGACACATAAAAATAATTAGCACGATGTGAAGATTTGCCAAATATACAAAGCTACTTACAGAAAACTTCTTATAAGCACAACCTCTTTAAAAGACTGATTATTGTTTTTATTATTAGAATTATAATCACTTATCCCAATAAGATGTTAAAAAATTCACAGACCCATTTGAGAAACTACTGTGGAAGAATATATAGTACGAGAGGTTGCCATTCTTGCCACTCTCAATTTTTGTCTCCAGTACCCACCTACTCATCATCTTAAGTGCTAGCTGCTGCTGCTGGCTCAGAAAGAAACCGTTTGTTAAGAGAATAGATGCCAAGTTTGCCTGTCATTGTAAAACTCCAATTTTATTTTTGACTGTTTAAACAGTGTCTTAAAAATCTCTATTGAATAAAGGAACAGAGAATCAGTGTTTACTGAAGTAGCTATTGGGACTGACAGATTTTTGACTTATGTTCAAAAATAGAGATAAAAAGCACATATGATAAAAGAAAACTGGAAATCTAGGAGATACTCCCTCATCTTTTGACTCAAGAGTTTAATTAGTTTTACAGAAGAACAACAGCATTTTATACCACATGATGATTTGCACAGTTGCATAATTTCTTCTTTTATAAGCAAAAAAAAATGAGAAGCTGTTGGACATAGAAGATATTTATTTGAAATCATTTTGTATACAAGTGATAGGATCAGGATATACACAGCAACACTTCCTTGTTTTATCTCCAGTGCTTTTCATATTGCATTGTCCCTTAGTAAATGCTTAGTGATCCAGTAAGAGAGTTCCATAAGTCCAGGAGTTACTGACTCATCAGTGCTGCTAATGATCATTCAGGCTATTTGGATACACAAGCACACCATAAAATTTAAGAATCAGGTCCTCAGTATCCATCACACAAAAATAATCAGTTCTCTATACTGAAACAGGTTGAGAAAAACAGGAAGTAAACTGAATAGGGACCTTCGAGAGAAATGACTGAGGACAGATGAAACAAATAGGGACCAGAAGAAGGGCTATTTTAAAGGGGAAGAAGGGCTTTTTTACGGGGGCTGGCATAGTTGCCAGTCTATCCATGTTGTTGCAAATGGCTTTATTTCATTCTCTTTTATGGTTGAATGGTAGTCCATTGTATATATGTACTGCATCTTCTTTATCCATTTATCTGTCAGTGTCTTGGATATTGTACTTAGGGCGGCTTTGAACACTGGGGCATGTGCATCTTTATCAATTAGAGTTTTCTCTGACTATATGACCAAGAAAGGGATTGCTGGGACATATGGTAACTCTGTTCTTAGTTGCTTTTTAAGGAGCCTTCACACTTTTTTCCACAATGGCTGGTCCAATTTATATTACTTCCAATAGTGCAAAACAGTCAGCATTTATTATTTGTAGATTTTTTATTGATAGTCATTATGTCAGATGTGAGGTGATACCTCATTGTAGTTTTGATTTGCATTTATCCTGTGATTTCTGAAAAGAACATCTTTTCATGTGTGAATAGGCCATCTGTATGTCTTCTTTGGTGAAATGTCTATGTAGGTCTCCTGTTCATTTTATTGATTGGCTTATTTGCTTTTTGTTGTCAGTGAGTGAAGGAAGTCAAACTGAGGAAGACACATATCATATTTTATCACTTATATGTGGAACTGAAAAACCCTGGAAAAGTTTATTGAGCCAGAGAATTTACTGATTCAGGATAAGTTGCTCAGATTATTTTAATAATGTGGACTAAGAATTAGAAACTTAAAAACATAGTATACACTACTAGAGCTATAGATTAATATGGAGTTGGGAAGAAAGTTGGTATCAAGGTCACCCAAACTATAAAATCACTTTTGTTTGGTGGGAGCACGATTCATGTACCATATAGACCTGCCAGTCAGGAAGATGGGAAGATTTCTTTGGAACTTGATGTATTTTCTCTTCCCAATTCCACTTCTTATGGATCACATGCATACCGTGGTTTTTCTACCCTTGGGTCTCTGAAATACCCTCATCTTCTCTTGACATAGATTGATTCACTAAGACACCTTGAGATATAGCTTCACTGATACTGTCAGCATTAGGAATGTTCCTCTGAGGCAATGTATCAGTAGGCATTAGGGCATTAGATTGGGCAACAAAAAACCAAAACCAAACCAAACAAAAATATGGTTCCTAATCTTCGCTAATAACAACAGGCTGAGAACATTGTAAAGCAATTATCCTCCAATTAAAAAAATTATTTTTAAGTTAAAGAACAGGCTGAGAAAATCAAGAGATTCTGTAAAAGAAAATGAAAACCAAAAGTAGACCCAACACGTTTACATCTAAAGTAGTGAAATGCACTCAGAAATTTAAAACTTCCATAAGCCTCAATTTAACACCCTCATGTTTTGCTACAATTAGCCTAAGTGTTTTTGCTTTTGAAAAAATCAATGATGACATGGGTTAGAACCCTCTTGAATAAATGACCTGTTCAATGAATGAAATCCTTTAGAATCTATTCTTAAATGTCTCTGCTTTGCCTTTTCCAATATTCATTTCTAAGAGCTATTTAACCGACAGTTACAATTATTGGACAACTGCCTAATACTGAGGCAAAGATCCATCTCTCTTTGTACTGCCTTTCTCGCACTGGCAGATTGTTGTTCTGCCTTTTGATTGTTGTTCTGCCTTTCTTGAGGCTACAGACGGTCTAATGACCCATCTTACCTTGGTCAGCCTTTCATGTTCCATCTGATAATTTAATGCTTTTAACTCAGCTTCTCTGAGAAATGAATGGCAACAAAGTGTTTCTTTAACTTATGAAAGCTGTATTAGGACTGACAAATACACTATGTATCATTGAGATGGACTCTCCTCATTCCAAACTTGGAGTGATTTGTCAGACTGTGATTTCTTAATGGAATTGTAGCCCCTTCTGAGTATATTAACATGCCTTTTAGTATCTCCTGTAATAAACATATCATTTTATTCTAGGCAGTTCTGAGGCTCTTCATTGCCATTATTCACAATGTATATTTATTGAGTAATATATCCTGGAATTCTTCCAGTACAATCCTTTAGCTCCCCAGTGTTTTCCCTTCCATTAAAGGGACCATTTATCCCATCAGAAAAGAAGTGAAACAAAAATACAGGAATTTTCTTTGTTTCTACAAAAACAAATGCCTTTTAACTGCTCTCTGATGTATAGTAGCTGGAGATGGAGAGCTGTCCTAGGATAGGCTAAAACAAATTTTTGATGCATAGTTTTCCCTCCTTGGAGGATAATGTATGTATTTTCTTGACAACAGGAAACCAGAGAAATATTGCTACATTGCAGTTGATTTTCCCTATCCTAATGGAACCATGATGAAATTTGTGTCCAAACTGAAAAATATTACATAAGACAAATGAATGTAGGCTATGTCCATTGCCTATGCAAAATGCCAAGAATTTGCTTCATATTTTATCCAGAGAAAGACAATTATTTGTACAATGTGTTTGCAATAAAAAATAATAAAATGAGTAACAAATGTTATGTTTGAATGCTCCTATAACTTCCAGTAATTAAACATAATAACTGGAATATTCTCAGCACAGCTTACCTGTCAGTTTTCCTGCGTATGGATTTGCACTTATTTCTGCTAAATCTGTTAGGGAACAAGAATGTGCTCAAGAGGCAAGCTTTGAAATACTGCGGCACTTAATGAAGAGAAATGAAATGTTGGTAGGGCTTGTCGGGGTACTTTTAAGTTAAGCATTCACTTAACCTAGGGCTAGTTAGAGCATTGCCACATGCAGGACATTGAGAGCAGTAGGTGGTGCGATCTTAGAAGGTCAGCATGCTATCAACAGGGAGCGTGTGACCATGGTTTGATTCCGTCAGATGAGAGCACAGATGCCCTGTTTCAAAGGAGTTTAAAAGGAAATGCTCAAGTTTGCAAAAGACAAGTCTGTTGCCTCCAAAAGTGTTTTAAGAAATTGTGAAACGATCTTCCAAAATGACTTTCTGTTTTGCACTCCCACCAGCAATGAATGAGAGCTCCCACTGTTCTACATCCTTGCTAGTGTTTGGTGTTGTCAGTATTTTGGATTTTAGCCTTTCTGGTAGATGTGCGGTGATATCACATTGCTACTTTAGTCTGTAATTCCTTAAAGACATGTGAGATTATCTTTGCATATCAGTGTTTGCTATCTGCACGTCGTCTTTGATGTCTGTTCACATCTTTTTCCCAGTTTTTAATTGGTTTGTCTGTTTTCTTTGTATTTTTTTCTATAATTGACATATAACATTATATTAGTTTTAGAGCTCTGGGAGCTTGCAGTACCCCCTCTCTTCCCCTGGGAGGTTTCTTGGCTTTTTGTCCCCCCAGCATGGCCCCCAAACACCAGTCTCCTCTTCCACCCCAAGCAAAGAAACTGAAGAAAGCCAGGCCTACTCCAGCTTCCAGGTCAGACAAGTCATCTGCTTCTTCCAACTTGCCGAAGGAAGAAAAAGAACAGCAAGAAGCAATTGAACATATTGATGAAGTACAAAATGAAATAGACAGACTTAATGAACAAGCCAGTGAGGAGATTTTGAAAGTAGAACAGAAATATAACAAACTCCGCCAACCATTTTTTTCAGAAGAGGTCAGAACTGATTGCCAAAATCCCAAATTTTTGGGTAACAACATTTGTTAACCATCCACAAGTGTCGGCACTGCTTGGGGAGGAGGATGAAGAGGCGCTGCATTATTTGACAAGAGTTGAAGTGACAGAATTTGAAGACATTAAATCAGGTTACAGAATAGATTTTTATTTTGATGAAAACCCTTACTTCGAAAATAAAATTCTCTCCAAAGAATTTCATCTGAATGAGAGTGGTGATCCATCTTCAAAGTCCACTGAAATCAAATGGAAATCTGGAAAGGACTCGACGAAACGATCAAGTCAAACGCAGAATAAAGCCAGCAGGAAGAGACAGCATGAGGAACCAGAGAGCTTCTTCACCTGGTTTACCGATCACTCTGACGCAGACGCAGATGAGTTAGGAGAGGTCATCAAAGACGACATTTGGCCAAATCCACTGCAGTACTACTTGGTTCCTGACATGGATGATGAGAAAGGGGAAGGAGAAGAGGATGATGATGATGATGAAGAGGAAGAGGGATTGGAAGATATCGATGAAGAAGGGGATGAGGATGAAGGTGAAGAAGATGAAGATGATGATGAGGGGGAGGAAGGAGAGGAAGATGAAGGGGAAGATGACTAATGGAACACTGATGGATTCCAACCTTTTTTAATTTTCTCCAGTCCCTGGGAGCAAGTTGCAGTCTTTTTTTTTTTTTTTTTCTTTCCTCTTGTGCTCAGTCGCCCTGTATTTTGAGGTCTCTTTTCTCCTTTATACCATGGTTCACAACTTATTTGGGGGGGGGATACCTTGAGGAGAATTCAGTGGGAAAAGAATCTCTACCCCTTTCTGTTCCAAATTCATTTTTATCCCTTCCTGTCTCAACAAAAACTATGGAATCAATACCAACATGCTCTGTGGGAAAAAAAGAAAAACCTTCTGCTCCCTTAGCTCTGCTGGAAGCTGGAGGGTGCTAGGCCCCTGTGTAGTAGTGCATAGAATTCTAGCTTTTTTCCTCCTTTCTCTGTATATTGGGCTCAGAGATTACACTGTGTCTCTATGTGAATATGGACAGTTAGCATTTACCAACATGTATCTGTCTACTTTCTCTTGTATAAAAAAAGAAAAAGAAAACTTAAAAAAATGGGGTTATAGAAGGTCAGCAAAGGGTGGGTTTGAGATGTTTGGGTGGGTTAAGTGGGCATTTTGACAACATGGCTTCTCCTTTGGCATGTTTAATTGTGATGTTTAATGGACATCCTTGCAGTTTAAGATGACACTTTTAAAATAAAATTCTCTCCTAATGATGACTTGAGCCCTGCCACTCGATGGGAGAATCAGCAGAACCTGTAGGATCTTATTTGCAATTGACATTCTCTATTGTAATTTTGTTCCTGTTTATTTTTAAATTTTTCTTTTTGTTTCACTGGAAAGGAAAGATGATGCTCAGTTTTAAACGTTAAAAGTGTACAAGTTGCTTTGTTACAATAAAACTAAATGTGTACACACGAAAAAAAACATATTAGTTTTAGGTATAAAATATAATGATTTGATATTTGTATGTATTACAAAATGATCACTACAATAAATCTGGTTAGCATCTGTCATTGTATATTAGTTGCAGTTATTTTTCTTGTGGTGAGAACTTTAAAGAACTACTCTCTCTGCAACTTTCAAATATCCGATACAGTATTATCATAATAATGACTGGTTTTCTCTTTGTTGAGTTTTTAAGAGTTCTTTTTTGTTGTTGAATTCCAGTCTTTTATAAAATAGATGATTTGCAAATACTTTCTTCAAGACTGTGACTTGTCTTTTCATTCTCTTAATATTTTGCAATCATTAAAAAAGGTAGATTCTAACCTTGAAGTTTAAGTTAATACCCTAGAGTAAAGCAGAGGTGTGGATGGAAGCCATGAGCCTGGTCCCGTAGTACCCTTCCCCACCTTTTCAATAGAGAGGCCATTAGGACACTGGGCTGCACTACACAGTTTGAAAACAAATAACTATAGTGCTGGAAGCACTTGACCGACCAAATATTTGAAGGGAATTCAGTATGATAGTCCTAATTGCTCTCTGAAAGTTTAAGACTTTGGATAAGGGAGAACTTTTCAATTGTGAGAACAGTTCACAGAGGGAATGGTGGTTATTGGTGGCAGATACAGTAGCCAGATTGAGCAACTAAAATACATGCCGCCCAATTACACTGGGATTTCAAATATCCAGCAGATGATTTTTCTTTGGATATTTGGATAAATATGTCCCATGTAAGACTTGGAATATATTGCATTTTTTCATTATTTATTTTGAATTCCAATATAACTGGGCAGTATGTTTTATCTGGTAATCCCAGTACTCGATGATTCTGAGTCCTAGAAATGTCCGAAGTTGGAAGTCCATTTGGTAGAAATCATTTTGAGGAGTTCAAGTTGAAAAAGGGTGCTTTCACACATCTTCCAAATTAGAGACTCTGTGATTATAGATTGCTAAGAAATGAGAGGGGCAGGGTTTTGCAGTATAAGAAACATTATTTAAAAGTGTTTTCTTTCCATTCTCACATCCTCAGTTTCTCTTGAAGGATCTCAGGGACTTAATAATGGACTGAAGAAAACAGTCATAGTTAACATGTCCTATAAATAAGCATCTTCATTTAACATGGAAGCTAGCAGTATCTTAATTAACAGGGGGTTTTCAAGCAATAATTTCTGATATTTGGCGTTATCAAGGAAGATGCCTCTGAGGCAGGCATGGCAATTTAGAGAAGAGGAAACTTTCTCACATTTGAAGTGTGGTGCATTTATAAAATGTTTCCTCAGTCAGTTCTCAGTTTTTGTACCAGTGCCTAATTTTGCTTAGTAAGAAGCTCCTGTTTTTGCTCTTGGTCCATGAGGTTAATATGAACACGTCACTTAGGTCTGTCAGTCACCATCACAGCTTCAATGGTCGGCTTATAGATAAGCTCATAGTCAAGAGTAAGAGTCTAGAGAACTTATAAGAATTAATACCTTTATTCTGGGTTTAGATATGGACAAATGTCATTGTGCTTCTGGAAGCCAAATGCTACCACATAGAATCTGAGTATAATGCCACTAGGAGAGGAACAAATCCAAGAGATGGAGGAACCACATAGGGTTATCATCATCTGATCCCATGGGTCAACATCTGTACCTGGGCTTTGTGTCACTTGCAAACAAGAGAGTCCTGATGGAAGAGTAAGTAGGTGTAATCTACTAGTGTATAATTCATCTCTGATAGAGGAGATTTACAGAGCTGAAGAGTGTTTCCTGTAATACCACTGAGACTTGATCATCAATCAAAATCTGTGACCTGATCATATAGTCCTTCCCATCCTAACCCTGTCTGGTGGGATTTACATAGAGAAGAGAGGACTTTGTAAAACAAGAGGGGGAATTCTCAGCAGAGTGAATAAAGTGTAAAGTTTGGATAAATAGCATAAATTCATTATTACAAATCAGATTTGCATAATTGTGCATGTGGCCTTGTTGACCTGGACTTCATAATTCCGTTTGGTGTACAGCTTTGTTCTGAGGCAAAAGATCAATCATATTGCAACCTGTGAGTCTTTGATAATTTGTATCAGTGCAAAAAACAAAAAAGGAAATGATTAAACATAGGAACATAATTATTAATATCTTAAAGATGTATTTTCCCCTTTGATTTGACTCTTAACTTCTACAAGCTACTTGTCTATAGGGTAAGAAGAAAATGGAACTAGAGAAATATGCCAACTTTGATAGGTTTCTAAAAGCCAAGTGTAAACGTGTGTTTGGTGAGCACAAATGTAGCTCAGAGCTTTGTCAGAGATAGAGTCCTTCTCCTATTGATTATGAATTCATTTCTTAATGAAAGAGGCAGCTCTTTTCCTCTTTTCTCCGTTACCAATAACTTAGGTTGATCTACAACATGGTCTAGCCTCCAATTGAAGCCATTACAATTAAATTATCCAACGTCTTCAGGATTTAGATTAATCTGAATCTATTATGTAAAAGTTTATTGAAAAACTGGATGTACTTCAAATAACATTGTAATTGAATATTTTTTTATTTTGTTTGAGGACTTTATTTTCCAAAATGCTCTGTAAGTCTGAGAATTCAAAGGTCTATCCTGTCTCTCTTATTATGGAAACTGGAAAATCTAGAGAAAAGAGAAAGAATTTTCATGAAATCAGTATATGTTTCCTCACCACTTTATCAAATGATTCTTGAAGTAAACAAACATAGTTTACTGGATAGGACAGAAGTATATTGTAATATTTTTCCATTTCATGAAAAAATGTATATACTTATTGATATTGTAATGTACCAAACAACCATTATAGAAAATTTATTTTAGAAAATGATTAAAGGAGAAAAGTCTGATTGATACTGTCTTTAGAAATAAGTTCTCTGCCCAACATACACAGAGGTGAACACATCATGAATTGACCAAAATGGTTTTTTTCCCCCTAAAATTGTATCGTATTTAGGAATGAGATAGGAATACAGTGTGTGCCTTATTATACATTCAAGGCCAGCTTCGTTTGGTTTGTCATATTATCCTTTTGGGTTTAGCCAAAAGACATTAATTTCAGCTTTAGTAAGTTCTCAGTCTGCAAGAGTTAACTTTGCTACCATCTGGAGATTAGAATATCAACAGATCATTTTATACATACAACTTAGTTACCTGCATATGCTTCTAATTTTATATACATTTATTTTAATGTTTTCTTGCCTCCTGACATCAAAAAAGCCAGGTTCTAACCAGTACAGTAATGTATATCTGAACTAACATTTAAAAAAAATTAAGTTAAATTTGAATGTGTTGTCTCTAAGGGGATCACCTGTATTGGTAGATTAAATGCCAAGCTTGCAGATGCACTAAAGGAGTTAACTGAAGATTCTACTATAGTCGCTTTTTCTGTTCTTACTGTTCTCCTGGCACCCTGGCTAGATGTCCTTTCAGCTGGAGTGACTATAGTTTATGGAACAACCTGGGTCACTTCTGAGAGGAAAAGAGGATTCTATTAATAAATATATTAGAGCAACTGGTATAAACTGAAATAGATGTGATAAACAGGATCTGTATTCACCCTAACTGTAGTGCTCTAAAGATAGTTGTTAAAGTCAGCAGTTACTCAGTAAATATGGACACCTAAGACGTTGCAGATACTAGAGCTACAGTGTACAAAGAGAGTCATAGTACCCACACCCAAAGAGATTATGGTCAGATGGAGAAGTGAAGAATCACTTTATAGCGCCCAAGGATAGAAGGAAAGGCAGATAGAGCATAAAATGAATGATGTTACCTGTTCATTTCTGTATTTGCCATTTTGTATTTGGTTGGACTTTATTCAGTGAGGTATTACAACTCCTTGCCTTTTGCTGTAGATGCTGCTGGAGTCTAGATCCTTTTCACTCGATGGGGTATGCATCTCCCAGCTGTTTCAGTAGCTCATGTCTCTCAGCTGCCCAAGCCTCTGGACCACTGTCTCAGTCTCGGAATTGCACTTCACTATCCCTAAGAATACGGAAGCCTGGTCCTTGTGGCTCAAGCCCTCTCCCTGTGGCTCAGGCACAAGATGGATTTGGTGTTCTGTCAGGCCTTAGGGCCACTAAGTGTTTGCAGCGTGTCTAGTAACTGAATTTTTAATTTTACCAAATTTTAACCAGTTTAAATAGCTGTATGTGGCTTGTGGCCACAGTACTGACCAAGCACGCTTCCATGGTGAAGTTTGTGGAGCCAGGCTTTTTCACTGGCTGAAACAACTCCCAGGACCACAGAGAGCCAAGGGCCCTTACTGAAGCTGGTACTCAGCTGTGGCTTGTGAATCTGTTGTGAGCCCAAACCATCGATATCTTACAGTCTGTTCCAGAAGGCTATTAATGGAAGTTCGGCCTTGCTTCTTTTGCTGTGATACAAGACTCACAGAAGAATTCCACATCAGTGTTTTCCTGGAGCTTCTGAGTGAGATGCTGTGTGAACATTAATGTTTTGTCACTGGGATTCCAAACAATAGTCTGGAACCTTTTTCAACAAAGTGAAGCTGCAAGGTTTCCTTTGAAAACCTGATCCATTCCTGGACCATTCCAAATTGATTTGGGGCCCAGTAGAGCATCTTTGATTCAGAAACAGTGTCAGGTTTGGTTGGTTCAAGGAGGAAGAGTACGGTACAAAGCAGACAAAGTTGCTCAGTTGTGTCCGACTGTTTGTGACCACGGACTTTGGTCCATGGACTTCTCCAGGCCAGAACACTGGTGTGGGTAGCCTTTTCCATCTCCAGGGGATCTTCCCAACCCAGGGATCAAACCCAGGTCTCCAGCAATGCAGGTAGATCGATTCTTTACCAGCTGAACCAGAAGGGAAGCCCACAAAGTAGTAGATGAGAAAAACAAAAAAAATGTATTGGTTAGTTTCAAACTAAAAAATATTGTTCTATCACAGATTTACTGTGAGGTTTGAAGAGATAAATATGAAAATAATTTTCTACATTAGTGGAAAAATAATCTTATTTTTCATTGTAGTCTGCATGGAAACACACTTTGGATGTGAAGCCATTGTGCATAGTTTGCGAGTGTGCAATACAGGGTATATAGACCTTGCCCTGCTACAGGAACGCTGGCTCAGGGGCCAAGTCTTTTTACCTACTTGTGTGGTGTCTGAAAAGCTTGCTTATCTTCTGAACTTCAGTTTTCTTGCCTGTAAGTAAGAACATTCTATCCAGCCCCTCTCATGTGGTTTTGTGGGATTTCAATGGGATAACCAAGTGTTTGGAACCTATAAACTTTTATGAAAACATAAGCTCCTGCAATAGTTCCCGGGGTTCTTTTTTGTGCCTTTTATTGTGAGTGTGGAGTCCACTGACCTCAACTTTATTTGTCTTAATTAGTGGTTGTGATTTCAAAAGGCTAAAGTTTCCAAACAGGTAATTTAAATAAGTGGATTAACCAAGTGAGGCCTATGGGGTGTGGAGGGACTCACCCTGTTCACGAACACCTCAGGCTGCTGCCGTGGGTTCAGGGTTACTCATGTTTTTTAAGCAAGTTACAGGCCGACTTACTGTAGATTGAGTGGGACAGAGTTCGTTATTGTCCATATCTAGCTGGTAGGTCACCAGTTTGCAACTTGCAAAAAGGATTTAAAATGTGTTATGTTTAAACATAGAATGCAGTAGGGGAGAAAAGCTGAGGAGAGAATCAAAGGAATTAAATAAACTGTTTTCTGTTGATTGATAAGAATTTATTAAGCTCTATCAGACTGAATGCTTTGGGAGATGCTAACAAAATAGAAAACATTGTCTGACCTCAAAGAGCATGGAAAGTCCCTATGAAGATATGCAAATGCATGAGGTCTTAGAGAGTGAGCAGAAGCCGAGCTATAATTAGCTGTGATCTGGGTCAGTGGAGCCAGGGCTGCTCCAAGTGCGGGCTGCAGCCCGGCGCCATAGTCCACTGTTACTCATCCGTGATGAGATAACCGAGGTCAGGAATGAGTACTTAGAGAAGTCCAGACCAGTTTGACAGAGTGCTTTTCTGTTTGTTTAATTTTTAAAACTGAGGCTTATATTTTGTTGTTCTTTCTCTTATTTTCTAATTTTCTTTTACTTATAATTCATATTTAGTGTATCTTACAAAAGTGTTTGTATCTGTGGGAAGTTGACTGAAAAAACAAAAACCAAACACATATCAACAAATCACTGATTTTTCACCCCAGTATGTAACATGTAAGTTTAAGGTGTACAATGGAATGATTTGATGCACAAATATAGCGAAATGACTACCACAGTAAGGTTATTTGATCCCTCTGAGCATTTGCTATTTTTTTTTAATCCATTCATCTGTCAGTGGGCACTTAGGTTATGTCTGTGCCGTGCATATTATGAGTAATGCTTTATTAAACATGCGGTGCAATTATCTATTTGAGATAATTATTTCATTTCTTTTGGGTATATTCCCACAGTTGGACTTGCTGAATCATATAGTAGATCTATTTTTAATTTTTTGAAGAACTTCCACACTGTTTTCCATAGTGGCTGCAGCATTCTACATGCCCATTAATAATGTCCTAGCGTTTCCTTTTCCCTACATCCTTGCCAACAATTTGTTGTCTCTTGTCTTCTTGATAAGAGCCATGAAATAAAACATTTAAGTTTTGAAAGACAGGCCAAGCAGAGGGCACTGATGCAGGCGTTAATCAGGGCACCTAGCTCGTGCTGTTGGAGCCTGAGGAAATGTGAGAGACGGCTATGTTGGGCTGGTTGAGGGGTCATTTTGAAGGAGATGTCAGATTCTAAGAGGCAGGAAGAAGAGGTGCACATGGGGTGACCCGGCTGTCAAGGTCAGACTGGAAGCAGCATGAGAAAGTTTTCCACATAGAGAGACGTCCTGATGTGGTAAGCAAGGTAAGGAGGGTGTTCACGCTGGTTACCTCACGTGTAGGGAGAGTGGAGAGAGTAACTGCCCATGAGATGTCAGAACTTAAGGTTGGTGGCTGTGTCCATGCCAAAGGATAGCCTGGCATGGAAATATGGAGCCCAAGCAAGAGGAAGGGTGTGACTGTGTGGGAAGGTAGCTTGGAATAGACAATGAGGGCTTAGAAGGACTGAGAGTGTTATCCATGCAGAGGGTGTCATGGGTGACATGAGGAGAGGAAGGCCTCTGTGTGGTGCGGTGGCACCTGCTCGGTGAGGCGGGCAGTCAGGAGAGGAGCAGCCGGGTGTGGGATGAGGGGCGACCTGCATGAGGGAGATAGCTGTGAAAGTGATGGGAGATTGGTTACATTCAGGGAAATTATCAAGGAAGTGCATATGTTAACAACAATAAGAGCTTGGTATCTTTGTTTATACTGGTGGAGACATGAGTCCAGAATATGAAAAGAGTAAACTAAAATAAAAGACGCTTGCTTCTTGGAAGGGAAATTATGACCAACCTAGACAGCATATTGAAAAGCAGAGACATTACTTTGCCCACAAAGGTCCGTCTAGTCAAGGCTATGGTTTTTCCAGTAGTCATGTATGGATGTGAGAGTTGGACTATAAAGAAAGCTGAGCACAGAAGAATTGATGCTTTTGAACTGTGTGTTGGAGAAGACTCTTGAGAGTCCCTTGGACTGCAAGGAGATCCGACCAGTCCATCCTAAAGGAGGTCAGTCCTGGGTGTTCATTGGAAGGACTGATGTTGAAGCTGAAACTCCAATATTTTGGCCACCTGATGCAAAGAGTTGACTCATTTGAAAAGATCCTGATGTTAGGAAAGATTGAAGGCAGGAGGAAAAGGGGATGACAGAGGATGAGATGGTTGGATGGCATCACCGACTCAATGGACATGAGTTTGGGTAAACTCCAGGAGTTAGTGATGGACAGGGAGGCCTGGCGTGCTGCAGTTCATGAGGTTGCAAAGAGTCAGACACAACTAAATGGCTGAACTGAACTGAAACTAAAATAAACCCATTGGTGCTGGATTAGAATTAGAAGTAAAGTTATATAATTTATGCAATGTTTATATATATATATGTATATATATCAAAGAATGCATGAATATTCATGTGTTTTCTATCTCTGTCTACTGAGATGCCCTTGAAACAGTGACACCCAAGTAGCACCAGACAAACATATCACCCAGTTTTGGGCTTCTGCAGACCACATTTTTTTTTTTTTTCCCTAAAAGAATTAGGGGTCTCTGAAGAAATGGCTGATTGTAAGGATCAGTTCAGTTCAGTTCAGTCGCTCAGTCGTGTTCAAGTCTGTGCGACCCCACAGACGGTAGCCAACCAGGCTCCCCCGTCCCTGGGATTCTCCAGGCAAGAACACTGGAGTGGGTTGCCATTTCCTTCTCCAACGCATGAAAGTGAAAAGGGAAAGTGAAGTCGCTCAGTCGTGTCCAACTCTTAGTGACCCCCTGGACTGCAGCCTACCAGGCTCTGCTATACATGGGATTTTCCAGGCAGGAGTACTGGAGTGGGTTGCCAGTGCCTTCTCCAGACTGTAAGGATAGAACAAGGAAAATGTAAGATGAACCTGAAGCATCTTAGTTTGAAATAAAGCAAGCAACCGCTCAGGGTAGAGAAATGCCAAAAAGACCCAGAGGCATAAATCTGGCATAATAATAGCAACAAAATAAACAACAGGGATGGGTTAAAATACAGTCAATTAAAGGAAAAGCCCACACACTTATATCAGCACCCCTACTGATATAAATGAATAAATATCAAATATGAGGATTAATGAGGAACAGAATATTGACATTGCTTCAGAGTGTCTGCTTCTAAACTATTTACTGATTTTTAAAGAGTTACTTTCCAGTGGCATAAACTATCCTACTTAAGTCAGTCAATTGACCAAACATTGGGACTAATCAAATTGTGAGTCATTTGATGGGGATGCAATAATAAGAATGGCATTATTTGTGATGTTTACTGCCAAATGTGCCAACCTCAGTCTAATCAAGAGGAGATATCAAATAAACCTAACCTGAAGAATGTAGTCTTCAAATGATCCTGAAAGTCAAGGAAGAAAATGAGAAGTTATTTCAGTTTTAAGAATGCTAAAGACACAAGATATCAGGGTTCTATTGGTATAAAAGATACTTTGAAACAATTGGAGGAACTAGCGTTAAGTCTCAGGATTGAATGTTAGTAATGCATCAGTGTCAATTTTCTGCCTTTGATGGATCTGTGCTTTGTCATAGAATATCCTTAAGTATTATAATAGGATGTAGGAAATACATACCAAAGTATGTAATGGGATGTTGGCTTGGCAACTGTTGCTGCCAAATGGTTTAGTGGATTTTTTTAAAGGTATTTTTTTCTCTGTTGGTATTTTTCTGTACATTTGGGATTGTTTGAATTTTTAATGTTAATTAAAATGAAGAAACATTAAAAAAAAGCAGAATAACCTAGGAAGATTTTATCAGCTCATTCCTTAGGTATTGAGAGTAATAAATACTAGCATGAAACAAATTATCTGTGCTTTGTTATTGTGAACCTGCCACAGAATCTCTCATTTCAAACTGTAAGGGAGAATTTAAATTATAAGTACAGACAGTAATAGAATGAACCTCGATGCACTCATTATGCAGCTTCAACAATTTTCAAAAGATAGCCAACATCATTTAATCTAAAGCTGCTTTCTCCCCCTAAAAGGGTTACTTAAAACAAATTCAAACATCATAACCATCAGTAAATACCCTGCCTTGTACACACCTCTGTATGATAACATCTCTTGTGTATTTTTCAGACTTAACCACAATATTTCTATCACACCATAAATGTGAGGAATATTTCTCAACCTCTTCAAATAAACATTCAGTGTTAAAGTTTCTTCACATAAAATTTCTTCACGTTTATCACATAAATTATTTTTACAGTTGCCTTGTTCAGAATAATCAACTTCTACACATTGCATTTGTTTAACTTGTGTCTCAGTAATTTGAAAGCTTCCTCTTTTTCTTTCTCTGTTTTTTAAAAAATATTTGTTGTGTTCTAGAATTTCTTGCCTTCTGGATTTAAAAACAAATTATTGGAATGTAGCTGATCTACAGTGTTGTGTTTATTTCAGTTGTACAGCAAAGTGAATCAGTTGCACATATACATACATCCAATCTTTTTCTAGGTTGTTTTCCCATATACACCATTACAGAACATTGGGTAGAGTTCCTTGCGCCATACAGTAGGTCATTATTGGTTATCTATTTTATGTACAGTAGTGTGTATATGTCGGTCCCAGTCTCCCAATTTATCCCTCCCTCCCTACCATATTTTTGTGGGTTACATTACATGGAGTCATTTATCCACTGTGCTTCATGTAAACTACCTTGGAACTGGAGGCTTTATCAGTTCAGGTTCACATTGGGGGCTTATTTTGAAGGTGGTCTGCATATTTCTTATCGCTCTAGTTTAGAAGATAGGTAGTGTCAGTTTGTCTGTCTTTTTGTTAAGGTTGCTCATCAGGTTTTTGTGTTACCAGTGCAGTCCATCCATTATAAAACGTCCTGTAGAGTGTTCACCTTTTGGGTTTATAAGCCATTGATTATTATTGCTTGGCTCTTTTGTTTTAATAAGGAATGGAAAACGATGACATTCAAATTCTGTCATTTCTCTCACATTTATTATTGGCATATGTCTCTAAAGAATAATTCTCTCTGAATAACTATTTGATTACCCTGAGGTGCCATTCATACAAAAAGGAATGTGTCTGATCATCATAAAAAGTTGTTAAAGTAATATGATGATAGGAAAATTGTTTAAATTGATGAAAGTGTACTAGAGGAAGCAGTGTTAAGTAAATGCCAGACAGACAACTATGAAAAGATACTGAATGTCTTTTTTATATACTTAACATCTCACTGCTTCCCCTCGTGGTGCAGTGTTTTCCCTCCCACCCCTCCACCCTTGATATTAGCAGGTGGCTTTTACCTTCATTGGGGATACAGTGGTGAACCAAATGTGTATCTTCCATCAGCTTTCCAGAAAACAATTGCTACACATGTTCTCTAAGTTAAATATTTATTTAGAGGCTCTGTTAATGTGAGACAAAATGGATATTGATTAAGCTTGAGGAAAATATGCAAACAACACATGCAACCACAGTAACAGAATTCAGTCCATGTGTATATCTGAGACATGTAAATGGTGACTGCCTTTGAGACATGCCAGATTTCTAGTTTTTTATTCCCAACTGTGATTTTTCTCTGTTGTCTGTAAGAGCATTGAAGAATTATGGGCCGCTTGCTGTTGTGTAGATGATCTGTCCACTAAACATAACTCATGCCCATCACCAAAATCGCTCTTAATGTTTCTGTGATCTAAATATTTTATGTTGTTTACATGTGTTTGCTTTGCTTCTGTGGAGCGGTCTCTAGTCAGCTGTACTTGCATAAAATCAGCACATTTTCATCTCTTCTGTACAGATAATGGCAGGAGACTGATGTTTGAATGGGAAAAGAACCCTTAAAACAGTAAAATTCTGTAGAAAAAAATCAATAGTTTGTTTTCTGTTTGGGAAAAAAGAGGGTTATAGATTTTCCCCCCAACACACAATATTGATGAGTTCCATTAAAGCCCACAAGAAATTTGATTTTCAGTGGAGTTGTGCTTCCACATATACTGAGCTGATTGATTGAGGAAGTTGATATTCACACCAGTTGAAGGCAGGTAGAAACTGCTTCACATGAACAAGGAATATGCTAAAGCTAAGGGAAATTTTTCAAATTCACAAGCAAAGGATGTGATATCAATATATTCTACTACATTTAAATAGGTACAAATATACTTAAATAATTTTGTTTAAGAAAATAATTTTCTTTTTTGTGTTCACTATGACCAAATCAGTAATAAAATATCACAGCATAATTCAGCGCATCTTTCCAAAAATGGCTTTGTACATGCCATGAGTTTATCATTCCAGACCCCAGAAATAGCAGCATTCATGGATGTTGCCTGCTCACATTTTAATAATGACCACTTTAGACCTCAAACATATAATTAGGTTCCCAACACTATGCATCTCAATGAGGGATATTGCTAAGTAACCAGTCTGCAGACTACTTAATTAGCATAAACAAAAAAAGCACTACTGCTTAGACTCTCTATCCTGGGGCACCAGTGGGCCCCTTTTCATTTGAAGCACTTCATAAGCAATTTTGAAAAGAGGAAGAGATAATGAAGATTATTACCCTGTTGCCCTGTTAGCCACACTTAGTGTTAGGACTGGAAAGAATAGGAAATTAGAGGATCACATTAGGCCCTTTCATATCAATTTTGAAAGTCATGAATTGTTAAGTACATTTTATTCAAGACACAGTAAGCATTGTGTGGAGGCCTAATCACTAGAAGTCATTTCTTGGTCCCTTCTTGAGCTTCCTCTGGTTTCTGAAGCTCACAGTGAGACTCAGTGTAAAACGAGTCCCTGACTTTATTCAGTAAGTGAGCTCTTTCAAAATTTCCTATAAAAGAATTTTGATAAAGTAGATTCAGTCACTGTGTGCTCAGTAACTTAACAGTGGTTTTTAGCACCGACTGTGTGCTGGGAATGGCAGGTACATGCTTACCCTCATGGAGTTTTACATCCTTGTCAAAACTGGACAGAAAATAAACAATTTAAGGTAATGATGAGAGGAAGAAATGATGATATGATAGACAGTAAGGGTGACATGCTGAAGCTGGCCCCCTGATCCGAAGAACCAGCTCACTGTGAAAGACCCTGTTGCTGGGAAAGATTGAAGGCAGGAGGAGAAGGGGACGACAGAGGAGGAGATAACAGGATGGCATCGCCGACTGAATGGACTTGAATTTTAGCAAGCTCTGGCAGATGGTGAAGGACAGGGAAGCCTGAGCTGCTGCAGTCCATGGGGTCACAAAGAGTCAGATGCGACTGTGTGACTGAACAACAAAATGGTGACATGGTACAGAGTATAGTTTTAATATTAAAGGTTTTTAAATAGGGATTTGAAGTGATCTAATTTACTTAAGTTCAGTAATAATTCTAGTTTCTGAGTAGAGGAATGATTTGAGGAGAATGAGGGAGAAAGTCAGGAGACTAGTTAAGAGGTAATTGCAGTCCCATCAAGAGATGTAGTGCCTCTGACCACTTATTTCAGCGATGCTTGAGAGAAGAGAGATGAAGGGATCTTGGTGTATATTGCAGAAAAAATGCAACAGGCTCAACTGATAGAAAGGAAGGAATCAAAATGATCTTTAGCATTCTAACATGGACAGCTTGGTAGACTACAGTACTCTTGGTGCAGTCAGAATACCCCAAGGGAGGTATGTAGTTATTTAAAGTAATAGTTTTGGAAACAATTAACCTTTTCAGTTAATTGAAAGGTTAACTGGTTCTCATATTGGATCCTTTTTTAAAGCAAAAATTGATTCATTCATGTTTATTGAGTGCAGACAACGCCTGGTGCTTCAGTAGGCCTAGGGATCTAGTCCTTGCTTCATGGACATTAAACAAACAGTCACACTAATGAAACTAGTTATAAATGGAAATGGATATCCTGAAGGAACAGCACATGATTTTCTGGTTTTCCAGAATCAAGGATAGAGTAGAAAAGACTTTTGTTGAGAAGACATCCTGAGCTCCGTTCTGGAGGGTAAGAGAGAAAGAGAATAAAGGATGTCAAACAGTGTATACTTGTGTGTGAGATACACAAAGAGGAAATTTTAGTGGGTATGATTCAGAGGAATGGGATACTCCAGGTAGACGAAGCAAGTCTGACTTCTAGAATTTTTAAAAGATATACAAGCAACTCCTGCAGCTCCATTCTAGAAAAATAAACGACCCAATCATAAAGTGGGCCAAAGAACTTAACAGTCATTTCTCCAAAGAAGACATAAACATGGCTAACAAGCACATGAAAAGATGCTCAACATCACTCATTATCAGAGAAATGCAAATCAAAACCACAATGAGGTACCACTTTACACCAGTCAGAATGGCTGCCATCCAAAAATCTACAAGCAATAAATGCTGGAGAGGATGTGGAGAAAAGGGAACCCTCTTACGCTGTTGGTGAGAATGCAAACTAGTACAGCCACTATGGAAAACAGTGTGGAGATTCCTTAAAAACTGCAAATAGACCTGCCATATGACCCAGCAATCCCACTGCTGGGCATACACACCGAGGAAACCAGAGCTGAAAGAGACATGTGTACCCCAATGTCCATCGCCCCATTGTTTACAATAGCCAGGACATGGAAGCAACCTAGATGCCCATCAACTGACGAATGGATAAGAAAGCTGTGGTACATATACACAATGGAATATTACTCAGCATTAAAAAAAAATTCATTTGAATCGGTTCTACTCAGGTGGACGGAACTGGAGCCTATTATCCAGAGTGAAGTAAGCCAGAAGGAAAAACAATAATACAGTATACTAACGCATATATATGGAATTTAGAAAGATAGTAACGAGAACCCTGCATGGGAGACAGCAAAAGGAACGCAGATGTATAGAACACACTCGTGGACTCTGTGGAAGAGGGCAAGGGTGGGATGATATGGGAGAATGGCATTAAAACATGTTAATTATCATATGTGAAATCAATCGCCAGCCCAGGGTTGATGCTCTGGGCTGGTGCACCGAGATGACCCAGGGGGAGGGGATCGGGAGGGAGGAGGGAGGGGCGTTCTGGAGGGGGAGCATATGTATACCCATGGTGGTTTCATGTTAATGTATGGCAAAACCAACACAATAAAGTAAAGAAGAAAAAAAAAAATATGCAGACTTTTTAAAAGTCTTTTTTGAATTTGTCATGATAAATTTGTTCCTTCTATTTTATGTTACTTTTTATTTTTAGCCAAGAGGCATATGAGATCTTAGCTCCCTGACCAGGGATCAAACACACACTTACTGCATTGAAAGGTGAAGTCTTAACCACTGGGAAATCACCTGGCTTCTTGATTTTAAAACAAAGTTCAGTGATGTATACAGAGTGAGAGGAAAGAACTAGAAGAGAAACCTCAAAAGGCAAGGAAGAGCTAGTTCTTCTGGGCTTGTAGGGCAGTCATAAAGATTGAGGACTTTACCCTAAGATAAAGCCACTGAAGTTTAAAAAGATGACTCTGGCCACTGTGGAAAAGGGGTTGTAATTTTGTGGGAGATGAGTCACGAGGTAGTGGAAGTCTCTGAGTATGAGGTGAAGATGGATTAGACAAGGATATTAACAGTTGAGAAGGAGAGAAACCATTTGTGATAGGCATTGGTATGGATGGGGTTTTATGGCTGGATTTGGCAAGCTGCTGTTTAACAGTGATTCCAGGCATCTTGTCTAACAGAAGGGGATAAAGTTTTGCTCACCAAATTACTTAATCCTGGAAGGACACTGGGTTTGGAGAGAGAAACATCCTTTTTTTTTTTTTTCTTTTTGAAATTTAACTGCATTCTAAGGTAATTTCTAAAGGCTAGATTGAAGATTTAAAGATGCCTTTGAGTATATGTATTTGTAGGGCCGATCAGAGCTCCTTTATTGTCTCATGTGGATGAGTAGAAATGAAAACTTTGAGTATGAATGGTAACGTATGGGGTGACGGGAGGGAGATACTGGGACTGAGCCTTGAGGAGCTTTAGCATTCATGGCTGAATGGAGGAAGGAGAACTTGTAATAGTGTGAAAGATGGATGGGCAGAGAAATAAGAAGTGAACAACAGATTGGGGTGTCATGGAAATAAGAGAGTGTTTCAGTTGGGATACAGGTGTAACAGCGTCAAATGCTACTGAGAGGAAGTCACGTAACATGAGATTAGCAAAAGTAAATCACACTTTTCATGAGAATGGGGGCCAGATTGCAGAATATAGTAACAGTCCTGCTTCTGTAGTTGACATTAAGCAAATGTCTGGACCCTTTGGTTTCCTCTATGATCTGAGACTTAGAAGTTCTAAGACAAACAGATGATATAAGGTAGAAAGCTTAGGATCTGATATTAGGGGACATTAATTCAAGTCTTGGAGTCCTGGTATTTCTGCTTATTAGCTGTATGACCTTATACAAGCATTCTCTTTTTCTTCCACCAGTTCAGTTATGCAGTTCTGCAGGAACTGGAGTAAAAGTTACTTCATAAGTTTATTATGAAGAACAAAATATTGTGTGTGCATTATCTCAGTGCCTGGCACAGAAATAGAACACAATCAAATGAAGATACATATATGTGTTCTGCATTTTCCAAATTCTCTAAAATGCCTGCTATTACTCAGAAAATCAGAATCATAAACTTTTATTTTTAAGAAGGGCATATATAAAAGAATACACCCTTGGAAAAAAATCTGGCTATCAAATTGAGTAAGAAAAATTGCCTGGCCAAGTGATTATATACGTTTAAATTATATGCCTGAATATTTTACACATTAAAAAAATGATAAGATAAAGAACTGTGTGATGTGACTGTCTCTGGGCTCCCATAGAATTTTATAACTGTAATGAATGTTGAAACTTTGATTCATTCTCCTGCTTGGATATTCTATGCTCTTGAAAACCAGCAGTGTTAATTTTGATTTCCTCTTTTTTGGCATTGACTGTGAAGCCAGACATAATTTATAAAGAAACATTGAAGACTACCTTTGTCACCTCTGATATTTCCCAGATAGGGAGATGCCTTTACAAAATGAAATCTAATGTTTATACAATGGAGAAGTGGTAGTTATTCTTCTTATGATCTATATGGAAAATGTGTGAAACCCACAAGGAACATTGAGAAAATTAATGAGGCTTCAATTTAAAGATGTGAAAATCCAGTGTATGAGACTCCAAATAATTTGCTTTACCCAGAGTCAGGGGAGCATAGAAAGGATATCCTGGACTGAGAATTAGTGTCCAGATCCTGCCCTCCCTGTAATGAGCTGTGAGTCCCTGAATAAGGCTCTCCTGCTTCATTTCCATTTTTTCTGGGATTAAAAAGATAAAATAAATGAAAAAGTATAATCAGTATTCATTTTTGTCTATAATATACACCAACCCTAGGATTCTGTAACAAAATCCAGAAATCCCTTTAAGAAAGACTTAGCTAGTGTATTCTAATGTTTTTACAAATTATTACTAATAACTGTTTGACACAGAACTGGAAGTTGGGAGTTAGTGATAAGGGAAAATTAAAACTCTTTTGTTTGAAGTCAGTGCCAATAGAAACTGAATCCAGTCTGAAAATAAAGCATATCTGAAATTACCTAGTAAGTCAATGGGGGAAGTGGTAATAAAGAGACAGCTAAGTATTTTGTTGCTCTTTTTATAGACACTTAACCAAGAGCTTGAAAACAATCATTGCTCTGGAGAGAGTTTAAGGATATTATTTTTTTTTGCTTTAGTTTATTGAATTTAGCTCAATTTTATGGTTTACCAAATTACACTTATCTTAGGACACTTAGGTTAAGATGTTATTAAAATATAAACACATTTTACATTAATGAGTATAGAAATCTTTTAGTAGAAATTAGAAATGCAAATCATTAACGGTTCTTTTCATGTTTTAAAAAAACAACCAAACATCACTTTTCTTTCTTTCTGTTTTGTAGATAGTTTTTACTTGTGCATTGTAGGCAGCCTTATAGATTTTTCCCCTTTATCTCTTAGTGCCCAAAGCAGATCTGGAAATATTGTGGCTGCAAAATAATTGCTCTTATAAAGAGTTGAAGACCATGTTTGCATGCAGAGGATGTGAATGAGATGGTAATAGGCTGTCTAGACCTAGACTTGTTCTCTCAAAGGCAACTACTATTAGTTATTTGAAGTAAGTTTTTTCAGACCTCTTGCTATAGATTTTACACTCATAAATAAATGATCATGGAAAATATAGAGAATCATTGAGTGTTTTGTATTTTTAGAAAAGACACTGATTTTATATGACTTATCCTGTAACTTTTGTTTCTCATTTTTAAAAAATCAGTACTATTATTGGATATATAACATTAAGATTTACCTTATTGTATTAACACTGTATTTAGTCCCCCATTACCCTGAAGCTATAGTTTCTCCAGTGTCTCCAAAAGTAAAACCTTCATTTAAGATTCCTTTAAGTTTACATGTAAAGTTAGTGACCTTGTTTTCATAACTCTAGTTTGAATATGTTTACAGCCATTAATATTAATGAATTAATTTTGACTGCACTGAGTCTCCATTGCTGTGTGTAGGCTTTTTCTAGTTGCAGCGAGCATGGGCTACTCTCTAGTTGTCGTATGTGAGCATCTTATTGTGATGGGTTCTCTTGTTGCAAGGGACAGGCTCTAGGGCATATGGGTTCAGTGGTTGTGGCACACTTGGGCTGAGCTGGACTGGGGCATGTGGAATCTTTCTGGACCAAGACTAGAACCCATTTCCCCTGCATTGGAAGGCAGATTCTTAACCACTGGATCTTCAGAGAAGTCTTAATTCGTTTTTTATATTGGTATTTTGGATCCAGTAATATGAATAAGTAGAATGAGAGTGACTAAATAATGTAGGATTTTGCATAGGCTATTGTAGACCTCCACATGTTTGTCCTTTTAAAAAATAGTAATGATTAAATGAGAAATTGTGAAGAAGCTCTGAGACTAAATTATACATTGTGGCACATGGAATTACTTTCTGGACTGTTCTGATTATTGGTATTATAGTGCATGAGTAGTGTTCAAACTTTTCTTCTGAAGAACCCCTAATGTCAAAGGAGAGCAGTGGAGACCCCATGAGGCTCACACGTAGCCTCAAGCAATCTGCCAACAAGTAGATTTCTCTGAAGTCTGGTATTTTATCTCAAATATTCATGCAAAGTCTTGGTGTAATAAAAAAATGTATTTTAAATTACATAATACCTAGTAAATTTGGCACTGCAGGAAGATGCAGCAGGTTTACCCTGTGCCTTTGAATGCCCATTAGTGTACTGCTAGATGCCCTTGGAGTCCATGGGCCCTAGTTAGAAAAAGGCACAAAATGCTGTTTTATAAGATGCTCTTATTTAGAAGTATCTGATAAAATCACTAACATCTGCTCTGCTAATATAAAGTATCCTTGTAATGCACTAAGACCTAATTCTTCTACATATGTCTTTGTCAAGGCTCTATGCTTAAAAATAGCAGAGGCTCACAATACTAGTTTAATTTTTTAAGAGGTGAAAACACTTTATTCTCTTTTAAAATTAATTTTTATTGGAGTATAGTTGATTTAAAATGTTGTGTTACGTTTTTGCTGTCCAACAAAGTGAATCTTTTGTGTATATATCCACTCTTTTTGTGATTCTGTTCCCATATAGATCAGTACAGAGTATTAAGTAGAATTCCCTGTGCTATACA
>ML661892.1:852751-935557 GCA_007570785.1 Antilocapra americana | reverse complement strand
AATCCCAAGCTCATGATTTATCCCTCTCTCAAAAGTTTCCCCTTTGGTAACCATAAGTTTGTTTTTCATAAGTATATTTCTGTTTTGTAAAGAAGCTCATTTGTATCATTTTTTAAAATTAGATTACACATATGAGTGATGATCATATTTGTTTTTCTCTGTCTGACTTACTTTACATAGTATAATAAATACCAGAGCTAACCATGTTGCTGTAAATACAATTATTTTATTTCTTTTTTATGACTGATTCATATTTTGTTGTATACATGTACCACATCGTTATCCATTCTTCAGTTGAGGGACATTTAATTTGCTTCTATGTCTTGGCTATTATAAATACTTCAATGAACACTGAGGAGCCTGCATCTTTTCGAATTAGGGTTTTCTCTGAATATATGCCCAGGAGTAGGATTGCTGGATCCTATGGTAGCTCTATTTTTAATATTTTTAGGAGTATCCATACTGTTCTCCATAGTGACTATACCCATTTACATTCTCACCAACAATGTAGAAGAGCTTCCTTTTCTTCTAATTCTCTCTAGCATTTATTATGTGTAAACTTTTAGATGATGGTCAATGAATATTTTGATTATTTTCATCTAACCATCAACTAGTTTAATTTAAACATTATATCTTTTAATATGATTCCTTTAATTTTTTTCTTTCTTGTTCTTTATTCTTTTCAGTGACTTTGAGTGATATATGTATCATATAAATATAACTATACTAAATAGTATTTTATTTTCTGGATTGATTTTTAATGTTAAATTTTAGTAATTTCTCTAGAGCTTATAATATTCATCTTCAAGTTATCTTAGTCATTTCTTAAGTGTATAACTTCAAAACCAGTGTTAAAATTTTATGTTGCTACTGTTAGGTTGCTCAGTCATGTCTGAATCTTTGTGACCTCATGGGCTGCAGCACGCCAGACTTCCCTGTCCTTCGCCATGTCCTGAAGCATTCTCAAACTCATGTCCATTGACTTGGTAATGCCATCCAACCATCTCTTCTGCTGTCATCCCCTTTTCTTCCTGCCCTCACCCTTTCCCAGCATCAGGTTCTCTTCACATCAGGTGGCCGAAGTATTGGAACTTCATCCTCAGCATCAGTCTCTCCAATGAATATTCGGGATTGATTTCTTGTTGAATTGACTGGTTGGATCTCCTTGCATTTCAAGGGACTCTCAAGAACACCACAGTTCAGAAGCATCAGTTCTTCAGCCTTCAGCCTTCTGTATGGTACAACTCTCATATCCATACATGACTACTGGAAAAATCATCGCTTTGCCTGTCGGGACCTTTGTTGGCAAAGTATGTCTTCTTGCCATTTGTGCTCTTATTATCTTGTATTTCATCACTACATACGCCAATAAATAAATAATTACTATTTTTGTTTCAAGTAATCAGTAGTGTTTTAAACAAATTTAATAAAGATAACTATATAAGGGCAGCTAAGAATCAGATATTTTACATTTAACCTAGATACTCGTACTATTTTGTTACTCTTCATTGTTTTCAAAAGTCTAAGATTCCTTCTGATGTTAGTTAATTTAAACCTGAAAAGTCTTTCTGCACTTCTTGTAATGAGTGTGCTGGAGATCATTTTTCACTTTTGTCTGAGAATATTTTTTTGTATTGTTTAATTTTTATAGCATATGGAGTTGTAGGTTGACAATCACACTTCTTTTCCCCACTCTCAACTTTTTAAAGATATCATTTTACTCTCTTCTTGTTTTCATTTTATTATAGTGCTCCCAAATGTCTTCCTTTTGAGTTTTTTTCTTATGTTTGTTTTTTAGCAGTTTGACTGCTAAAATAGGCTTACGTGTATTTTTCCTTGTATTTAACCTACCTGGGGTTCATTGAGGTTTATGGGTCTGTGGGTTGATATTTTTCATCAGTTTTGAAAACTTCTTGGTCATCTTTTCTGGTGCTTCCTATAAAAACAACTTTGGAATGTGTATCAAGCGTTAGTATGTACCTATAAAAACAACTTTGGAATGTATGTCAAGCATTAGTACTTATCTTTTGGAGAATTGTTTATTCAGTGATTCTGATTTTGTTGAATTTGTAGTCTAAATTATTACCAGTTTCCTATCACAACAGCTGTTCTTTGTTTCTACATATTCACATTTCCTGATTGTTAAGTCTATACTATTTTAATTTGTCAAAATTTATTTTTAAAAACTTATAGTTTATATGGAATATAGTTGATTAACAATGTTCTGTTGGTTTTAAGTGCATAGCAAAGTTTTTCAGTAATACACATATATGTATATATTTTTTCAAATTTGCTTCCCACTTAGGTTATTAGAGAGTGTTAAGCAAATTTATTGTGCTATAAAGTAGGTCCTTGTTGGTTGTCTATCTTAAATATAGCAGTGTATTCATGTCAATCCAAAATTCCCAACCTATTTTTCCTCTCCCCACCTTTCTCCCCTGGTAACCATAAGTTAATTATTCTAGTCTGTGAGTTTGTTTCTATTTTATAAATAAGTTCATTTGTGTCATTTTTTTATGTCCACGTATTAAATGATATCATGATATTTTTCTGACTGACTTCGCTTGTTATCATAATCTCCAGGTCCATCCATGTTGCTACAAATGGCATTGTTTTATTCTGTTTTATAGATGAGATAGTGAAGGACAGGGAAGCCTGGCATGCTGCAGTCATAGGGTTGCAAAGAGTAGGACACGACTTAGTGACTGAACAACAACAACCATCACCATTCCTCTATCAGTGGAAATTTAGGCTGCTTTAATGCCTTTACTATTGTAAACAGCACTGCAGTGAACATTGGAGTGCATGTATCCTTTTGAACTATGTTTGTCTCTGGATATATGCCCAGGAGCGGGAATGCTGGATCATATGTTAGCTCTGTTTTTAGTTTCTTAAGGAACCTCCATACTGTTCTCCATAGTGGTTGTACCAATTTACATTAAGTCTTCAGCTAGCCTTTAGAGACTCAAGAGAGACCTGGAAAACTAAAGCAAAAGCCTTTACGCCAAAGGAGAGGGACACAGGGGCTTGTACAGTAAGTCCCTTGCATACAAATGAGTTCTGTCCTGAGAGCATGTCTGTAAGTCCAGTTTGTAGAGTCCAACAAAGTTGGCCTAGATACCCAGTTAACACAGTGGGCTGTATAGTTCTGTACTGTAATAGGTTTATAATATTTGTCGCATCAATAATAAATAAAAAGAAACAAATAGAAAAATGAAGAAAGCATTTTCAATCTTATAGTACAGTAACTTGAAAACTACAGTAGGCCGTACAGAACAACAGCTGGCGTACGGGGGCTAGCACCTAGTGAGCAGGCAGGAAGAGGACGGGCTTGAGGACGGAAGGAGGTAGGAGACGGCAGATCTGATGGCTCATCAGCAATAGGAGGTGGAGGACATGCTGCTGGCTCACTCCTTGATGTTGATGGGACGTACCTTTTCATTTTGAAAGTTCTCGACTTGGATGTTTGTGTGGGGGGACTGGCTATATATAGTTTTAATCTCCCCCCTTTTCTTTGATACTCTTCAGTACTGAAAGGAAGATGTTGAAGAAAAGAAAGGGAGTGAAGTTTTGGATAAAGAGGTTAATCACAATCTCAGCAGAGGAACTCAGGATTAGAGGGACTCAGTTTCATTACCGCCATCATTCAGTGGGTTAGATTAGACAAATGGGGAGAGGTGTGTGGTTCCACAACCATGGTGACAGGGCAGCAGAAATGAACTTGACCCCAAATCCTTTTGATTTTGGATGACATATTTACACTTTACTACAGGAGTCAAATAGTTACAGTAGCTTTTCATGAGTCTGAATTCCAGGCTCAGCTCTTACCCACTGGTATAATTGGAATTTCTTTACTTCTTTTAGAAAGATTGGTCAGTCTGATTCTAAATGCCCTGATCCAAATAGCTCGATTCTACTCTTAGCCTTTATAGGAGAGAGAAAAAAGGTTTAAAATGAAACCAGTGTACAATATTGGTGATAGCTATGAAAAAGTATAGGAAAATGTTATTCCTAATTGCTAATTAGAGAGAATGAATTTACTGTTTTTTGAGAAACTGACTACATTAAGCATAATTAATCCTGTTCATTATGTGTTTTCTTACAGAAACATGAAATTGGTTATACATCTCTGAGATCTGAGTTGTTTCATTGCTGCTTAATTGCCAGTTGACTATCTGAATCAAATAAACTGGGATTTGAGCTTGCTCACTAGTGAAAAAATTGCCAGACTGTTAAATGACTTTTCTTTCTCCCCTTCACTGAAATTAAGACAATTTATTAGTAATTATAACAGTATATTATGCATTTCTCAATGAGAATGTTTTGACCTTCCCATTTTTACCCCAACACTTGTCTTTGCTTCACAAATCACCAACTGCATAAGCATAATGGGATTAGTAATACACAGAACAAGCTAGACCAGTGATGTGATATATTAATTTTTCACAAAAGGGAAATCCTAGAAAGTCTGAGAGTAATAGCTCAATTTTTCCATGAATCAGCTAACATGAAAAAACAAACTTTTGAACATTTATCTTGTAAATAATCATGTAACAGACACAGTCATCAGGAAGTAAAATTGACAAAGACTGTGGGTCAGATAACAATGTTTTAAAATTTTGACCTAGGAAAATTGTGTGTAACAGACACACTTGAATTGAAAGAAACCTGAGAGGTGATGCTTGCTATGCTCACAGTGTTTAATAAAACCTTCTATGAAATATATTCAGAAAAGGCTTGAACCTGAAAATAATTTTAACAAAGTAAAAATTAAAAATAAGTCAGAAAAAAATCACTACTTAATAGTGTTGTATAGAATATTGGTAAATGAATTAAATTGGTTTGATGGCATTTACTCCAAAATTGAAAGAAAAAGTCATCTATGTTGGTATAATGTGAATATGATGCTCACCACCATGGAGTCAAAACATCCTCAGGATCAAATAGCAGAGTCCAAACAGAGTCACAATTATTCTGGACTTGTATAGGACATTCAAATATACAATGTAAGCTACAAAACATTGTTATGAAGCACTGCATATCATGTCCCTTTGACATTTTATTGCAAATATCAGTCCTATCTTCACCCAGCTCTGTGCAAACTTCAGCCTGTCATGAACTCTCTCAAGCTCGATTTCCTCATAAATAAGATGGAAATATCATATTTCCTTGATTGTGCAGAGATAATTTAGTAACAGGTAGTTTGGCATGTGATTAATCACTTACTAAATAATAGTTTCCTTAATAAAGGTAACTGTCCCATTCCATTGTAAGTCTCCATCATGTTGAGTAGTAGAATTCTCACCATTCTTTCTAAATTCTAAGACTTCTCTTAAACCCATCATGGCTTTTCTTCCTAATCATGTCGCATTTTAAAATTGTTTCTCTTCTCTGAAGCCTTCATCCATATCCTAACTATTTGGAAAAAAAGCATGAAACTGTCAACAGTTATAGGGAAAACCAAGACACAAAACTCACTGTCAACCGGATTAGCCTCTGTACCTGATATTTCTGACCCCATCCTCTTTCCAGGTTTTGCAGCAGGTTGTCAAAAGCCAGCCTGAAACAAAACTCTAGTTCCCTTCCCTGGGAACAAAGAGGGGCTCCCTACACAGTGATGCCTTCTATTCTGTTGCCTCTCTCCCTCCACCCTCTCAAGCCCCCATGAAGGTGGTTCCAGAGATAGTATCCGATGTAAACCTTGGGAAGAATATAACTGCATGTTGTTATTGGTTTAGGTCTACTGAAGGAGTTGCCATCAAGTAAACTGACAAAACCTAATGACCTGTGAATAAACTTATATCTGAAAAATTTGACAAAGCTAAATTTAAAACTTAATATTAGAGTTCAATTTTTTAAGCTTTCTTGGTTGTTTTGACTTACATCTGGGCTTCCTAGGTGGCTCAGATGGTAATGAATCTGCCTGCAATGCAGGAGACCCAGATTTGATCCCTGGGTCGGAAGAATACTCTGGAAAAGGGCATGGCAACCCACTCCAGTATTCGTGCCTGGAGAATTCCATGGACAGAGGGGCCTGATGGGCTACAGTCTATGGGTTTGCAAAGAGTTGGACATGACTGAGCAACTAACAGTTTTACTTTTCATTTGCAAATCACAAGTTTTGAATTTTACAAATTTATAAAATTTGAAATTTACAATTGATATAAAAACTGATTTATGCCAATATATGGTAAAAACCACTACAATATTGTAAAGTAATTAGCCTCCAATTAAAATAAATGATTTTTACAAAGTAATTCAAGGCAATGATACTATGAAAAGTAATTAGAAGTCATACTTTATGAAATAAGTTAGATGATAGGTATCTTGGAGACAGTTATCTATTTTCAATGTTAAAATTTAGAGATGAAGCCCTCAAAATTGAATGACCTCTCTGTGGCCCCATGGAGGTAGGGTTAAGATAGCTGTAGCACTTAATGTTTCTGCTATAGGTAGGACTTCAGGGCTTGATGTCTGAGGACCTCAGCTTGAATTTTGTGTTTTCTGTTTAACATATTATGAAAAGTAGGGCTTGAATTTCCTGTTTTCTACATAACATCTTATGGAAAAACCCAAACAAACCTTGTGGACAAATCAATAGTTATACATTACCAAAAAGAAAAAGTCCCTTCCTGTCCCTAAGCATCAGTCTTCACCTCCTATTGGATATGACTATGAAAAGGACTAAGTCATCTCACACAGTGAGAGCACTTTATAAAGTAACTAACACTTAAGAAATATTAGCTATTGTTAGTGTTGGTCCAGGGTCATATAGATGGCAAGAAAAAACATATCTTGAACTGCTTTCTTCATACTGTTTTTATCTAAAAAATAAACATTGAATGGCTTTCTTTTTAGCATGAACCATAAACTATCATTTAACATCAGCATCAACATTTGAGTCAAGCAATATTCAAATACTAAATAAGTTTAAACATGTTGCCTCTACCACTGGCATTGATAAAATGGATTAAAATAAGGTAATGAATTTCTAATGGAGGTAGCTTTTTGGAAAAAAGAAAGACCATCTTGATTCTTCTCAAGGGACTTCACAAAAATGAACAGCTACTCTTATCGTCATCCCTGTAAATAGTCACTGGCTAAGGAACTTGGTGAAAAATATTTCCAGTTTTAGTATGTGCTTGGATAGCATCAGGAGTAGTTTGATTTAGTGAATAATCTTCCTAAGAAAGCTCTGGCACTTAGGGCTGAGCTTCTATGGCCTTTCCAAGTGGGAAAAGGATAGGCTTGCTGCCCTGCTACCTGGGGGGATAGTGGAGCTTGTGGGGGAAATGTGGATTGGCCTCTACCCTTGCTCTGGTCTTACCTGATGCTAAGAAAAAAATATCATCTCTCTGAGATAGGAAATTCTTATGCTGGAATCTGTAGATATGCTTTGGAGGATGGGGGTGCAAGTGTTCAAAGCCTTTTAAAATGACGTGTAAACCTGTGTGTGTGTGTTTCTCCTGACATGTGTATAGCTTTTATTAAATACTTGAAGTCATCCCTAGGTTAAAAGTATTAAAAATGACTGCTCTGGAGTATCTTTTAGCTTAAGAATAAAAGAGACATGTCTGTGACTCTTTATTTGCCACAGAGAACCGCCCTTGGAAAGCTGTTTCTGAGAGGAGACCGTGATCCAAGAGCATATTCCAGAGAACGTGATGAATTCCTCCTGCCCGCTTACTCTCAGTCTAAAGTTAGCTGGCTAAATGAAGGAGTGGCCCAGGCGAATTTTGCAACAGATGCAGTGGGTAAGGCCATGGGTTGCTATATTTTTCCAGTTAGGTCATGCCCAGGCAACTTACCATCACTCTGGTAATAGACCATGACTTCTGGCAACTTTTGACATAAAGCTCATATCCAAATGAGAAAGGATGCAATCTCGTGTGAAACTTTTGCTTTCCTTTCTTAGCAGAAGCAAAGTTCCACTGACCTTAGAATTTTCTATTCAATTAAGAGTCCTTTGGAGACCCAAAGATAGGGTCTCCAGTAGAACACCATCCATAAGAGCACAGACACATGGTTCCAAAGCTGAGGAATGCCTTTTGTCTGTGCAAACACTAAGTCTTCTTGCTTCCTGCCTAAGACTGTACTTCTGCATTTTGCTTGCTTCCTCTCTTCCCCCACCAAGAACAACAAGGTGAAGGTGATCCTCGGTGAGGATCGGGAAGCCACAGGTGTCCTACTGAGCACTGATGGTGAGGATGGCATTGTCCGCATGGACCTTGATGAACAGCTCAAGATCCTCAACCTCCACTTCCTGGGGAAGCTTCTGGAGGCCTAAGGCAGGCAGGGTGGACTTTAGCAGATAATCTGTCAGATGGGAGAGCATCCCTCTTTCCTTCCCTGGCCCTTGGCTCTGACTCAGGATCCAGGACCGGGAGCAGGCCTGGCCTGATGGTTCAGGATTTCTTTTATTTTCCTTTCTGTGTTCCTATCTCCCTCCCTGATATTCATAGGAATGAGAGTAGAGTCTCGGAGAGGGTCCTCAGCTTCTTATTCCCCACCTTCCCCAGCTTGCTTTTGTGTTATGGTCTTTCAGTAGAAAACTGTTTGGTCAAAAAAACAAAAGTCAAAGGGAACTTAATGGCATTTGCCTTGTGAGGGGAAGGCAGACTGTGGCCTACAGCCTGTTTTTATAAAGTTGTTTTTGCTATAAACACAGGCACATTGGTTTGTTTATGTATTGTTTCTTGCTGTTCATTTTGAGTGCTAAAATGGTGGACTTTAGTAGTTGTGAAGAGATGGTATGACTTGTAAAACTGCAGATAGTTAGTACAGGGCTTTGGGAAAAAGACTTTGTGGGCCTTGGCTTTAGAGTGAAATATTGCCCTGGAGAAACTGGAACTTGACTTTCCTTATACCTTCCTTAGGATGGATTTCTGTGCCTAGAAGAGAGAAATAGTAGAAGTGGCATCAGTGAGGCTGGTGGTAGGGAGGCAAGAGAAGACAGCAGGACACACTGAGGATCATTTCCTTCTTTTTACCCACCTGCCAGCTCCATAATGACCAGTCAGTCCCTAGATCCTCTTCTTTCCTTAGCATTCCCTTAACTTGAAAGAGCGAATGCAAAATGATTGTTTTGCTTATTTACAGTCTATCTTTCCTCAGATACAAGAAAAAGAACAGAAACCCAAAGAGGTCAATAGGGAGCAATGGGGTGGGGAGAGAGACGGTGAGAGCACTAGAATTTCACTCCCTGTGCCTCATCACTCTCTGCTCACCTGTGACTTCTCTCTCTTGGGATCCATGGAGCAGTCTCAGTACCAGCGTACCTTCCTAACTGGGCTCCCCTGGAACTCCATGATGGGGTCTTTCCACTTTACTGCCTGTGCTAAATTTATTTCTCCTCTGACCTTTCAAAGAGTCTCATCATCTAAATGAAAAGAATTTTTCTCACCCCTTCTGCTGTGGGAGAAGAGGAGTCTTGGATCTTTGCTCTACAGGGCACTTTGAACCTTTGGCTTTGGAATTTTTAAAAGTGAGAAAGAACTGACTGCTGGCAGGTGGGGATGAGTCATTTGGGGGTTATCACAGAATCTCAGGAGAATGAGATAACTTGATTTAAAAAAATTAAAAATAAGTCCCTGTTGGCCAGAATCAGTAGTGTGAGAGCTACTGCTGCGTTTGTAAGGTTGTCATGTTCTTATTCAGAGTGTAAGTAAGTGAGGAGTCCCAATTCTGTTTTCCTCAGGAATTAAATGCAACTCCAAAGCCGTGTACCCTGGGCCAAGCATGTCTGGCAGGAGCTCCCTCAATGTCCACGGAAGTGTAGTGGCCTGAATATGGCGTTGATGCCAGGACCTCCCTTGAATATGGTAAAAAACAAACAAGAAAATGCTTAACCCATTTAACCTTGACACTGAGCCCTGTGGCTTGAGATGGAGACCTGATACCAGGGTGAGGCTAGAGCCACAGGGAGAGAATGAAGCATTGACTCCAGGCACAAAAGTTGAGGGGATGCCAAAAACCTTCAAGGGATGGCATTCAGATTAATCCTATTTCAATGCCAAATTTTGTTTTAATGCTTTTCTTTTATTGTGGTAAAAGGCACATAGAACATTCTGTTTTAAGCGCACTTAACTGCACAGCTCAGTGGCACTAAGTACATTCACATTATTGAGTAATGCTCACCATCATCCAGCTCCCAAATTTTTCACCTTCCGAAACTGAAACTCTGTCCCCATTAAACACTAAATCCCCATTCCCCCTTCCCACTAGATTTTTTTTTAAATCAAGAGTCATGCAAAAATTCATGTTTAACAAAATAGTGAAATTTTAAATAATGATAGGCTGTTTGTTTGCCATAGGACCCTGCATTATGGAGCAGTGGGAGAAGAGTGTTTCAGTGGCCCTCTGTCTAAGTGGGTGTTATCCGCCTCATCCCCCTAAATGGTTCATCATTAGGCAGTATGGTATTCTTTATTGTCATTGTGGATGTTTGCGTATAGAGCTTTTATTAAATTAACTTTTTGTACTCGATTCAAAACATGGGACGTTCTATTGATAAGTGTTCCCAGGATAACTCTTAGACTAAGGCTCACATATTGTCCTTACCCTTGGGCTCCCGTGTGGCTCCAGTGCACTGCATGATGCTGTCATGCAAAAGGGTTCTGCTCTTATTTGGGCAAGCACAAGTATGAGATCAAGAAGAATTTTCAGGTAGCCCTTTAATCTGGCTTCAGTGGCGGAGTAAAATGAATAGAGATCACAGTATCTGAAGACCCAGGGTGGCTTGAAAACCCATGATTAATCTCTGCCATGTTCCTGCTTCTCTGCCAGATGTGGAGCATTGGTGACTCAAATTTCTCTGGTTTTAGACATGTTCCTCCTTTTTCTCTTTTGGCCTAAGGCTCCCAGAATGTTATGAGTTGTTGCAAACTCAGATACCTACAGAGTTAGAGCAGGTTTGCCAAAGACTGTATTAAAGAATAGTACATGACTGATATTCAGGTGCAACCATACAGTAGTAGACACAGGGACCCAATAATCGGGACTTTCTAATTCTTTAGGTCAAAGAAATATCCTGATTGTAAAATGTTGGCAACTGAAACAAACAAACAAAAAAACAACTTGAGCCAAATAAAATGTATGTGAGGGCAGGTTTGACATCCTGTCTTAACACTGTGCTCCCAAGCTCAGCTGCCTCTGCTTAGACAAGAATGGGAATGGGCAAACCACCTCATCCTAAGGGTGCAAAGGTCTCATAGACGAGTATCTAAAAGATGGTTCCTCCCTGAGGGACTCTCCCATCCTAGGATATGAACAAGCCACCCATTGGTACAGAATGAAGTGTCAGAATTTCTATTTGATTCTTTTTCTCGTCAATTTAAAGTATCTATTAAAAAATTTATAAGGTGTATATACTGTATTAATACAGAGGGTATATGTATAATTTATAAATATTCATATAGTATAAATATATGCCTAAAACATTTTTATTGAAGTTCAGTTCAATTGCTCAGTCGTGTCCAACTCCTTGCCACCGCATAAGCTGCAGCACGCCAGGCCTCCCTGTCCAACACCAACACTCGGAGACTACCCCAACTCATGTCCATTGAGTCGGTGATGCCACCCAACCATCTCATCCTCTGTCATCCCCTACTCTTCCTGCCCTCAATCTTTCCCAGCATCAGGATCTTTTCAAATGAGTCAGCACTTCGCATCAGATGGCCAAAGTATTGGAGGTTCAGCTTCAACATCAGACCCTTCAATGAACACCCAGGACTGATGTCCTTTAGGATGGACTGGTTGGATCTCCTTGCAGTCCAAGGGACTCTCAAGAGTCTTCTCCAATACCAGTTCAAAAACATCAATTCTTCTGCACTCTGCTTTCTTTATAGTGCAACTCTCACATCCATATATGACCATTGGAAAACCATAGTCTTGACTAGACGGAACTTTGTCGGCAAAGTAATGTCTCTGCTTTTTAATATGCTGTCTAGGTTGGTCATAACTTTCCTTCTAAGGAGTAGGCATCTTTTAATTTCATGGCTGCAGTCACCATCAGCGGTGATTCTGGAGCCCAGAAAAATAAAATCTTTCACTGTTTCCACTGTTTCCCCATCTATTTCCCATGAAGTGATGGGATCAGATACCATGATCTTAGTTTTCTGAATGTTGAGCTTTAAGCCAACTTTTTCACTCTCCTCTTTCACTTTCATCAAGAGTCTCTTTAGTTTCTCTTCACTTTCTGCCATAAGGGTGGTGTCATCGGCATATCTGAGGTTACTGATATTTCTCCTGGCAATCTTGATTCCAGTTTGTGCTTCATCCAGCCCAGCGTTTCTCATGATGTATTCTGCATATAAGTTAAATAAACAGGGTGACAATGTACAGCCTTGACGTACTCCTTTTCCTATTTGGAACCAGTCAGTGAACCATGTTCAGTTCCTGACCTGCATACAGGTTTTTCAAGAGGCAGGTCAGGTGGTCTGGTATTCCCATCTCTTTCAGAGTTTTCCACAGTATATTGTGATCCACACAGTCAAGAGTTTGGCAGAGTCAATAAAGCAGAAATAGATTTTTTTTTGGAACTCTTGCTTTTCTGATGGTCCAGCGGATATTGGCAATTTGATCTCTGGTTCCTCTGCCTTTTCTAAAACTAGCTTGGACATCTGGAAATTCACAGTTCATGTACTGTTGAAGCCTGGCTTGGAGAACTTTGAGTATTACTTTACTAGTGTATGAGATGAGTGCAATTGTGCAGTAGTTTGAGCATTCTTTGGCATGTCCTTCCTTGGGATCAGAATGAAAACTGACATTTTCCAGTCCTGTGGCCACTGTTGAGTTTTCCAAATTTGCTGACATATTGAGTGCAGCACTTTCACAGCATCATCTTTTAGGATTTGAAGTGGGTACAAATAAAACAAACCCAAAAGTATAAAGTGAATGAAATCAGATCTTCATAGTGTTCATGATGGCTACTGCCCTTGTAAAAAATGATGCTATAAAGAGTGTCTGCCTCATTTTCTTCATTGGGTAGCAGTATGCAAGCCCCCATTTCATTGTTCTGGCTTCAGAATTGCCAGGGTGGAAAGGAGGTGAGGATTGGAAGAGACAGACATTCTCTTCTAGCTGGCATGCTTTTAATTGTTAATCATGAATTTTAGTAAGTTTAAAAGAACTGTCCTTATGAGCCCATGTTGGCCCTTTCTTTGTGAAATATATGTCATTATTGAGGTACCATATTGGTCCAGAGGATGGCTTGCAAATGTAGCAATCTTAAATGTACCCTCAGAACGTGAAACTCCTTGTTAGAACCTCAAATACAACTACATTACTGTCACATATTCAGTACTTGCCCTGTGCCAGGTGCTGTCCTAAATTCCTTATATAAATTGTCCCTAAAATGGTACTGTGTTAGTTTGAGATATTATGCCCATTCTTTAAGATGGTGACGATGACCTTCAGAGGGAATAAATGCCTTACCCAAGGTCATGTAGCTGCATCAAGCGGTTTCAACCTAATTTGACCAGAATGTTGAACCTATACTCAGGACCATTTTACTCTTTAATTTTCTGTGTCTTGGTCAGCTCTTAGTGCCAGGCTTGTTCATTTCATCTGTTTTTCTCCTCACTCCCTGCCCTCTGTGTGTGTGTGAGAGAGAGAGAAAGAGAGAGAGAATAGGAATCTCTGTGTTTTAAGGGAGACTCAGAATATACTGTGGAGAAGGAAATGGCAACCCACTCCAGTATTCTTGTGTGGAGAATCCTAGGGACAGAGGAGCCTGCTGGGTTGCCGTCTATGGAGTCGCACAGCATTGGACACGACTGAAGCGACTTAGCAGCAGCAGCATCTACTGAGTTTGTCTATTAGACACTTTGGTGTCATCACTAGGTTGGGAAACCACTCATGCAAAAGCAGGTTGAAATGATGCAAGAAGATTGTAACAGTATTTCTTTCATTTTATAAGAGGCTTTGGATTTCAAAACCTTAGCAAAGGTTTTGAGCTTCTCATTAGGATAAATAAGTTGACCTTGTGAAGATGTGTTAACTGGGCACTCGGAATCAATTTCCCACCTTTCTAGTATGTCCTTCGGTGCTGCAGAGGTGGCATGTATCACACACTCCCTGAGTTTTTTTTAAACAAATAAGAGTTTTAAAATTCTCTCTGTGGCAGTTCATGTGGATTTACTCTCCTCTTTTAGTCGTGATATAGTCGATTTATTCTTCATGCATTCAACAAACATTTCTTGTGTGGCTGTTATGTGCCTAGAACTGTTTTGGACACACATTCTATGCCCCCATGGTCTTGCATTTTAGTAATGGAAATGGACCTTAAATCCACTTACAGTGTATAATAGATACATATCAATAATAATAAAATACATGCAATGTCAGCTAGCAATCACTGACATATAGAATGAATGAGAGTCATTTAGTAACATTCAGAGGCGTGAATGTGCCAAAATTTATGACATTCCTCTGTGATAAACATATAGCTTGTTTTCACAAATTTGTTATTAATCCACAAAGCAAGGAACATCCTTGTGGATGCCGTTTTTCTCTCATGTGCAAATATATTGTCTTGAAAGAACTTTGTAAACTTTCAAAATGGTGTATGATGTTATTTGTAAGAAATCAACATCTTAGTTTTACCTTAGGAAGTATAAGGCCCTGCCAGGCCATGAGACTTTTCTGGTTCTAAGATTCACTATGTTGCAGGATTTTAAGCCAGAGAGTTAGGGGATGGAGCGAGATGGGTGGCAGTGCTGGGTGGCCCAGGTGACCATCTACTCTAAGATGGTGTCTCTGCTGGACTCCAGGAGGCTTCCTTCCACTCCTAACCCCTCTCCCTGCTGTTATTCATAGCAAGCTGGCTGCAGTTCAAGCACTGTTATTGTCACCTCTCTTGGCCCTTGTCCTATTTTATTCCAAGCTTGAGGTTTTGCCAGTTGTTAGCAGCTAACAGGTATAAAAATAGCCCACTTGTTGTAATGAAGAACATAAAAATGCAAAGAAGGTTGTAGGCTCTCTGAGCTGGCCTCTTCCCCTTTGCAGCATTCGCTCCTGAGTATTGACCACAGTGTAATAAAACTTCAGGGAGTAAAAGGACAAAAGAGAGTACCTGGGTGACAAATGATAGATCAGTTTTGCCCTTTGAAGAGGTGAGGGAAACCCTGAGTGGTTTTGCCATCAAGCTCTCATTTATCCCCCTGCCTCTACCTTGAGAAATAGCAGTTTAGATCCTTGCTTTCCTTTGGGATAATGAGGTGGTTTTAGCCTCCGTGGAGGATATTCAGCTTTACAGGGAAGCTGATTTTTTTTTTTTTTCCTATCAGGCTTATAGATGCAAACATGATTGAGGGACAAATGATCATTCACATCTCCATTTATCTGTATCTCACACGTGCTGTGCATGAGGCACTGTGTTGTCACCAGACAAACAAAACACACATGGCTCCTGATCTCACAGAATTTTAATTTGATTTGTGAGATGGATGTTAAGCATGCAGTTGTATACGGAGTCAATGAAGCATCGAACTGAGATGTGTGTTGTGAAGGAAAATAATAGGTTAGTATAAGAAAGAGAAAAAAAGGAAAACATAAGATTAGAGTAAAAGGGTGAGTGATGCTGGTGCTGGAACTTAAAATGAGAAGGAGCTGGTCATGAGAATAGAAATTAGAGCATTCTGGCAGAGTGAGGAGCATGTGGGAAGACTAAGGTGGGAGAGGAACAGAAAGGAGGCCAATGTGGTTGATGCATTGTGAGCAAGGGGGAAAGGTGGCAGACAATGACATAGCTAGGTAAAAGCTGAGAGCCCTTCATCTGTAGTATCTCTGAGCTATGATATGAACTTTGGGTTCATGCTCGAGCAGTGAGACATTACCAGCGTTGAAGACACAGGACTGATGTAATTGGAGTGACATGTCTTTCAAGCTTCCTCTGGCTGTTATTGCTTATATCGATAGAAATAGGATGGGTGGACTTAGGGAAACTACTTAGGAAGATTTTACCCCCATAAGAAGTGATGAGGGCCCCATCTGGTAGATGGTGAAGGACATGGAAACAAAGAGGATCCACTCAAAATACTTTTTGAAAGGCAAACCTAAGAAGACTTGGTGATGGATTGGAAGTCAGGAGTGATTAAGAGGGAGGCCTTGTGGGATATGGAACTTGAATCACAGTTATTTTAGTGAAGTAATTCTTGGTGCAGTCATTTTGTGGCAGCCTCACAAGTACCTTTCAAATCTGTCTTCCTGGAAATTGTAGGTTGTTTTCTTCTTCTTTTTTTTTTTTTAACATATTTTTCTGTAGATGTATAACCACAGAACATACTGTGTAATATAGTTAGCTTTTCAAAAGTTATCAGTGGTATAACTTAACATTCTATGCTTGTGTACCCTTCCATGTCAGATTGCTCGCCTTTGATTTCTTTTTTGTGGTTTTGGTCTTGGTCTGATTTTTCAATGGGAAAAATAGCTTGCATTGGCACAAGACTGAGTTTCCATCTTGAAGACTATCAAATATTTCTATGTATAAATGAGATTAGTCATTTTCAACTGGAAGCAGTTTTGTTTGAAGACTTAAAGATTTCTCTGTACAAATCAGACCAGTGGTTTTCAAATGGAGGCAGTTTTATCCTTAGGATGTCTGGCAGTGTCTGGAGGTAGTTATCACAACTGAGGTGTTTCATGAGAATAAGCCATATATGCTGCTAAACATCCTTCAACACACAGGATATCCCCACAACAAGTAATTATCTTCCCCAAATGTCCATAATGCCATGACTGAGAAAACCTGAACGAGAAGGATGTTTAACTGGCTTGGGCTTCTGCATGTAGCTGGAGAGGGCCTAGCTTGTCGTCAGTGATGATAGTCCAGTATGGGCAGGGAAGGAAACAAAAAGGGTCATAAGTTCTTTTAAATATCCAGAAACCTGCCACATTGTTCAGAGTGTTCAATTCTGTAGACTCTACAATAGAAATAAATAATTCCATGTAGGGAATCAAATAGAGAACTGTAGACTATACTAATGAAAATTGAAATGTTCAATTAGTAGTTTCTCTTTCAGATTTAGATCATGTTGTTAACAAATCTAACACTCAGGACATATTTCCAACCGATACTTCTCCGGATTTCCTCCAAATTAGATCTCAACTCCACTTACTTGTTAACATGATATTATAACAAATACTTACCCCAAATAATCCAGTGATGAAATGGACAAGATATATGGATAGACAGTTCACAAATGAAGTGATACAGAAAAACAACAAATAAGAGAAATGTATTTAAGAACTTCAAAATTTAAAAGATGCAGAATCAAATAGTTTTGTGTATCCAGTTTACCTGTGTGCTTAGTCCTTCGGTTGTGCCTGACTCTGCAACCCTTTGGGTTGTAGCCCACCAGGCTCCTCTGTCCATGCTATTCTCTAAGCAAGAATACTGGCGTGGGTTGCTATTTCCTGCTCAAGGGTATCTTCTTGGCCCAGGGATCGATCCAGTATGTCCTGTATCCTGCTGAGCCATCAGAGAAGCCACCTACACCTTTATAAAAAACAAAAACAAGGAGTAGTAAAGGATGCTGTGGTTGGCGTTTGCTTCTCATGTCCACCAGAATCCATTCCCCTCTGAGAAAAGTGTTGGAAAAGTGCAAATACCTCAACTGTTTTTCATGAGGAAGGACTATGCTAAGCTCTTTTCTATGTAATTTTATTATTTGGGAAAATGGAGATAGAAAGTGTAAGTCTGAAGAAGATGCACCTCCTATATTACTTCTCCTGGATGGGAATCTTCAAAAAAACTGCAAAGAGAGTGTAACTGTACATTCAGACAAAGGCAATGGCTCCATGTGGAACCCACCCACAATTGCTGGCCTACAAATAATCCACATAGGAATCTACTACTCTGTGAAGTGACTGGAGCCTGAGTTATATACTGAATATTACTGAAGACTGTACATAGCAGGGATTTTTCTTCCTTTGTTAAAATATTTTGCTGCTAGAATGTTCTCTAATGCATTGTCCAGTCTACTTCCTCCCAGATAATATGAAATATTACACTGATAATTTATGAAGAAGGCTGACCGCTGAAGAATTGATGCTTTTGAATTGTAGTATTGGAGAAGACTCTTGAGAATCCCTTGGACAGCAAGGAGATCAAACCAATCCATCCTAGAGGAAAGCAACCCTGAATATTCATTGGAAGAACTGATGCTAAAGCTAAAGCCCCTGTACTTTGGCCACCTGATGTGAAGAGCTGGCTCACTGGAAAAGACTCTGATGCTGGGAAAGGTTAAGGGGAAGAGGAAAAGGGGCTGATAGAGGATGAGATGGTTGGATGTCATCATCAGCTCGATGGACATGAATTTGAGCAAACTCTGGGAGATAGTAGAGGACTGGGCAGCCTGGCATGCTGCGGTTCATGGGATTGCGAAGAGTCAGACACAGTTTAACGACTGGACAGCGAACAACAACATTCATCACTGTGTACCCACTTTAGCAGTGCATGTTTTCGTTTATATATTAATGAAAATTATAAAAGAAACAAACACACCCCCCAACAACTGGCAACAGTGCTGTGCCCTACTTTGCCTCTTGTGATGCTGAGAACTGCTGATCCACCAGATTGGATTTCCTAGAGCATTGTATTAAGAGGTGTCCAATTCCATTACCCCTGGAAACCCAGAATGTCTGATTTGGGAATAGGAGCACACACATAACAGTGTGCAATTAGAATAGAAACTTTTAAAACATTCACCTGCATGATGAAGCTGGGAAGTGCCAAGCAGTTTGAGGAATTCTTCCTGAGCTGCAGAGCCTTTTGAATATTTTATATTTCAGAAGACCTCATAATGGCATTTTTGTTTCCTGGTTTTCAAGTTGACATTTATTCAATCTAATGGGAAGCCAGATTTGGGGAAGCATTCCTTCTCTCCTTGGCTTCTGCAGTTATTCAGGGCAGAGAAGAAACAGTTTTATTGCTCCACTGGATATTTACAGTTGGATGATATTTTTCTTGTTCGGGAGCTGAATATACCCTGGTGTGCTATTTTAAAAATCAATCATAGATACATTTACATAGTTAGTACAAGCACAGGCAATCCACAGAGGGGGCAAATTTCAACGTCAGGGAAAAAAGAATTAAGAATACAACTCCTGCCAGTAACTTTTTCAACCCGATATGCTCCACCCTTGTTGGCTTTAATGTGGAGGAATTTTTACAGTGAATTAGTTTTCCCAGTGCATTGTATTAGTTGGAATCAAATGTCATTATTAGAGCAAACCCATAGAGCAAGGTGGTTTAATTAGGAGGCAGTTCCCAGAATTAAAAACATAGGCATTAGTAAAAACTCAATATAGTGTTACAAAGTAAAATTTTAACCAATTAATTCATATCTATTCAACATTCAGTGTGCAGCAGGCATTTATTGAGTATGTACAGGATTCTAGAAACTATCTAGGTGATATTGATAGAAAAATAGGCATGAGAGAGAAGGACAGGAACTTACATATTGGTATCTTGGAGAGTGTTACATTTAGGAATATAAATGTTAGCTTCTAACAACAGCATGTTCATTTAGGGAATGAGTTACTAATTTAACTCTTGCAGGGATGATTTTAATGATTTATGCAAAATAAAAATTGACTACTTATTTTTTATACCTCTTTTTGATAATTAACAACGAGGGAAAAATGTAAAAAAAATAATTATAAATTGAATACAAGGAATGATGATCCTAAGAGGATTTGGGGTCAATGAGTAGCAGGATCAATGAGTGTATATTCTCTGTGGATGTGTGGTAAAAGAGATGATGGGAATAACAGAAAGGAAGGCTAGAAACAAAATGGTTCCTATTTATTTTTTGAAAAACAATTATTGAGTGGCTGTCATGTATTCAATCCTATCTAGATGTAGTGATGCAGTAGTGAATAAAACAGACCTTGCCCCGGGGTGAGGGGATGGGGGTAGAAATGGTTTTCATGAGTATTATATTTTGTTGGAGTGGGGAGGGATGAGGAAGGTCCTAACAGAAAATAAATATGTAATATATATCAAATGTCAGATTAAATAAATACTAAGGCAGGAAAAATGATATGGAGTGTGTGTGTGCCTTCTCATTTAAATCTAGAGGTAAGTCCAGCTTTAGGCATGGCTAGAGCCAGGAAATGGATCAAATGATGTCAATCACTTTTTGTTTTTTCTCATACTGGATTTCCTTATTCTACCTTAGGCTCTCTCACTATAGTAACTCTAAGAGTTCCAGGCTTAAGTCATCTAAAAATCTAGCAATTTCAGAAGATAAAGCATGTTTCCCAGTAGTTCCAATATAAATTCCACAACCGAGTCTCATTAGCATGGCTCAGGCCATATTTCAGATGTGAACCAATCATCAGTGAAGAGAATATGTTGACAGACTAGCCCTTGATCATGTGACCATTTCTGGCACTAAGGAGTGCAGTCAAGCCATCAAACCAAGTAAGCTGGAAACAGAAAGGCTCGCTTTCCAAGCAAAATGAGGATGCTTGTATAAGAGGAAGGCAAGATGACTGTATGGCATAATCTAGTATGCTTTGATTTGCTTATTGTGATTTTGTTTTCTGAGGCAACAGAATAGAGCTAGAGTGTTTATATGTAAGGAGAACAACTTTTTATTTTATAGAACATCATATTCTCCATAATTTGCATAGTCTCTGGGTTGTGGTAAGCACTCAAAGGTTTGCTAAATGAGCAAATGAATAAATGAATGGCTTAGATACATGATCATGGCTGACCTAGTTAAGTAATGTTTTCAACATTAGTAATGGGGAAAATTGTAAAGCAGCAGTGTGTGTTTAATTGCTTTATAGATTGGACCAAATGATGGCTTAATTCGTTTTAATATAGTTGGGTACTATTAGATACTTCATTGAAAACTTACTGATTTAGGCCAATGGGTGTTTTTATCCTTCACTCTGATTCTCTAAGTCTGATATATATGCATTCTTAAAACTATTTTTTCTTAGAAAGGAAAAGGAAATTTACTTCTTCTAAAGAGAGAAATTAGTATGTTTTGTGTCTGCCTTCACTTTCCAAGACATTCAACTGTATATTTAAAATAAAAGTAGATAATCTAACTGGTAATTTTCTTAAGTAGAGAAAACATATTCTTTTTGAAGATGAATGTACGTGGTATCATCAGATATTCTTTGCCCATATATTGTATTTCAAAAATTATTCTGGTGATTAAGTGACTATTGCTAGAAAGGTGAAATAGGACATTTCCAATTATGCCCAATAACAGACACTACAGACCTGTTTTCCTTTAAATTATTCCCCAGAAAACTTTGTGTACAACAGGAGCATTTAAATAACTGGAAGCAAATTCACACTCAGTGGTCTTCAGGAGAATGTGTAATCCATTAAAGAGATGATAATCAGTATTGGTCCTGAGGAAAGATCCATGTAAGCATTTCATTCATAAGTGGTATTTGGAAACTTAAAAACTGAGTTGTATTTCTTGGCCACAAATCAAGCTCTACTCTGATTCAATGTGATCAACAGATCAGTCTCCCGTACTCTTCTTTAGTATTTGTTGATAATTACTTACTCTGGCATCCATTCTTCCTAGCTTTTTAAAAATAACATTCACCATTGGTCTGACTGTGCCAAGAATGTTACTCCACTGTCTCCTGCCATTGTGATACCTGCTTATCTCATGAATTTGTTTACCTGTGTTGATTATTAGTGACCATTGCTCAGTGTGCTGTTCCTTAGAAATACCTTTTTCATCTTAACAACAGTTTGCTGTCCCAATTCAGTGCTTTGCAAATTAGATCCAAAAATCACCTGAAAGGTATATTTAAACAAATAGTTGGACCACTCCTCAGTGTTTCTGACCCAGTAGGTCTGTAGTGTCTGATTTTGACTTTCTGACAAATTCTCAAATAATGCTGATTGTGAGGGACCCTACTTAAAGAATTAGGGCTTAACCACAAATAAGTAATTGATTAGGATGAAAATCTGGTATTGTGAGGAAAAAGCATTATCTGTAAAATGAAAATTGTTGAGTTTTGTCTCATACGTTCTTTCATTTAGGAAATGGATTGCTAATTTAACTATTATGAGCTTTTGTTTCCTGAACTGTTAATTCATATGTATGTATGTGTAACTTCTTATGGCATATTGTGAGGATGAAAGTCGAGAAAGGATGTGAACTACTTTTGAGCTTATGGTAATATATAGAAGAAGGATGATAGAAAATGGAGTGTTTAGCAAGTTCACAAGACCCATCAATGATGTCTGCTGGGGAGAGAGGCTAAACATAGAATGGCCCCCTTTCCTCCGTTTAACTATTCAACTAGCATTTATTGATCATTTAGTAGGTACTAGTAGAGAGAGAAAGAGCAGTGAAGAGAAGAGGGAAAAAAAAATTGCTTCATTGAGTTTAAATTCTAGAAGGAAAATACAACTGAGGGGAACCACAGAGCACATTCTCAGGTAAAAAGTGAAATGAAAAATAAAGTGGAGGGGCTCAGCCATAGCATATGAAGAAAAGACCTTCAATTTGCACATTTTCCCCCCAATAACTGTAATAGAGGTTTTCAAACTTTGCTGTGCAAAATAATCTGTTAACTTGATCAAAACATAGATTCTCATGCTCTATCCCCAGATATTTCTATCCATCAGGTCTGGGCTGGAGCCTGGGTGTTAACCATTTGATTTAATGTGGTTCTAACTCAAATAGATTTAAAAAAAAAATAGTTGAATCTCTGTCTTAAGAATTTACAAGTATTATTTAATAAATAACATGGGAAGTAAAATTCTGTTATACCATTACCCAAAGGTGGTCATGCTGCTTGTTTTCAGGTTTTTTCCTATAGCTTATTTTTTCCCCTTCAAAGTATAGTAATGTTTTATCTCAGGAGCTCACTATGAAACTATGAACTAGAAGGTAGTAAGAAGGCTTAGAAATACATCTAGAGAGAGAAAGGAGTGAAATGTCTGAACAGGATAGACACAAAGAGAAGCAAAATGAAATCTAAAATCTCTATGGGAAAAGGTAGTGAAAAACTGAGGCAGCCTGGCTGAGGGGAAGGACTGTAGGTGATAGGGTCTGTGAACTCTCAGTGGGACTCTGTATTTTGGTTCTTACCAGCCAGATGGCCTTACCTTCTTGGAACCGTAGTTTTATACACACATACACACACACACAGATAACTGCACATGTCTTCGTGAGTGTGTAAGAGAGCAGGCACATACACATCCCTTTTTTGGTATTATTTTAAAAGTTAGAGATTTTCTATGCCAGACTCCAGACCCTACTTCTATACCGTGTATGATGCTGGTAGTGGTCTTGATGTGCACGTGTATGTTTGAGTTAGAATAAATTGTTAAAATATTACATGAGGACTAAGAGAATCTAAAGCATACAAGTTATACAGGGTGGATCTTGACACTTAGTCGTGAACCTCAGAACATCTTTTAAATACAGGCATATGCCTGGGAAGTTGTCATGATGGGAAGCAGTTTGGAAATAGTCATTAGGGTAGAAGAACTCTTGGGAGCTTTTCTGCCACTGAATTCTCTTTCCCTGTATTTTCTGAGTAGTTGTCAAAGGAAGTCAAGAATTCTGAGGCCTTCACTTGGCACACAGAGCATCTAACAGAGTAGAGCTAAGAGTTTTTACATGATTCTATGTGTACTTCTAAGGCTGCTTCCTGTTGCCCACTGGATACCCAAATGGAAGAAACATTCTTTGCCCATTTGAAATTAACTTTATTTGGCAGTTTCTCTGTGTTTGTTCTTCTCTGGTCTTCCTTGATGACTCAGATGGTAAAGAATATACCTGCAATGCAGGAGACTCAGGTCCAGTCTCTGGGTCGGCAGCCCACTTCAGTCTTCTTGCCTGGAGAATTCCATGGACAGAGGAGCCTGTCGGGCTACCGCCATGGGGTCACAAAGAGTAAGGAAACAGCTGAGTGACTTTCACTTTCTTTTTACTGGGTTTTGTTGATGATTTGGAGTGTTTATTTTTTACAAAAAGCTCTATGTGGTATACCTTGAAGAGCACTGTTATGTTCAGTATTTGTCCAGAGGAGAACAGAGGAGGCTTTTTTAATTCATGGGAGTCACTATATCTCCAACACAGTAAAAAAAACAAACAAAAAAATTAACTGGCAGTGTCACTGTGCTAGTGATTTCATGGAACCAAAGATGAAAAGAAGTGCCATTAGTTCTTTGCCACAGAAGAGTGGAAGAGAAACTTGGGTTCTGAAATGAATGTCTTTAGCCCACTATTTTTTTTTTTTTCTCAAATATGTTTCAGGTTGACACCATCAGCTCCAGGAAATTTATTTCATCCTTCACTTCTGTGTCACTCCCTGATTAACTTCGTTGAATCTAGAAACTGGCCCCTTGAATCCCATTTTCTGATTTTAGAATTTCATGTAGATTCCTCTACATGACATGTCCATTTCTTTGTCCTGCAGAAAAAGCCCTGTAGACATCTTTTTTTCTTTTTACTTCTTTTCCTGTCACTATGGCCTTCTAGCACAAAATGGGCACATTATTGATGTCAGGTAATTAGTTGATGAGATTGCACTGATTAAAACAAGGAGAGTTCTTGTTAGCTAACCTTATTTGGTGGTGGAATTTTTGAAGCTGCGTTCTATTGAACATTAATCATATAAAATGCTCCATTTTAAAAAAGGCAGTGATCATACAGACTTAGGAAATACTCTCTGTGTTAGTCCCCTCTTAGAGGTTCACGATACATATTGGATTCAAAGCTCTGAAAAATCAAGCATCAGGGATCTTATTTCACACCATATAATTACCTAGCTTTGGAAACCATTCTCAGGATCCTCTTTCTATTGCTTCATTCTTTTTTTGCAATGAGGACTGTTTGGAAACCCTGCTCTCCTAGTCTTTTATCCTTTAAGTCACCTCAAGCTTTCCAGCATCAGGCCAAAAAAAAAAGAAAAAATGTTTTCTCTTTTTAGAAATTCATGCAAGTTTGTTTTATGCTGAGAAAGACTCTGAAAAGTTAAAGCTACCCCCATTTTTCCGACTAGAGTCAGAAAGAGTTTGTTTGTGCAAAACTTAAGTAAGTGGCAAGGCCCAGATTCCCAGATAAATAGATAAAGATGGCTCTTTCTCTTCTACTACCCTGACACTTCCAATTCTGTGACCTTGAACAATCACATCTTTGAACATAAATTTCCTCACTGATATACTTAGAAGGAGGTAATCCTAAACTACCACACAGCAAAATGCAAGTGCAATATGTGTGCAAATGCATTTTATAAATTACAAAGTGCTATTAAAATTATATTTGTCCATTACTCATATAAAATATTAAATCATAACGCCACTCTAATTTCACATTCATTAATAGGAACAAGAAGCAGTTGAGCATAGCAGTTAGGGACACAGACTTCATCCTTATGAAAGCCTGAGTTAATCCCTGGGATTACCTTCATTGTGATTTGGGGCAGTTATTTAAATTCTCTGTACCTCAGTTTCTTTATTTATGAAATAGAAAATTCCAACACCTAACTCATAAGGGTGTCCTAAAGGTTAAATTATACATGGAAAACACTTATCACAGTACCTGGTGAATAGTTAACTCTTAAAAAAATAATTGAAATTAATTTTTGCTAAATTGCTTCAGTTGTGTCTGACCCTTTGCCAGCCTTTGGACTGTAGCTCACCAGGCTCCTCTGCCATGGAATTCTCCAGGCAAGAATACTGGAGTGGCTTGCTGAACTCTTTTCCAGGTGATTTTCCCAACCCAGGGATAGAACCCAAGTCTCTTGTGTTTCCTGCATTGGCAGGTGTGTTGTTTACCACACTAGTGCCACCTTGGAATCCCAGTTGAAATTATTGATCTATTGTAATTGAACTAGTCCTGGAAAATTTTCTAAGATCCTTTCACCCATAGACACTGTCTAGGGAACTACTGTTTTATTCTTTCACTCCTTTCAAGCTTTATTTATTTACAAAGTTCTCTCAGTGTCTCCTCTTTTCCAACCAGATTTGTTTTCATGTTTCTTTCTGTCCCCCTCATCTCTTCTAAACAATGTGTGAGACCGTTTAAAAGACTTAAATTTACATAGAACATAATTTATACTTTATTTCTTACACCTTCTCTTCCTGACTTTCTCTCTCACCATTTCTCCAGAAGTTGGCTTCAGCAGTCTCTAGTTTTAACAACAACAACAACAAAGTCATTTGCCAGTCCTAGAATATAAAAATAAAAAATTCAGTAATAGGAAAACTAACTTGTTTTCATTTTAAGGGCCAGTGAGTAATTACAGGCATAATTTATTAGTTTTGATTTGCAAGAACCACTTCCCTTCCAAATGAGACTAAAAAGCTCCACTGAAGGTAATAATCTGTAGTTGAATTTAGTGTTACTTGAAGAAGAAACATATCAACTCAAGCCTAATCCACTTGTCAGTCATTTTAAGGTCTTTTAAAAAGGAAGATTTTAGCCTTTGCATTGAATATAATGATGACACAGAGACATAGGAATTGAAAGGAGAAACGGCCTTAGAGTCAGCATTGGCTCTGTACTTTCTAGGAGCTACTTCCCTGAGCAATAATTCCCTGCCTTGAAATATTTAGATACTTCAGAGGTTGACAAACTATGCCCCCTCCCACCCCCCAGACCATATCTAGCCTATTACCTATTTTAATAAGGCTCATGAGCTAAAAATTGTTTTTATGTTCTTAAATAATTGAAAGCAAACAGAAAAAGGAAAACTAATACTTCACAAAGTACAAAAAGTGTATACAATTCACAAGTCCGTGTTCAAAAATTGTTTCATTGGAATGAGACCCACCCATTCTGTGTCTATGGCTACTCGTGGTTGTAATTACAGAGCTTAGAAACTGCAAGAAACTATGCAACATACAAAGCCTAAGATGTTCAGTATCTGACTCTTTACCAAAAAAAAAAAAAAAAAGTGTATCAATCTGAGATGATACTAACCACACAGGGTTTTTGTGTGATAAAGAGAGGTACTGTAATTCAAGCCCCTGGTTCACAGTGGACACAGTCAATGTTGACTGCTAGGATTATATGTAAATGTTACATCAATGAAAAGATTCTTAGCATCTTCAGTTTTTTGTTACAAAACGTAATATCCTTTAAAGTCAAGTTTCCTGAAGTCCCTCAGAGTACCTCAGAATGGCTGTGAGCAATCGGATTTGAGGTAGTGAAGCTACTTGAGCCTTAAGGGCTGCTGGATGGTGTTATTTCAATGATGAGTACAGTTGGCTAATAACATTTTAGGGTACTGGGAACATAGGCTGTGAGGGTAGTAGCTATCTCCATTTAATAAGTCCAAGAATAGTTTTTCTATTTCTAAATGCAGACTTCACTTTCAAATGCATGTTTTCTCTGCTAATACAGCTCTTTATTGAATTTGTAAATGCTGTTCAGTTTAGCATCTTTGAAAAGGTACACAAGAAATCCATCACAGGCCGTGGCATTCTGATATTTTTCTATTAAATATGTAGGTGTCTCATCTAACATTCTCTTTTTGTACATCCTGAAAAGCTTAGTTAACATTTTCTGAAACTCTCTAGAAATTGCAGTTCAGTAATCATTGAGTTAGTGATGAGATGTCTCAAGTTTCCCGTAATTATTTACAACAAAGGTTTTTAAGAAAAAAAATCCAGTTTAGTCAAAAATACATATTAAGCAAACCGAAGGCTAAGTCTTGTGGAAGATCATTATTTTTGAGGAGTTTATTTTGATTGAACTTCTAGAATGTGATATTTAAGGTGTTAGTTGACATAGGAGTTTAAAAGTTTCTGTCTCCTGAAACAGTCTACAAAGACTAAGCATGAGAGTAAGCTTTAAATGGGAATTACCTTGGTCAGTAAGCACTTCAAGTATTTAAGCAGAGTGCAGGTTAACAGTTTTAAGATTAAATTTTATGGATCCAGCTTATGAACTACGTTATAAATATTGTTTTGTTCTAAGTGCTTCAATCCACAAGTACTGTCTCTATCACTAGTATTTTCTGGGCATGACTTTTGGCACTACCTTTCTCACCTTCCTCCTTCCTTTATCCAGCAATGACTGGATATCTACTCTGCCCCAAGTGGTGGGGTGGCTTTGGCTACAATGAGTGAACAGACAGACACAATGCTCAAGGGCTGACAATCTAGATGAACATTCACACATTGAATGAGCAGTAACGATAAAACATGGCAAATAGTGTGACAGGAAACAGTTCTAAGAATTTTGTGTAGCATGTAACAGAAGGCTTAAGATAGAGCTGGATCCAGAGGAAAACGGACAAAGAGAAATCTTCATGTAAGAAGGGACCTGTAAACTGTTTCCAGAATATCACGCAGAAGGTATAAGGTGGAGATCATCCAATGCCTTTTAATTCCTGTTAGGAATCTGTAAGAGAAATGGAAGCTTTAAATAGTTTATCTGAACCCAGAGGCGAATACTATCTAGAGAGTGTATTGTTGAGGGACTAAGAGGAGGCAGAGAGACAGAAAGTGATGGCCAAAACCCTGATGAGTGATATTGGAGTCCTGGATCCAGCTGGTATTAAAGGAAGACCTGTAGAAGAATTGGTATTGAATATTCTTCCCTGAAGGCTCAGGGGGTAAAAAAATCCCCTTGCAGTGCAGGAGACACAAGAAATATGGATTCATTCCCTGGGTTGGGAAGATTCCCTGGAGGAGGAAATAGCAATCTGCTCCAGTATTCTTGCTTGAAAAATCCTACAGACAGAGGACGCTAGTGGGTTACAGTCCAAATGGTCCAAGAGTTGGACACAACTGAGTGACTAAACACACATAGAAGAGTTGGTATTGAATATGACCTTCTTGGCCTTCCCTGGAGGCTCAACAGGTAAAGAATCTGCCTGCAGTGCAGGAGACCTGGTTTTGAGACCTAGGTTCAAGACCTGGGTTCAACCCTTCGATTGGGAAGATCCCCTGGAGAAGGGAAAGGCTACCCACTCCAGTGGTTCACCCACTCCACTGACCTGGAGAACTCCATGGACTGTATAGTCCATGGAGTCACAAAGAGTCAGACATGACTTTCACTTCACTTCTATTACCTTCTTATTTTTAAAAAAATTTTATTGGACTATAACTGCTTTACAATGTTGTGCTAGTTTCTGCTGTACAACAAAGTGAGTCAGCTCTCTATGTACATATATCCCCTATCTTTCAAGCCTTCCTCTCACACCTCACCCCATCCCTCTAGAGAACCACAGCAGCAAGCTGAGCTCCCTGTGCTATACAGCAGCTTCCCACTAGCTACCTATTTTATACGCTTACCTTCTTAATGTAAGCCGACATGACACTGTTCTGTTACATATAGCTATACAAATGAGCTTAAGCCTATAAATGTATCCAGTACATCACAGTGAAATGAAATTGTAATAATTTAGTCACTAGGAAGTTATTAATAGTTAAAATAATGGTGGGCTGGTTCACACTGGCAGTAGACTCTTGCTACCAAATAATGCAGTTGTTCTAAATGTTTTTAGATAGGATGACTAAAAAAAAATTATCCTTTCTGTGCAGAATTTTGTAGCATTTGGTTATATTTGAGCACTTACTACACAAGAGCTCAGTAAGCACTCAGTGAATGTTAGCTACTGTTGTGTATGTTAAAACTACTTGTGTTGAGGTTATTATGTTAACCCTTGTACAGTCTAGTGAGATGGCTGCTGGTTCTCCCACTTTACATACATAGACTCAAGGATAAGAGACTTGAAGTATGCTTTCCTTGCTAAGAGGTAACAGCACCAGGATAATGATCTTAATCTGTCAAGTTGCAACACGGAGCAAAAACATGCTAACGCCTGCATATCACAAACATGATGGCAAGTACAAAATTTTCCCCTCATTTAATTTTCTATACCTGAAGATAAAGAATACCTTCAAGTTTCTGCCTTAACACTAAAAGGCTTTAATTTCAAAATCAAGTAAAGTACTCATGTGAAGTCTTGAAATACAGTGAACTTCAAAAAATATCTCCAGAACCCCCAATACATTTATTCAATGTAGAGATGTTTTATATTTTGACTCAGGCTCCTAAAAAGTGGAGATTTTATTGATACTGATTATTTTACTACAAGCTTGAGTTTGGCTTCACCCTTTACATTGAATTTCAGTGCTGCTGGAGCTCATATAATAATAGAATCTAAGTTTCTTTAAAATAAAATATTAATGTGAAATAGTATCTTAGAGAGGATTAAATGAAGTAGCTTAGCTCACATGATCTCTTATAAATGTGTTAAATGGAGTGGTAAAAGGATTGACTCATTCCTCTAGCTATAAACCCTTGCAAATGTATTATTCTGCACCCTAGGTCTTGAAATTTATAGGTGTTATTGTGATTATTCATGGGCAAGTCTCTTTCCCTAGAGTCTTTCATCATGTCAGTCTACGAAAGTGATTATATCAACTCAGCAAGAGAGGCTTTATATCTCAATGGCAGACTCACACTAACTAACCTCAAGAGATCCATGGCTACATTAGAGACATAAGTTGATTTCTTTTTAAATTTATAGTGACAAAACAGTGTTGGGTGGATAGAGGTAGCTACATCTGTTCTCTCTTTAGGAATATCTACATACCAAAGAAGGAACTTAATGATCAAATTGCCAACATTTGCTGGATCACAGAAAAAGCAAAAGAATTCCAGATAAATATCTACTTCTGCTTAACTGACTAAGCTAAAGCTTTGGTTGGTTCTCAACAAACTGGAACATTCTTAAAGAGATGGGAATACCAGACCACCTTACCTGCCTTCTGAGAAACCTGTATGCAGGTCAAGAAGCAACAGTTAGAACTGGACATAGAACAACGGACTGGTTTAAAATTAGGAAAGGGTGTATGTTTTCACCCTGCTTATTTAACTTATATGCAGAGTACATCGTGTGGAATGCCGGGCTGGATAAAGCACAAGCTGGAATCAAGATTGCTGGGAGAAATATCAGTCACCTCAGATATGCAGATGATACCACCCTTATGGCAGAAATTGAAGAGGAACTAAAGAGACTTGATGAAGGTGAAAGAGGAGAGTGAAAAAACTGGCTTAAAACTCAACATTCAGAAAACTAAGGTCATGGCATCTGGCCCCATTGCTTCATGGCAAATAGAAGGGGAAACAATGGAAACAGTGACAGACTTTTATTTTCTTGTGCTCAGATATCACTACAGATGGTGACTGCAGACATGAAAGTAAAAGTTGCTTGCTCCTTGGAAGAAAAGGTATGACAAACCCAGACAATGCATTAAAAAGTAGAGACATTACTTTGCTGAAAATGTCCATATACTCAAACCTGTGGTTTTTCCAGTAGTATGTATGGATGTGAGAGTTGGACCATAAAGAAAACTGAGCACCAAAAAAATTGATGCTTTTTAACTTTGGTTTTGGAGAAGACTCTTGAGAGTCCCTTGGACTGCAAGGAGATCCAACCAGTCAATCCAAAAGAAACTCAGTCCTGAATATTCATTGTAAGGACTGATAGTGAAGCTGTAGCTCCAATATTTTGGCCATCTGATGCAAAGAACTGACTCATTAGAAAAGGCCCTGATGGTGGGGAAGATTGAAGGCAGCAGAAGTAGATGACAGAGGACGAGATGGTTGGATGGTATCACTGACTCAATGGACTTGAGTTTGAGCAAGCTCTGGGAGATGGTGAAGGACAGGTATGCTGCAGTCCATGGGGTCACAAAGAGACATGACTGAGAAACTGAACAACAGCAACAACAACAGATGAGAAAGGTGGGGTTTCCCAGGTCGCACTAGTGGTAAAGAACCTGCCTGCCAATGCAGGGAGAAGGCATGGTACCCCACTCCAGTATTCTTTTCTGGAGAATCCGATGGACACAGGAGCCTGGCAGGCTATAGTCCATAGAATTGCATAGAGTCAGACATGACTGAAGTGACTTAGCAAGCACACACGCCAATGTAGTAGACATAAGGGATGTGGGTTCCATTCCTGGTTTAGAAAGATCACCTGGAGGAGAGCATGGCAACCCACTCCAGTAGTCTTGCCTGGATAATGCCATGGACAGAGGAGCCTGGCAGGCTACTATTCATAGCATTGCAAATAGTCGGACAGGACTGAAGCAACTTAGCATACATGCAATGAGGAAGATAATGTACTTGAAATCCAAACAAAGTTTGATAAAAAGAATTGAACAGAATCAGGCTTAGTCAGCCCAACTGTCCTGTCAGTGTTACCAGAGATACTCAAAGTTTTCCCAATGAAGGGCATAAATATGTTGAAAGTAATGAACCCCATCTGTTGTATCTACTGTGTATCTCTTTGTTCCTTTCATTGAACAGCTGCCTAAGTGGAGTCCAAAGTTAAAACTCCCTCTTGCAATGCCTGAGTGAATTTTGCCCACTTTTTCCCTTTCTGTGATTTTCCTTTCATCTTTTGCATCCATTGAGGACATTTTAGATGTTCCATTCTTTCCATTAGATGTGCCAACATAGTATAGTTAGAATTGAATTTACGTGTCAGGTAATCAATCTGTCTTTTTTTTTTTTTTTCGCTGACTTTTACATTTCTGTTCTCATCCATTTAATAGTTATGCTTCTCCCTGCTTCCTTATTTGGGGAGTGAGTCGCTACAGCCACTAAGTATGTTTCATATGAAGTCTGTTTCTATGGACAACAATCCATATTCTGCTTTAGGATAGGAAAATAATGTAGTTCATCCAACTTGGGCAGAGTCTGTTAGTTCTAACATTTTCCGCTAATTACAGGAGAATGAGGATCAGGATATTAAAAGACTCTTGAAGCTGATCAAGATGGAAACATTGGGGAAAATTGCCTTGCCACTGAACCTTGTGATCCCTGAGATTACTGAAGTGTTCTACTCCCATCCATTCCAGCAGATAGTCAATAAGTACTTGCTCTGTTAATGGCAGGGTTAAAGGTATATAAGACAAATTTTGCCTGTATTTAGCTTAAAATGGTAATGTTTTGGGACCTATGTTTTAATTTTTTTAATAGCCTAATCTATTTCCACTTAGCTTTTACTAACATGGACACAGGTTCTAAAAAAGGACCTCCTGATTGCTTAAGAGAAAGTAAGGCGAGAAGTAGATAACCAGACAATGCATCATGGAACAATAATTGCATTTCACAAAGTGATTTCCAGCAGAAATCACCCAAGTCAGTGAAGAAATGATACAATGAGTCATATCCTGACATTTTTAGAGTATTGTAAATGTAATTGATCTTCATATACTGATTTTTGTATATTGAAATTTAACTGAACTTTTGGTGAATTTTCTGTATATAGAATCACATGACCTGCATACAGAAACTGTTTAACATCTTCCTTTCCAATCTGTATGCTTTTTGGTTGTCTTTCTTGCTTGATTGCTCTGACGAGGACTTCCAGTGATACATTGAAGTGGAGTGAGCATCTATGACTTGTGCCTGATCTTCTAGCTTTTCACTGTTGATTGTGATGTTTCCTGATTTGTCTTATGTGGTCTTTATTAAGTGGAGGCAGGTCCTTTATTTCCCTTCTCATCTACCTAGTTTGTTGGGAGTTTTGATCACAAAAACATATTAAATTTTCATCAGATACTTTTTTCTTCTATCTGTCGAGATAATTATATGCTTTTGCTCTTCTTTTTCTTAAAGTGGTGCATAACTTTCATTTATTTGCATATGTCAAAGTATTCTTGAATCCCAGGGATGACTTCTTCTTGATCCTGATGTATGATCCTTTTGATGTGCTCTTAAGTTCATTTTGCGAGTGTTTTGTTTAGGATTTTCATATCTGTGTTTTTCAGTGATGCATGTGTGCATGCTAAGTTGCTTTAGTCATGCCCGATTCTTTGCATCTCTATGGAGTATAGCCTGCTAGGATCCTTTGTCCCTGGAATTTTCTGGCAAGAATACTGGATTGGGTTGCCATGTCCTCCTGCACGGGATCTTCCTGACCCAGGGATGGAAACTGTGTCTTTTATGTCTCCTGCATTGGCAGGTGGATTCTTTTACCACTAGCACCATCTGGGAAGCCATTGTCAGGGATATTGGGCTGTAATATTCCTGTAGTGTCCCTGTTTGCTTTTGATATGCTAGCCTTGTAAAATGCATTTGGAATTGTTTCCTCCTCTTCAGTTGTTCAGAAAGGACTGCCATTCATTCTTCTCTGACTGGCTGGTAGAATTCACTGCTGAAGCCATCTGGTCCTGAACTTTCCTTTGTTCGAGGTTTTTGATTCTTGCTTCAGTCTCCTTACTAGTAATTATTTTGTTCAGATTTCCTCTTTCATCATATTTCAGTCTTGGTATCTTGAATCTTTCTAGGAATTATTTATGTCTTCTAGACTGTCAAATTTTTATCATATAATTTTTCATAGTAGATTCCTTTGATCCTTTGTGTGGTATAAGTTATAGTGTATCCTCTTTGGTTTATAACTTTTTTGTGTGTGTGTCTCATTTTTTTTTTCCTTTGTTGGTGTAGCAGTAGATTTGTCATTTGTCTTTATCATAAACAGAAACTCTTAATGTGTTATTCTTTTCTGCTCTCTCTTTCCTTTATTTCTTTTCTAATAATTATTATTTACCCTCTTCTATTAACTTTAGGCTTAGTTTGTTCTGCTTTTTCTAGTAACTTTGGTATAAAGTTAGGTTGTTTACTTCAGATTTTTTTCCCTTTATCACTGTAAACTTTCCTCTTAGAACTGCCTTGCTACATTCCATAAGTTTTAGTATGCTGTGTTTCATTGTTGTTTGTCCTAAAGTGCTTTTTGATTTCCCTTTTTGACCCATTGATTGTTAAAGAATATTAGTGAATTTTTCAGCTTTTATCCTATTATTGGTTTTTAGTTTCATGACATTGTGCTCAGAAAAAAAATCCTTGGTATGATTTCAGTCTTCTTAAATTTGCTAAGACTTGTTTTGTGGCCCAATATCTGACTTTTCCTGATATTGTGCTGTGTACACATGAAAAATATATGTATTGTGATACTCTTGTATGGAATGTTCTCTATATGTCTTTTAGGGTCATTTGGTCTGTAATATTTTTGAAAACTGTCTTTTTGCTCAATTTTTTTGGGGGGGTCTGGGAAATTTAGCCATTGTTGAAAGTGGGTTATTTAAGCCCCCTACTAATATAGTGCTGCCTATTTCTCCCTTGAGTTGTGTCAATATTAGCTATATTTAAATACTCCAATGATGAGTATATATATTTACAACTCTTATATCCTGTTAATGAATAGCCCTGTTTATCATTATACAATGACCTTTTTCTCTCCTGTGAAGTATTTTGACTGAAAGTCCATTTTGTCTGATATGAGTATAGTTGCTTCAGCTGTCTTTTGATTACCATTTGCATAGACTGTTTTTTGGCATCTCTTCACTTTCAGTCTGGTGTCCTTCATGTTTTTCATTTTGTGATTATCATGAAGGTTACATAAAACATCTTACAATTGCAGAAGTCTCTTTTAAGCTGATAACTACTTAACTTTAATTTCATACAAAATCACTCTACACATTTACTTTTCCCTTCCCCAACTCATTGTTTTTATGTCATACTTTACATTGTCAATATTGTTTATCCATTGGCAGATTATTATAGTTGTAGTTTTTTAAGTGCATTTGTATTTTAACTTTGAAACCAGAGTTAAAAGGATTTATGTACCACCATTTCAGTATTAGAGTATTTTGAATTTGACTGTGTATTTATCTTTACCAGTAATTTTTATACTTTTAATTTTTTATGTTAAGTAGCCTTCTTTCATTTCTTTTTTTTTTAATTTTCTTTACTTTATTGTGTTGTTTTTGCCATACATTGACATGAAACTGCCATGGCTTTACATATGCTCCCCCTCCAGAACCCCCCTCCCTCCTCCTCCCCAATTCCCTCCCCCTGGGACATCTTGGTGCACCCGCTCTGAGCATCAGCCCTGGGCTGGCAATTGATTTCACATATGATAATTAACATGTTTCAATGCCATTCTCCCATATCATCCCACCCTTGCCCTCTTCCACAGAGTCCACGAGTCTATTCTATACACCTGCGTTTCTTTTGCTGTCTCGCATGCAGAGTTCTCATTACCATCTTTCTAAATTCCATATATATGCGTTAGTATACTGTATTGTTGTTTTTCGTTCTGGCTTAATTCACTCTGGATAATAGGCTCCAGTTCCGTCCACCTGAGTAGAACTGCCTCAAATAAATTTTTTTTTTAATGCTGAGTAATATTCCATTGTGTATATGTACCACAGCTTTCTTATCCATTCGTCAGTTGATGGGCATCTAGGTTGTTTCCATGTCCTGGCTATTGTAAACAATGTGGCGATGAACATTGGGGTACACGTGTCTCTTTCAAAACCTCCAATATTTCTTATAAGGAAGGTCCAGTGGTGATAAACTTTCTTAGCTTCTGTTTGGTTGGCAATGATGAAATATTTCTTATTAACACCACTGTTCATTATTAATAAAATGTTAAATGTTTATTAAGCAACAATTATATGTCATACACCATTGTGGCTCAACTGGTAAAGAATGCATACAATGCGGGAGGCCTGGGTTTGATCCCTTGGTTGGGAAGATCCCCTGGAGAAGGAAAAGGCTACCCACTCCAGTATTCTGGGCTAGAGAATTTCATGGACTGTATAATCCATGGTGTTGCAAAGAGCTGGACATGGCTGAGTGACTTTCACTCACTCATGGTAGTGGTGGATTTGCTCAATTATGTCTCTGTTACATATATGAATGAACTCCTTTTAAAGAGGAAATGACTTGAAATATATTTTCTTTCCTTGGCAGTTTTTTTGAGTTTTTTTGGTATACATGTGCTGTTTCTGAGGGTTGACTTTTGAGGCTTGGCCTTTGCTTTGGAGCAGCAATAGTCATTCAGAAGGCTTATAATTAGTTTGGGATTCCTGAATCCAATGTTATGTTTTGTATCATTGAGTACCGATGTGATTGTAAAACTAAAGATGAGTGATGCTATCATTTTTTTCAAGTACAGGTTTTATTTATTTCTGCCTACCACAGAGTGCCTATCATGCATCAGGCCCATTTTTATTGATCCATAAATTTATTTCCAAATAAAAATGTGATATTTTAAGAGTTTTACTTTCAGCAAGCTGTAATACAATAGGAAATTGTGAACCAGAATGAAATTTGGAAGACTTGATCAGTGTTTTGTGTTTAAAATGAAAGAATGAATGTAATCATATATACCAGTATTTGCTTTTCACTGTTTAATTAACTTCTTTAGAAAAGATGTATTTTAATGTGTTTCATTACTCATCACATTAAATTACCAAATGTGTCAATTCCTCCTCAGAGTAATGATTAGCTTGAGAATCCTCCATTGTGTACTATACATTTGAATTCCCAAAAGAGAAAATTACTTCAGCTTAAACATTATGTCTGGCCAGTGGAGATATTCTGAAAACTGTGGGTCACTGATTTGTCTCTGAGCCAAACTTTCTGGTCCAGATTCCCTCCATGAAAAAAAGTCTCTTCAAAGTCAACCAGATAATTTTGCCCTTGACCATTGAAGAGCAGTATTGGATTTGTGCTACCTGTTTTGAAGAGCCAAAGCAGGTATTATCTGTGAAGTGAACCCTTAAATGAAAGGTTGGCATAATGTTACTATTCTAATTGTCTGCCATTAGTTTAATTCAGCTGCTTTGGGCTTGTACATAGAAAATACTTTTTCTGTCCTTTGGTTAAAATAGTGCCTCTTCATATTTCTTTAAGAACCTTCCCTTGGCAAGATTATGAATATGTCTTAGTGCCATATCATCATAGTTTACACCAGACTTTTGTTTGACTGCTGTGAAAGTGAAAGTGGTAGTTGTTCAGTTGTGTCTGACTCTTTGCAATCCCATGGAATATAGCCCGCCAGGCTCCTCTGTCCATGCAATTCTCCAGGAAGGAATACTGGAGTGGGTAGCCATTCCCTTCTTCAGGGGAGCTTCCTAACTTTCCCGACTAGCCTACTTAGTTCATATGGTGGAGATGGAGCTGATTTCTTCCCTTCAGCTGCCAGAGTCGTCACATGAGTCAAATATGGACCACACACAGTCTCATGTGCTGTGCTATGCTTAGTCACTTAGTTGTAGCCAACTCTTTGCGAGCAAATGGACTGTGGCCCACCACCCTCCTCTGTCCATGGGGATGATCCAGACAAGAATACAGGGGTCGATTAACATGCCGTCCTCCAGGAGATCTTCCCCACCTAGGGATTGAACCTAGGTCCCATGGTCATAGGGGTTTGTTCAGGGATAAACTTGTGGCTCAAACTGGCATATCTAACATCATTTCTGAAAAATATCCTTTATTTGCCCTGTGACGATGAGCGTGGGACCACCTGTGGATATCTTACTGCCCAATGGAGCAAGCAAAACTGAGAATGAAGTTTTGCTTCATTCATTTATCTTCAGACACGAAGATAGAACCTTGGTTATATTTTAACTGCTACATTCCATCCCACCTTAAGATCCACTTGGGGTTAGAGTAGTATGATTTAGGAAGCTCAGCTTTTTTCATTAGGCTGATTTGACTGCTATAACCAAAAGGGTCCTGGCCAATGCCTCTTCTCATTTGTGCCTAAGAACTTTATGCCCCTATATGACTTCATCTCCACTCAGCCTACCTCTCAAGTAACTGGCACAGCAGATCCTCTACTCAATAATCATAAGCATGCTACTGTAACAGAGAAGACCAAATCTGACTACATATTGTATATATTCATTTAGCTCTAACTCTTGTGCTCTGTTGGAGAAGGAAATGGCAACCCGCTCCAGTATTCTTGCCTGGAGAATCCCATGGACAGAGGAGCCTGGTGAGTTACAGGCCACGGGGTCTCACAGAGTCAGACGTGACCGAAGTGGCTTAGCCTTTGTGCTCTGTTGCCTGTGATTAGTCATGCTGGCTTTGTACCTTTGTAGAAGACTGCTGCCTAAAGCCTGTGATACACAGGAGAGCCCATTCCCAAGGCTCTGACCTTTAAAGGTGTACTATTTTTCCATTACAGTAGAGACAGAAAGTTGTAGGACAGGGCATAACCTTTGTCTTATAGGAAGTTTGGAGGAATAATGTGACCAGACCTAAGAGGACAGCAGCAAGCACAAAGGATTCTGCCACCAAAAGGTTTGCAACGTCCAGCCATACCCCCTTCCTTTTAAGTGTCAAAGAAGTTTGAATGCTACCTTTTTTTTTTCCCCCTTGGTGTCATCTACATTCTATTTCATTTTTAAAATTATTTTTAATTGGAGGACAATTGCTTTACAGTATTGTGTTGGTTTCTGCCATATATCAGCATGAATCAGCCACAGGTATATGTTATGTCCCCTTCCTCTTGAAACCTCCCTCCCACCCATCCCACTCCTCTAAGTTGTCCCAGAGGACTGGTTTTGAGTTTCCTGTACCATATAACAAATTTCTACTGGCTGTCTAATTTGTCATATGGTAATGTAGGCGTTTCAGTGCTACTCTCTCAATTCATGCCAGCCTCACCCTACTGTGTGCACAAGTCTGTTCTCTCTGTCTGCATCTCCACTGCTGCCCTGCAAATAGGTTCATCAGTGCCATCTTTCTATATCCTGTATACAATACTCATTTATCTCTTTCTGGCTTACTTCACTCTATGTAGTAGGTTTTAGGTTCATCTATCTTACTAGAACTGAGTCAACTGTATTCCTTTTTATGGCTGAGTAATACTGCATTGTGTATGTGTACCACAGCTTTCTTGGTGAGGTGGTTTTCTGGGACACTAGTCCACCATCTTCTTGGTATGCTGGCTTTCTGAATAAAGTCAGTGTTCCTTTCCCTAATACTTCATCTCTGCCTTTATCGGCCCATCATTTGACAAGCAGTACGAGCTTGGGCTTGGTAACAGTACCTGTACCTGAGGCCTTAAGGGCTTTGTCAGGCACCTGACTTGTTAATTTCTCAGTCTTTTAGATAAACATGTGAATGGCTTATTAGTTTTTAAAAATATTCACACTTTATAGAAAAACTCGGTATTCTGAGTACAGTATAATATAATAATTTAACATGTCAGAAGAATTAAAGTTTGAAAATTTGAGATTTAAAAACAATGGAGTTAGATGCATATTCTTGACTTAGATCAAAAAATGCATTCACTTACTTAAAAATATCTATTGTATACTTCCTAAAAGCTAGGCAGTATACACAGAACTAGGATACAGTAGGGAGAAAGCAAGGCTAGTTTCAGGCCTGAAGGAGAATATTTACTTTTTAGTAGGAAAGATTAACGTGATTCAAACAAAAATACAAATAAATACATAATCACATCTCTGAGTGCAAGTTTGGAGACAGGGGATTTTTGGTTCTGGGGTTCAGATACCTGAATCCTAGAGGAAGTGACAACAGAATGTGAATGTAAAGATTGAACAGTAGTTAAGTAGAAGAAAAGATAAGAGTGGAGGTGCATTTTCAGGAGAGAGTAGCTTTTTTTTTTTTTTTAAATATTTTCCAGTATAAAGATACATGATTTCTTTGAAGCACTGGAAGAAGAGGGAAACTGACAGCAGATGAGACTGAAGATGTAGACAAGGGACCAGATCAAGCCAGGCCTTTCAAGTCTTAGTGCTAGTGGCCATTTTTCCCTTTTAAGCCATGGCAAGCCATCTAAGAATTTAAGTGCACAGAGTGATATGATTAGGTTTATGTTGGAAAAGTTAAGCTATCCCTGTAACTTGGTGATTCTTAAGCCTGTCTCATATTAAAATCATTTTGGTTTTGGCCATATCATTTTGTGGGTGGTGTGGAGCTCAAAACAAAATACTATTACCTGGTTCCTATCCCATTCCCACAGAATCAAAATCTATTTGATTTTGGGCTCCTAGCTCTGGTTATTTTAAAAGCTCCCTTCAGGTGGTGTTTGGGATCTGTATTCAGTTTTCAGCAATGTAGCAAACAAAGCACATTTCCCTTAAATAATTCCCAAGAGGGCTTGTTAAACAATTGCCACATGTGAGTTTGACAGAATGTGACCACACTTTCTGGTCTGATAATACATGTTTTGGATACTTTTTTGTAGCATTTGAAGAGGTGAGTAACTTTTTAGAATCTTCCAGCTAGTAGTAATGAATGGTGTCTCATAGAGAGTTATCCCTCTTCAAATAGACAAGTTGAAAGGAGCCTCGTAGTTAATCTGTGGAGAGACATTGTGTGTCTCAAAGCAGCGTCCTTTGGATTAAGTCATCATTTTCTGCCTTTGTATAAAGTCTGACCTTGTTTTTTCCAGTTTTATGATTTTTGGTTTTGTCTTGCCATTGTTTTGTTTTAAAATTAATAACTACCCTACCTCTTTTTTTCCCCTAAAGAAGTTGGACACCTTGACATGATTAATAAGCTCATGAACCACTTGCTATGGTTTCTTTCAAAACAAGGCTCTAGAACCCCAGATAGACATCTGATTCTTTAGGATTTGTAGTCACCATTTCCTCAGTAGGATCTCTTCCTTGAATAATAGGAATAGAATTTTATTTTGTAGTTGTTGCTGTTAGAGCATTGCCCATTGCCAAACATGGGAATTGCAATTGTTAATGGTCTTCTATTTTTAGAATGGTAATCTTGAGCTCTTAAGGTTTGGAGAGAAGGTCCAGTTCTCTGCAAATAACACTTTGTTCAGCCTCATATAACTGACTGCAAATTTGGTCTCACTGTTTACCTTGTCTGTGAGTTAATCTTGAGGAGAAGACTTCAGTGTTACGTGTAGAGAATAAATGAAGAGTAGTCATGTGGTAGGCTAGTGTTCCAATACAGCATTAGAACGCTTTTCTATGCTTTAGGTGGTAGACCCCTATTATGTAAAGGGTAGTTGGCAGAAAAGTTAATTAGCCAATCAGATAGTTGATTCTAGGAACTCAAACTAAATGTGAGAGTACAGTTTTGCTTTTAAGTGAGAGACACAGTCCGGTTTTTGCTCAATTCAATAAAAGGAAAAGTAAACCAAAATATATGTACTCTAATAGAAAGTTCGCATGAATTATCTCATCAAATTCTAATAATTCTGTGAGGTAGAGTCTGTTGTTATCCCCATTTTACAGAGGAGAAAACTGAGGCCCAGAAAGGTCAAGAAAACTAATCAGGATTCACAGCCTTTAAGAGACAGCTAAGATTAGATCTAGGCCATCAGATTATAAGCCTTCTCTTGTGAAGGTTAGATGATCCTGCCTTTCCCAAATGATGCTGGGATAGAGAAAACACATAGAAAATTCACCCAAATCCTACTTTCTGGCCTCAGTTATAACATTAAGAGTCTTTTGCACCTCTGGACAAGTCATTCCATCATGTGGACTTCCATCTCCCTTTGCAAAATGAAGGGTTGAAACAATTTGTATCAGATTGTCTCTGGGGTTCCCTCCTCCTCTGAAGTTCTCTGATTCTATAATTGTGTCCTGACCTTAGAGGTGCAGGTGCTCCTTCCCCACCCCAGCCCCCACAGACACTGCTTTGGCAGAAGTCGAATCCTCCTGAAAGAACCCATTGCAGTTTGATGCTAACCCCTAGATCACACCAAATCTATTATTCACAACAGCCCCTCAGGAACACACAGCACTTTTAAAATTTGGCAAGCCAGTTCTTCAAAACAAGTTGCTAGTGGGATATGATTTTGGAAGTACAATATTAGTACCCTCAAAAAAGAAAAGAAAAAAACAAAAAGCTCAGAATAAATGATGCTTTCTCTTTAAATCATCTTATTCTACAATGTTACTTTTGACAACTTAGCTTTGGCTTTTTAGATAAGGGGTTTTCAGTGTGGGAGAAGAGGGTTGTCCTCTTCACATCTTTAGAAATTTCCTTTAGTGTTTTATGGAAAGGTAGACCACACAGTCCAGGAGAATGTACTTAAGACATTGATGGAGTGCCATCCAGAAATAATCACAGGTGCAGAGAATTAGGACACACCCTGATATAAGATACATTTTTTTCTCCCTTCTACTTCCTTATAGACAGTATTACACAGTCTGCATTACACAACACCCATTACACCAGCATGCAAAATGTTACATTTTCAGACCAGCATCATTATAGAGAAGAGAGCCACAAAAGTCCCTGAAAAATAATTGCATTATTTTTAGTGACATCAGTAAAAGATGCACACATCAGGATGAGGGAACAACTCAGAAGTACCAAACCAGTCTGAAAATGCTAAAAATATTGTTTCCCCTCCAACAATTGAAATGTTGAGCAAAGACAGAGGCAACAGCAGGTAGGGAGATGAAATCAGAATTGCCATCTCTCAGTTGTAATAGGCTTGTCATCAGGACTGGCACGAGTTGGGGAGTTGGGGGAGCTAACATGGGTTATCAGCTGGGGACTGGGAGAGGAAGGAGAAAGTTGAAATGGAGCGGCAGCAAGAGGAGACTCAGCTCCAGCATCTAGCACCCCAGAGCAGAGGCTGTGTGGAGAACGGCTGAGAAATCAGCATTGGCTCTCGAAGCCCTTGCCCTTGTGGTTGTGTGAGCCCAGCAGACGCATGGGCACGGGGGCAGGGGAGCGCGTCTGTGCTTGACACATGTGTTTCCCATTGAGAGCTGGAGACAGCCCAGTAGCTGGGAGTTGGCCTGACAAAGCTGTATTGAAATACAGAGTACGGTTTCAAAGCAGTCAGAAAAAGAACGGGAATGCTGTTCAGGAAATTCTTCAGGCATGGGCAGGGACTTGGCTGCAATTCTGCAGTTGGAAAATCTGACTGGGGCAGCTTCTGAACACAGGCTGGGCCTGCTCACCCTCGGCAGGCCGAGTGGCTGCCTCCTTCCAGCCGCTCCACACACGCCTGGATTGTGTGGGGTTCATCAGCAGCTCTGTGAAGCAGAGGAGAGGTAGGGGACTGTTCCGTCCTTGTGTTTACACGCTTTCTCTTCACCTTCTACCTGCTGTTTGTTTGGAAGTACTCCGAGTTTTTGTGGGTGGTGGTGGGGGGGGTGTATGTGTGGGAACAAGTTAGAACTTCATCACTTAAACATCTGGTGTGGGGATATAATCTTTTCTTTTCCCTCAGGCCCCTCTAAAATGTGATTTTTAACAGGGCAGAGACGCTTTGAAAAGTTAGGATTGAACTGGCAACACCGTTGTGAAAAAGAAAACTCTGAACTCTTGTGTTGTCACCCTGTTCCAACCTTCTGTAACTTCTCTACGAGAAAGGACAGTTCATTGACAGGGAAGATAATTTTAGACAAAACTATCTGTGTTCTTCACTTCATGAGAATCTGGAGAAGGGCATTTATAGCAGAAAATGGCTTTCGTTTTAGAGGGAATCGGGGTTTGAAGTTTCTATTTTGGATTATGCTTTCAGGGTTTAGGAACAGAAAATGTGCGTATGAGATCCTGGCATCTTTTATTATCATGTGGGATTTTGACTGTCATTAAGGAGCTCAGTGATATATTTGCCTAGAAATATGCTGGATCAACATGTATAATTCTGTTTCTATAATAATTTTCAGTTTTTCTGAGTTGCAGAAGTATCTGGCAGTTCTCTCAGAAAAATACTTCTGTAACAATTTTGTGAAGCAATTATACTCCAATAAAAGAAAAACTTATGTATTTTATGAAGTATAGACAACTATAGAGTCAAAGAAGGCAGTAATTTACTCAAAATCAGTTAAAATATAGACATGTAAATTTTATTTAATTTATTCTATTTTGCACCTTACTGAAGAGAGTGCTTTTAAAAATAACAAATTTTAGATAATTCTTTTTCATACATATCTATTACAATGCAACTGATTTTTACCCCTCATCCACAAAAGCTATACCTTATCCTACATTTAGCATTTAGAAAATGCAAAATATAATATAAATACATTTAAGGAATTGGTTCTGTTCTGAAGGAGCTTGACCAAATCTCACTAGAGCTTTGTGATTTCTGGCAGAGCCATCAGTGACAACAATGGTGTTTTCCAAAAGGGGCTTGGCCAGGAGTATGGTTGGAGAGATAAATGAATGAATGGATTCATGGCTGCTTCTTGAAAACCAGAAGAGTAGCTAGACCTCTTAGGGTGGACCTCAATAAAGTTTGTATTTACTTTTATTCTAAAATATCTCAACAAGTATCTGATAGTAAAGAGTTAGATTAGTGGGTGAGTAAAGACTGTGGGGCTGGATTTGTTCATATCTGTCTGTGTAAGACCTAGGATATGTGTGCAAGCACTGTGATTTGTCAGTGGCAAGTCAACCCTCTCAGTCGGCAATTTTATTTTCTCTACAGTCTACACTTGCAGGAGGGAATTAGGAAGTGATTGGCAGCAGGGATTCTTATTCTGAGAAATGGTACACAAATATTTTCTTCATGAACATCATCTTTGGGTTAGCTTGACTTTTGTTGGCTTGGCTTGGCTTGGCTTGGGTTGGAGTGAAGAGAGTTTGGCATATTTCCAAAAAGGGAGAAGAAGCTAGGCTAGACAGTGACTACACTTGGGTTGCCTATGGAGTGAGTAAGATGCCAAGACAGATTGGGAACCAATGTGAACCACAGCCAAACACACTGCCAGTGAAAAAGGCGACTCTGTGAGCTCTAATGTCATGCTCCTCTAAATTTAGTGCATGTTGAGCTGAGCAGGCATGAAATAACAACTTCACGTTGCAGGGCTGTGCACAACGTTGCCTGACACTTGGAAGAAACTCTATAGTTTCCCTCTTTTAGAAGTATGGGAGGTGGAAATCAAGGTCCCCTGACATTTGAAAAAACAAAGAAAAAGAAACAGGGGTGAAGGAGAGTAGGGGTGAAGAAATCCAGGGCAGAGATACAAGCTACAAGGACGGAGGAGTGGCCATAACACGAGCTGGGTGGAAGGAGATCCATGTGCAGGAATGAAACATACATGCTAGAATAGCAAAGCCCAGTGAGCACTTATTGGTTCAACGTGAAATGTATGGCTAAATCATGGCCTTGCTGAGCAGAATTGTTTTACCCTGTTCACAACAGAAGACCCCACGGTCGGTTTACCATGCTCTGCTTTATGGAAGCAATCAGAAAACACATTTTGTAAGACTGGCATTGCCTAAGGGTTCCCGATTTCCTAAGTGAGGAGGGAGAAGGCTCTTAAGGCCTTATTTTTAACCCATAGTTGTTCCGTCCAGAGATATTTCTGCTGGGAATGATGAGTGAAGGGGCCAGGTGGAGATGGGGGAGGGATGGCAGCGGGCAGAGCTTGTTCCAAGGCCTGCCGATAGATGCTTCATCCTGAAGACAAACTTTTGAAAAGGAATATATTAACAGAAGGATACATATGCTTTACTGCAATTTATGTATTTATTTTTCTCTTTTTTTTATTTTAAAAACATCTCCAAGGGCATGTACCACATTGTTGGTGAAAGTATTTAACATTCCATAAGGTGAGAAGGTTCATGGAATTATGGAAATGACCATCTGGAAAGGATTAGGGCTTAACATCCTGTAGTCCAGAATTTGAGCTTCAGTGATATAAAGACCCCTTTTAACAGGGCAGGAGAAAGTCCATGCTCCCACTGTTTTAATTATACTGTTATTTAAACATGTACAAACCCCAAAATACTCACTTAGATATTACCTCTTTATTTTAATAATTTTAAAGCATCCATAACACTAAAATAAATATATGAATTAAATACAGAAAAAAGTATCTAACAATATTTAGGTTATCAACATTGGTTTCTTAATATAGAGGGGTGTTTTCATGTGAGCATGCGTCTTGTCAAACTCTTTGAAATATCATGGACTGTATTCTTCCAGTCTCCTCTGTCCATGGAATTTTCCAGGCAAAAATATGGGAGTGGATTTCCATTTCCTATTCCAGGGGAGCTTCCTGGCCCAGGGATTGAACCCACAATTCTTGTATCTCCTGCACTGGCAGGCAGATTCTTTTCCACTGGTGTCACATGGGAAGCCTAGAGGATCCTTTACTAGAATGTAATAAAGTTTACACAATGAACATGGAACTGAAGATATTCTAATTCCATACACTCATACTCTTATATCCTGGATACTACTTGCTTCTTCCATGACTTTTTTCTCTTCAAATGTACTTTATTTGCATGCCTAGATATCCTTTGATGTGCACCTTGAAGGAATATGTCATTTTGTGTTATATCACACTCTACGCCTTTCTCTAGTCACGACAATTGGAATCAAATCACTTGTTGCAAAATGACTGTACACTGAATGTACATGCACACACCAAAACCGCAAGTAGTAGCCACTGGTCATGACTTGGATCTGCATTTCCTAGGATAAAATTTGAAAAAAATAAAATAAGTACATCAACGAAATGATAAAGGAAAACACAAGAACAAATTTGGCAGAAAACTCTCTGAGTCTGGAGAAAATCTGAGAATCCCTGTGCCTTGGAGACTCTACCTTGAGAATTAATGATTTTGACCAATTCTGGTTCCATGGAGGAAACTCTGCAGGAATTTAGGAGGGAATGGCTCTAGAAACACCCCGTCCATTTTTCTAAACAGTATAGCCACTTTTATTTGTTTCATGTATTAGGGTTTTGCAAGAAATTTCATTTGAAGAGAGTTTTAATGCTGTATCAGTAAAGGCTCCATTAGGCTACAAATAGAAACCCTGCTCATAGAGTTGGAACATGTAGGACCTTACTTTTTGTGCATGTGATGTATATTACACCTACATAGTCCAGGACTGTTGTGGTGGCTGAGCGGTGTCTCCAAAGATCACAGCTTCCTTCTGTTCATTGTTTCATCTCCATGTGTCATGTTCAAGTCAGAACAAAAATAACAAAACGTGAGGAAGAAAAATACTTCCCATGAACCTTTGCCTCTTTATCAGGAAGGGATCCCTTCCCACATAGACTTTTCCTCGTGTCTCAGAAGGTACCCAGAACTGGGTCATGTGCCTCCTGGTACCATGCGGTTATAGTACTATGACAGGTGGAGGCCCTCTGAGTGTGGAATAAGAGCCCCCAGGTCCAGATCAAGAGTTTTAGAACTCCTCCAACCATCTTTTGCTGCTATTTTAAAGAAGTATACACTGAGACTAGTAAAGCTATGTTACCTGCTGGGAGAAGACAGGTATTCAGAGACAATGGCAGTGCTTCTTGTCCCCTGACTCTGAGTCCAGTGTCAACTACTTGTTATATGTGTGGCTTAGTAATGACAGGTGATACTTGGGAAGCTATATCAAAGAAAGTAGTAGGAGGTCCCTCAGAAATCACCTGGGGCCATAGTCTTTCAAAACCTCTTGAATCAGAATTTCTGAGATTAGAGTTGAGGAATCCCACTGTTTTTAAAAACTCTTCAGGTTATTCCGTTGAGGCTAACCAGACATTGGTCTTCAGAACTGGAGTTAGTTTTACACTGTTAGGGCTAAATCATTATCTACTACGCAAGTGCTATTTATAGTACCGCTGACAGATGTCAGCCAGATGTGATCCCGGGTCATTCAGTGATGGAGAACCTCACTATACTGCAAAGCACCTTGGGGCACTATTTATCACCTCTGGTCTCCTCAGGTTGGGCCACGTTTGCATCCCTGTACTTGTAACCCATGGCCGTTGCTATACTCCTAAGGCACATTAGAGGGTGGTAAGAGGACTTGGTACAGATCTGAGGTGAAGAGATTGAAAAAGAGCAGTGGTGGCCACAGATCTTGGGATAGCTCTTGAGTCTGCAAAGAGCTGAGTCTCAGTTTGTCCAACTGTAAAATGGGATCAGATGCCTGTAAAGTGTTTTCTCTCAAATTCTACCATTTGTGTCATTCTCAAACTCTATTTCTTTATGAATGTCTTAAAATCTTTCTCTCTCCATTGTCTTTTCCTGCACCCTTCTCTTTACCCTTTCTGTGAACAGAGTCTAGGCAGCCTCCTCCTGACAAAAATGCAGTTCCCTAAACTCAATTCCAGTCATCTAACAAGGGCATATTGCATGAACAGGACACCACCATATATCTGTGAACACAAGGAGTGGAGGGTTATTGTAAGCCAGAAGCAGCACAGTAAGAAAGAAGAGTAGAAAGGGGGATGATCTGGTAGCAGAGGGAGAATTGTTACACTGTGAAGTGAGCTTAGGTTTTGAGGTACACAAACCTGGACTATGACCCTGGGTCTGTGACCTTGGGCAAGTTACATCCTGTCCTTGAGCCACAATTATATCATCTTTAAAATGAACATGGTAGCATCTACCTCATAGTATGTCATGAGCTTGTTCTTAGAATGTACTTAGCTTGGTGCCTTGCACATGGTAAGGACTTAAGTATGTTAGCAGTATATATTTAAATGTAGTTCTACATGAGGCAAACTGACAAAGAAGGAAATAGGCACATCAGATGATAAATGAAGCACTGAGACAATCAGCAGAGGAGAGTTTTATGCTGAATGATTCAGGTTACTTTTTCTTTGTCACTGTAATTTCTCTGAAGATTCCACTGTCCTTTTTCTTTCACCTTTGCTACCACGCAGAAAGGTAATCATCTTTCTTATGGTTTCAAATTCCTTTTGTCAAGTGTGAACTGTCTTCTATAAAGGAAGCCATGTAAGCTGTGACCTGTTGAACAAGTCTGCAGGACTGGGGGAGGGATGTGTCACCACGGTTCACTAAGGGTATAAATCCTGTGAGATTGGTTTGCTCAAAATTTTTGCTGGTTGTTGTATCAGTGGAACTCTAGGTATGTAGGTGGATATGAAAGTGGTAGCTTTATTCTTCTTTTTAACCAATAATGCAGTGGCACCTATTACAGCAAGCACAGTTTCCTGATAAAAACCATATCCTTGGGGATTAGAAATTCCCTTCTTGTTCAGACCACCGAGCCTTGCCAGGATCAGACCTGACAGGATTGAACTCTCTGATGATTTCTCTGAATTTCAAATAATATATTTTGGAATTCCTAGAAACTCTGCCATTATTTACCATGGTCAAAATATTTAAGCACTGAAACTGGTCTCATAAAGCTCATAGTGAATAAATATCAGAATGAGCTCTTTTCTCCACTCCATCATTCCCCACTACCCTGTTATCCCAGCTCCATTTGGGGTTGTGGTCCTGGGCTGGCATAGTCAATGAAGGAATATGTTTCAAACCTAGAGATGCCTGTCCTTTGCTTCCTTTCCTTACCTGGATTTTTTTTCTTTACTGTGCTATACTCTTGCTAGCTCTCTCCTTCTGTGTTTTTATTCCTTTCCTCTTCCCATTGCCACTTTCTTTCTTTCTTGTTTTTTTTTTGTTTGTTTGTTTGTTTTTTTCTTCTGTTTATGATGTTTACCAAAGTCGTCTGCTTCCCTCAGTGGGAAGGAGTGTTGGCAATAGACCAGAGTCTGGACAGCAGAATTTTTACCATGTGATGACAAACATTACCTCCTAGGCTGGCTGTGACCTTCTGAAGTTTGTGGTCTCCCTTTTGTCACTGGTGAAGCTAATCCTGGTGTTTCATAGGCCAAGAATGCAAACACCAGGTCCCAAACTGGCAATCTAGGGCTGGCCTCTGGACACATTTTGACTCCTGAAGTGTTTTTGTTGTTGTTTTTTACATCCGCTTAGTTATAAAGCACTTACATGTACCGAGATATTATATTTAGATCTCTAGACTATGTAGAAGAAGCTGGAGAAGGGCATCCCTGGCCTGATCTCTCATGGTGCATCAGTTGGGGGAATGGGCAGTGTTTGTTGTTTTGAGAGGGCATGTGTCCACTTCATTCATTGATCCCACCTGCCTTAACTGACATCAGTAAGCTCTCAGTAGAAATAGAGAATATAGAAAATCATTCAAGTGACAATTTTTTTTCAATTCTTTCAAGGGTGGTACCTACAGAATAGTCTAGATACTTGAAAGAGAAGTTAAGATGTCATGACTTAATTCTCTCAGAAGACACCATCGAGATGGGCTACGTGTCCGTTGGGAAGAAATACGGTAGCACAGCCTAGTGGCCCAGAGCTCAGATCTCAAAGTCGGGCATTCTTTGGAATCACCACCTCACAGAATTGTACTTAGGATTAAAACTTTGAAATGTGATAGAAGTCACTGCCACTGGGGGTGAGGATTGAAGAGGAAGGAACATAAGGGAACTTTCTAGGGTGATGGAAGGATCACCTGTCTTGACTGAATATTTTTTATACAGATTTATAAAAACTTGACCTGCAGAGTGAATATCAGTGTGTTTGACTAGTTGTAAGTTATAAATCAGTAGACATACATACATGTGAGCCTGTGTATGTGTAGACATGTGTGAAGGCATGCAAAGTGTATAATAACTTTTAGCTGTAACTGTTATCCTTCTTTCTTGACACTTTGATTTTTTTTAAAGAAATAATCCTTAAAATTTATTTCTTGACTAAAAATTAGATGAAGAGATTTTTCTTTTCAGACCACACATTTTACTGCAAGTGTATAAGAGCACAGGTAATAGCTCAAGATCCTTGCCAAACACAGTTGTCAAGGGATCACCTCTGGGATCAATGCTTTATTTTTTGGAATGACTGAATCACTATAGAAGGGTGTGCCTTAATTTGATGCAGCTGGTTTTCATGATGCTGTAAAAATATATGGGTTTCAGAGAAATATCCAAGATAATGTATTACCTGGGTGAAAAATGCCTGTACTTAGAGTAACATGTGCCTTGACTGAGATACAGTAGTCACCCAAAAAGTATATGAAGAATTGTCTTAAAATTAGTATCTGTTTTGAGAAATTTTAGCTATAACTGTTACCAAAATATTTTCTTAATTGGTAATCACACTTTTCTGAGTAACTATACACACGTATCTGAAAGCATGTAATACTACAACAGAGTTTTCACTCAGGCACTCTGGGTTCAAATTTTTGCTGTCTTTAACAAGCTGAATGACTTCAAGCAGGTTGCTTAACCTCTCTGCTTCTCATTTGCTTTAACTGTAAAATTAGGATAGTAACTCTATGTCTATGAGGATTAAATAGGTTCAGTATAGCATTAGAACAGAGTCTAGTACATGGTAACCATTATGCAAGTATTGATCATCAGTTTTGTTTTCTTTGTGTTAGGAAGCCTGGTTTTGTTGCCATTTGCTTTGGGGTATTGTTCAAAAGGCAGCTGAATGTTGGTTGATGAAAGTGATGTCAAATAGAAGTTTCAGTTGAAACGACTAAAGCCTGAAATTTGTGGGAAACATGCTGGTTTTCAATTTAGCCGTCTTGTGACTAACTTACTCTGTGACCTTGATGAAGTCACTTCCCTTCCCTGGACCTAGTTTTCTCATCTGTAATTATGACTTGAACTTTATATAGTCTATGTTTCCTTCAGGCATCGTGTCTCGGTCTTTGATCTTACATGTTTGAGTCATGTTCATTATTTTATTACACGGCTTAGTCCCCAGGTCACAGGAGCTCCGTAGTAGCCCAACTGCAGTTGCCATCATCTGGTTCTGATCCGAATCATCCTTGAGATTATAAAGCAGCAATGAGTTTATGTACCCTAGAGTAGCTGAAAAGGTTATAGGGAGGCAATGGGTGGATGCAGTGCCCTTTGCCTGTGAAAATGACATTATTAAATTTGCTGTCAGCATTTGAAATTACTTTTCCTGTTTAGGGTGTTCAGTTCACATTCTTTCCTGGTTCTCAATGCAGTGTCAAGGACCACGTTTAGAATGATGTCTGAGTGGTATGCAGGGCCAGATCTTCCCTTCCTTCAAGTCTTTGCTCAGATACTACTTTCTCCATGAGGTCAGCCTTTCTCATGCTTTTAAAATTTGAACCTTCCCAGCTCTCCACCCCCAGTACTGCTTATCTATGAGCTTTTCCTGTCTTTTTATCTCTTGATCTTTTACCTGTAGCCCCCATTCTCTGACAACATAAGTTTCAAACACAGTTTTCCTGTTGTTTAGCTGTCTCTGCCATCATGGCCTCCTGCCACTGCCTTGAGATTAGGGATCTGTGGCTTCACTCATCCATGTGTCCTAAATGCCTCAAGTGGTGCCGTGGGACAAGCTGAAGGAAAACACAGGTTTGTCAGGTGGTAGTAGTGCATATGCCCTTTTTAAATACACCCCCTGCTAAATATATGTAAAGGGTAAATCAAAATGTCTTGCATCCTTTTCAGCAAAAGTTAAGCCTTTGCCTCATTCTATGTTTAATGGAAGGAAACATAGAAATTGAGTCCAGACCCTAACCAACTTAGTAGTTAGGAGCCCTTGAGAACATCCCATCATTCCTTAGGACCTCAGTATCTTAATTTATGAGATAGTTTTAATAAGACTGATCCCCTAGAGTGTTGTCAGGAATGTATGAGCTAATGTATCTGATAATGCCTAGTAAAAATATGTATGTGTGTTTCACAAAGATATTTCTGTCTGAAACGACCTCAACTGACACCTCACACATCTAAATCTCTAGGACAGTGAGAATGAATGTTTGTAATTATACTGAAATATTTTCTAATTCATCAGAGATAAGGATTTTGAATCTAAATATAAGGTGTTTTGTACTTTGGAGAAAGACTTTGATGATAATATCTATACAACACACACTCAAACCTACCTTAACCTAGCAATTCAGTGTCTCAGGTCCCCTCTGAGAGGTCTGTTGGGGCATCTATGAAACCTGTATAACCCATTCCTGTGGCTTTACTTACATGCAGAAAACTTATACATTTCGTTTCTAAGCCCTGTCTTCCCCCTGAATTCCAGATTCATTTCTAAGTGCCTTTGTGACACCACCCCCATGGATTTTTCTGTGCATTTCAAAATCAACATGACTCAATAGAGCTCTCTCTCCCCGCTCCTTTTACTCCATTCGCCTCCTGCCCCACAAACCACTGGTCTCCCAAAGTTCCCCATCCTGATAAAGAGCACTGTCATTCACCCTGCTGCTCACGCCAGAACCCCAGCGTTCTCCTTGGCTCCTGGCTTTTACTTACACATATGCTCTCTGTCTTGGGAAACAGCGAGTTCTCTTAGCTCTACTTTCTAAATATAGCAACCGGTCACATTCTCCCTCAGCCTCTACCCAGCTCTGAGCTACTGTCACCCTCTTTGGGTGACTGCAGGAGTCACAAGTCCCCAGTCTCTCTGCTGGCATCCCTGTTCCTTAGAGAATGATGAGAACAATTCCAAAAGGAAAATCTGATCGCTCTTGTGCCTTAGTTCTCTGACAGTCGCTGTCACAGGCAGTGTCATACCTGTGGTTTCACTGTAGCACTCAAGACCAAAGTGCATCCCTTCGGCCTGCACTTCCAGACTCACTTTCAGATGCTCTCCCCGGCGTGTGCCCTGATGTATCCATCCTGTTCTTGGAACATGCCGAGTGAGCCCTGGCCTCAGGGCCTGTACACCTGCTGGTGTGGTTTCCTCTGACTGGAGTGCATTCCCAAATATCCTCATACTGCTCTCTCTTGTTTGATCATGTTTTCTCCTCAAATATTTCTACCACAGAGCGGCTTCCCTGAATGTCCTACAGATAAGAACTTCCTCAGTCTTTGTCCCCTTCTCTGGCTTTACATTTTTATTCATAGGCCTTTTCCCAAGACTAAGCATGACAAGCTTGATATTTGCTTGTCTGTTTGTGATTTCTTCCACCAAAATGTAAGGACCAAGGGGCAGGGAATCTGCCTTTTACTGCTTAATGACTACTGCCAGCACATTGTAATACCCAGTAAGTATTTATTTGTTTAAATAAGCATTGGTATCAGAAAATTAGTGGAAACAACCTGTGTTCACCCCTAAAAGTTGGTTGAGTTAAATATCGTATACCATACAATTTTAAACTAACTTAAAAAACAGATTTTTTGTGTTTTTTTTTTTATTGGATGATCACTCAGCTATATTAGTAAATCAAGTTAGATTGGGAACAGTAAAAAATGAAAATATCCCCTTCTTTTTGTAAAAAAGAAAGATTTAAATGTGAGTATGTATGCTGTGAGTGTGTATATTGGATAAAGGCTGCATGTGTGTTGAACATTTATATAGGGATAAGAAAGAAGTTGGTAATAGTTTCATCTGTGGAGAAGGGCTGAAAGTATAAATTAAAAAGATTTTAACTGTATCTCCTTCAGCTCTTTTAAATACATGTACTTGTCTATTTTTTTTTCAGTAAAAGCATTCAACGCTTACATGTTAAAATTCTTGAAAAACTAAAAGATATAATACCTAACTTATAATTAGTCCAAATATTTATTTAAACAGGAAATGCCATTCCTGGATCATTTTATACAAACAGACATTCACTTTTCTGGGCAGATTTTACAAGGGAAAAAATGTTGATTGTTATATCAAAGGTAAAAGTACAGTGTTGGTACAATTGTCAAAACTGTGTCAAACATTAGTAATCCAAAACTAAAACCTTGGATGGATGGCTGAGTGAAAACAACAGTGAAAGCACATCATTTTAACTCTGAGACCTCAAAAATTAACATGGCTAATGTAAAATTATTTGTATGCCAGAATCATCCAAAATGACTCAGATTCACAATAAGTTCTAGAAACTGTAATGAACCTGGGAGAAGACTTGCTTATGCTTGCTACTTATATAAACTGGTTAAAGTTGTAAACAGTGATGTAATTCCTATTTACTTTTAAGTGTTCTGGAAATTCTAAACTGCTGCAGCAGCAAAAACCCTAGCTCACTTGGTTTGTATCATCTGTTTTATTTCTAAATATTGGTCTAGCTATTGGGCTAGCTCTGTTACTTCTGAACTATTACCGTAGCCCATGAAGCACAGTATAGTTAATCCACAGTCTCTATCTGCAAACCCCCCTCTTACTCTTTCATCTGAGCTCATTCAGTGCCCACCCTGCTGACCATCCTGTTTCCATTGAAGATGCTCTTAAGGCTGAGATACTTACTTGTGTCCCTCACCAGAAAACTTGTTCTAACTCTGGATCTCACTTGAGTTAGTTGTCCCTTGGTCAGGATGGCCTTCCATGACCAGCATGGGTCACCCCCTACTCTATCATGGAACCTGCCTTGTTTACTTCCTCCCACCTACTTTAGTTCTAATGGTTTCATCCATTTGCTTGTTTACTGTCCATCTGTCTCATTAAAAATACAAGCTTAGTAAAGACAGAAATACCCTTTATCCTTTTGGAGACCTGTATAGCCCCAGGATCTACTGTGGTAACTGGAATATAGTTGTTAGTTGCCCAGTAGTGTCCGACTCTTTGTGACCCCATAGACTGCAGAACTCCAGGCCTCCCTGTCCCTCACCATCTCCCTGAGTTTGCCCAGGTTCATGTCCATTGCATTGGTGATGCCATCCAGCCATCTCAACCTCTGATGCCCTTTACTCCTGTCCTCAATTTTTCCTAGCATCAGGAAAGAACAAAGTCAGCTGTTCGCATCAGGTGTCCAAAATACTGGAACTTAAGTTTCAGCATCCGTCCTTCCAATGAGTATTCAAAGTTAATATCCTTTAAGATTGAGTGGTTTTATCTCCTTGCAGTCCAGGAGACTCTCAGGAGTCTTCTCCAGCACCACAGTTTGAAGGTATCAATTCTTTAGCACTATGCCTTCTTTTGGACAAGGAAATGACAACCCACTCCAGCATTCTTTCCTGGAAAATCCAATGTACAGAGGAGCTTGAATGGGCTGGGGTCCATAGGGTCACCAAGAGTTGTACACAACTGAAGTGATTTTTCATGCACGCGTGCCTTCTTTACAGTCCACCTCTCACAACTGTACAGACTTCTGTCAGCAGAGTAACGTCTCTGCTTTTCAGCACAGTGTTTATGTTTGTCATAGCTTTCCTGCCCAGAAGCAATCATCTTCTCATTTGATGGCTGCAGTCACCATCCACAGTGATTTTAGAGCCTGATAAGAGGAAATCCGTCATTGCTTCCACAATAGAAGGGGTTTTCCCTTCTATTTGCCATGAAGTAATGGGGCTGGATGCCATGAGCTTAGTTTTTTGTTTTTGTTTTTTAATATTTAGTTTTAAGCTGACTTTTTCACTCTCCTCCTTCACCATCATCAAGAGGTTCTTTAGTTCCTCTTTGCTTTATGATATTTGAGTGGTATCTGCATACTGAGGTTGTTAATGTTTGTCTTTCCTATCTTGATTTCCAGCTTGTAAACTTATCCAGCCAGGCATTCCTCATGATAAATAAACAGGGTCACGATTTTTTTTTTTCTGTTGAAAAATGGATTGGGGTTTCCCTTCACCTGCCGGGTCTGTGCTTTGCTGTGTTTCTTTCCCCTGTGGTATGTGACTGTACAAAGAATTGCACTCATTAGCACTCCCATAAATCTCCTTATGGAACAAGACACTATGAAGCCTGGTGGGTGGAAGAGTCTAGCAAGCCTTAATAAAATGCCTCCCAAAACCTCCTTGTCCTCATCTCTACCCTATTAGTAGAGTGGATCATAAAATTTTACAGCCTGCAGATAAAAAGCTTCAAGAGACTTGATAGCACTGATGTGTCTTTTGAAAGTTTATTGATTGTTTTTTAATCATCCCTTGAAACATAATCATTTTCCACAGATGACTGATAATGCAGATAATGTAATGGTTTTCTAGATATAACTTTTATTTGGGGAGGAAGGAAAGAAAATATTTGTTCTTCTCCTGAAGAAGAACCCAACTGAAACAAAAACACTGAACACAGAAAGTAATGGTTTATGCCAGCCGTGTATGTTTCTGCCAGAAGACCTCCCATCATCCTTATATCAACTGATAAAATATAGGAAGGAGAGCAATATAAGATCTTCTGGTAACTATCTGGTATCTCCTATAAATAGAGGTAGGAAGGGGAGTGAGCCTGGGCATGACCACTAGGGTATGATGAGGCCAGTTTCTGTGTCAAGATGTCAAAGACTTGTCAAAGTCATTGGATTTAACACTCTGAGACTCAGTGTAAGAGAACCTTAACCTAGGCACATAGTGTGACTTCCTAAATTAGAAGAGCAACAGCTACAAGACCAAGGTAGCTGTTTTTTTGTGAAGACTTCATAGTAATCATGGCCTTTCTACAAATCATGTGGCTCCTGTGACTGATACGGCATTTGTGAGATCACTGAAAAAAATCATGGTAGCCGAGTCACCAAGTCTTGGTAGTGGGATCAGTGACAGAAGTGGAACCATCCACACAACCTAAGAGGAAGTTCTCCACAAGTCCAAGTCATAAAAATGGATGCTCTCCTTATCACATCAAATGAGTGTCAAGACCATGATTTTGGTAATACTGCATGATACTGTGTCTGAAGATTTGAATGCGTGAAACCATGAGGTTACAACTCAAAACCAGGCTTTTAAAATACCCATCTAGAATGATTTTCTTTGAAAATTCCATGTCTATTATTCTTGGCAACTATTTAATTAGCCATTGTTATGAGTGATTTTTATATTATGACATTGCCCTGATGATTGGCAGTTCCTCTTTATTAACAGTTAAGCAACACAAAGTTTACAACATTTGTTTTCTGGGAAATATAATCCTATTGCATTTTGTGTGCAAAGAGAGTATCTTTAAGTCACCTGGATTTGTTTATGAACAGGTGAACATTGAAAATAGCCTCATGAAGGAGTAAAGTAATGCTTTGGAGTTAATCCTACTTAATATCAATATAGTTACATGTGCCTTAGGTAAGGGAGAAAAGTTGTATACGTTTTCATTCGTTTCTTTCTGATCTTATAGCTATTTACTTTTACTGGAGGATAGTCTTTGCTACTTAGCATTGGCTTGATTTTTATTTGTTCTTTGAATAAATGTATGCTATTATGGGGCATCTCAGGTTACACTGCTGGTAAAGAGCCTGCTTGCCATTACAGGAGACTTTAGAGACACAAGTTTGATCCTTGTGTCAGGAAGATACCCTGGAGGAGGGCACAGCAACCCACTCCAATGTTCTTGCCAGGTGAATCTCATGGACAGAAGAGCCTGGTGGGCTATGGTTCATAGGGTCGCAAAGAGTCAGACATGACTGAAGTGACTTAGCAGAGCATAGCATGCTATTATATATAATTTTGCAAGCATGTATAATTACATTATTGAAAATATTCAATTTTTGAGAATTTTTGATGCATAATTGGTATGCAGTTCAGTTCAGTCACTCAGTCTTGTCCAATTCTTTGCGACCCCATGAATTGCAGCACACCAGGCTTCCCTGTCCATCACCAACTCCCAGACTCCACCCAAACCCATGTCCATCGAGTTGGTGATGCCATCCAGCCATCTCATCCTCTGTTGTCCCTTTCTCCTCCTGCCCCCAATCCTTCCCAGCATTAGGGTATTTTCCAATGAGTCAGCTCTTCGCATGAGGTGGCCAAAGTATTGGAGTTTCAGCTTCAATGTCAGTCCTTCCAATGAACACCCAGGACTGATGTCCTTTAGGATTGACTGGTTTGATCTCCTAGCAGTCCAAGGGACTCTCAAGAGTCTTCTCCAACACCACAGTTGAAAAGCATCAATTCTTCTGCACTCAGCTTTCTTCACCGTCCAATTCTCACATCTGTAAATGACTACTGGAAAAACCATAGCCTTGACTAGATGGACCTTTGTTAGCAAAGTAATGTCTCATCTTTTTAATATGCTGTCTAGGTTGATCACAACCTTCCTTCCAAGGAGTAAGCGTCCTTTAATTTTATGGCTACAATCACCATCTGCAGTGATTTTGGAGCCTCAAAAAATAAAGCCTGTCACCATTTCCACTATTTCTCCATCAAATTGCCATGAAGTAATGAGTGAGTAGATGGATGAAAGACATTTAGAGAGGTTTAACTTGAGATGGAAACTGAAGTTAAAGTGATAAGTTGAGTTTAACATTCATAGAATTACAGAATGAAAGTATAACACTGGCCATTGTCTCTGAGATGGGGGAGATAACACTGACTCATAACGTGAACTTGAGATAAAGAGGCAGAAAGGAGAGTTTGCAAAGACAGAAATCAGAGATAGAAGGAAGGGGCCCTGGGACAGAAGTGTCATGAATTCCAAAGAAGGACAAGTCTCTGGGGGAGGAGGAGATGTTGGTCAATACCCAAAGCTTCAGCTGGTCCAAGAAAAGGACATTGAATTTTGATCAGGGACACAATTAGTGATTTTTGAATGGGCCATTTCAGTAGATAAATGAGAATATGAAGTTTTTAGTATTTGCCAAGGACCTGGGGACCCTGGGCATCAATGAGAGTAACATTAGGCAACAGGTGGAGAAAATTACAAAGGTAAGCTAATATTGTGCTTACTGACAAAGAGATTTGCGCACAAAACACTGAAGACTGCAAAGAATGTAATACTCAGTGCACTGCTAAAGAGGATGATAGAAATGCAAGCTCTAGGGTAGGAATGCAGTGAAAATGTGAGGGATGGGAAAGCATACTTTTAGGATGTGGGAGGAAATGTGTAATCTGGTGAGAAATGACACAAGGAGGAGTAAAGGCAGACGCAGGGATACTTTTTGTGTTGGATGTATATTTGGGTTCTTGAAACATGGTCCTTGGGACTTTTGTATCCAGAATCAATTTTGGTATTTGCTAAAAATACAGATTTCTTGAATGCACCTAAGTCTTACCAAAGTGATTATTCCTTGATGCAAAGCCTATGAATCTGCATTTATTGTTTTCCAGGGTGGTTTTTGCACATTCAAAAGTCAGAAAATCCCTCCCAGTGGAATATAGATAGTTGTACCTTTTATCAAGCTCCCTGATGGCTCAGATGGTAAAGAATTCACCTGCAATGCAGGAGACCCAGTTTCCATCCCCTGGGTAGGGATGATACCCTGGAGAAAAGGATGGCTATATACTCCACTATTCTTACCTGGAGAATTCCACAGACAGAGGAGCCTGTCTGTGGGGTTGTGAAGAGTTGAATACAACTGAGTGACTAACACTTTCGCTTTTTTCACTTTCACTAAGCTCAGCTAAGCAGTGATGGATTATGATGATGTTCTACTGAAGTTCTGGTGTATGCTTGAGGTTCTTTATGGGAGGGACCAGAAGACTCTCCAATTTTTATGAAGCCTGAAACTTAAATAAACTGTGGGACTATTTTAAGCAAAAAAAATGTTAGAGTTACAAACTCAAGTTTATAAAGATGACCGTGTACTTAAAATGAGAAAGAGACTTCAATTTTTAATTTTTAAAAGCTGAACTATTGTAAAATCCAGAAAACTAACATTCATAATTATGTGTCTGACATACTTTTTCTACAGTTTTGCTTGCATATCCTTTGATTGCCTCTTTGTATGACAACTCTTGTCATACACAAGTGATAGGCGGTGCTATCGTTGTCTGTACAGACAATAGAAAGGTAACTGTCTCCTATTCCAATTTCACTAGAACTTAAAAAATATATCAGCAGTGGTGAAGCATAAAGCATGCAACTTTGCATACGGAGTACAGACACACAGTGCACACACCCTGAAAAAACAAGAATTCTGATTTTCCACGCTTCCCATAGAAGAAGAAAAACTGGGAAACATTTGTTTTCTGTGCTGCAGTGGGTGTATTCTTGACAGGATACAATTTCTGTTTTGACTGGGTGTCAATGAAAATTGAATTGTATGCTCAAAATTTTAAATAACTAATGATTAGGAGAAAACAATCTCCAACTAGCTTCTGGCTCCTCTGCTGCCCCCATGTGTCTGGTGCTTACCGTCAGAGGACACGTTTACATGGCCACATGTCCTTTGGTCGGGTACCTTCATGATGCCATGCTTGGTGAGTTGGCACCGAGGGTGGAAGGAGCCTTCCTGGAAGACATTATTACACAAGTGGAGCTGGCATAATGTACCTGTACAGGAAAGTGGCTGCAAATCATATGAATACAGATCATCCAAACTCTGTGAACCCCCAATTCAGATTCCTCTTATTTGGACCTCCAAAATGCATGTAAATCCTCCAGAGCCACCTAGAATAAAGGGAAGTTGAAAAAGAAAGTCTCTTTCATCTTATTTTAGTTGGTTTTACAAAAATGGGTGATGAGGTTAACACACTACTAGGGCCCCTTCGAAGGCCATGGAAGAGACTGGACAAGGGAGCATCTGAAGCTACAACTTCATTCCCTATACGGCACATTTCTCTCAGGAATGACCAAAAGAAACAGATTGGAGTCTAGGTTACTCTTAAATTCTTATTATTTCAACATGTTTCAGTTTTTTTTTTTTTTTATGTAGGATATTCAATATACTCAGCTTATCTAAATTTTCTTCTTCCAAGCAAGATTATTGATAACAGATATATTCATTACCTTATTGTTTGTCTGGGAACACTTTATATATTTTTATATGAATAAGTTATACATATATCCACTCTCTTTTAGAATATTTCCCCATATAGGTCATTACAGACTATAACATTCCCTGGGCTATACAATAGTTTTTTATTAGTTATATATTTTATATATAGTATTGTCAATCCCTGATAGCTCAGATGGTAAAGAATCCGCCTGCAATGTGGGAGTCCCTGGTTCAATTCCTGGGTCAGGAAGATCCCCTGGAGGAGGGATAGGCTTCCCACTACAGTATTCTTGGGCTTCCCTTGTGGCTCAGCTGGTAAAGAATCTGCCTGCAATGTGGGAGACCTGGGTTCGATCCCTGGGTTGGGAAGATCCCTTGGAGAAGGGAAAGGCTACCCACTCCAGTATTCTGTCCTGGAGAATTCCACAGAAAAGTTCATGGGAATCGCAAAGAGTTGGACACGACTGAGGGGCTTTCAGTATAGTCATCCCCAAATTTCTCCCTCTCCCCTTTTCCCCCTTGGTAACTATAAGTTTGTTTTCTACATCCATTACACAATTTCTGTTCTGTAAATAAGTTCACCTGCACCAACTTTTTTAGATTCCACATATAAGTGATATTGACACTTTGTATTATAATCATTTGCACAAAATGGGTCCCTTCCTCCCTCCCTTTCTCCCTCCTTCCCTCCTTCCTTGAATTGCAGACTGGATTTTTTTCTTTTTTTTTTGTGGTTCCTTAAGGTAGGCAGGTAGTATGGTTCAGATCCAGGAGTCCTCATGACATAGATAATCTGCCACTACAACATGTATCAGATGAATATAGGTTCTGATCCCCTCTCACCTACTAACTACTGTGTGGCTTGAAAGGTCACTACTTCCACTTGCTGGCTTTTAGCTCCTCAGCTGGTCAGTTCACATTGGGGCAAAGTTAGTGGTTTCTAGGAGTCCAAAGTTTCTGCAGAAGTGCCTCAAGGGTGGACAAGTCTTCACTCTTTCTTTAAGCAGAGGAGCTCTGCTGTTTCACATTCTAGACTTTAAGATGTTTTTACCTTGGAATGGCCACATTATGAAAATGTAAATTTACAACTGATTCACTTTGCTATACAATTGAAACTTAAACAAACAAACAAAAAAACGAAGCAGCATCAGCAAGGAAGGTATCTGGCTTAATAAAAAACAAACAAGCAAAAGGGGCATTTTTCAGATAAGTTGTCCCAAATGCGTGGAATGACCTGGGGAGCTTTCCAATTCCATTGTAGCACTCAGACTTTGATTTTGTATCTGTTAAAAGTTTGTTTGGGGTTCTGCTGCTTTATCAGGGTTGAGACTTTATTCTAGGTCAGTGGTATGTAACTTTGTCTACACTTAAGGATTATCTGGGGAACTTTTAAAAATTCTAATGCCTGGTTCTTACCCTTGTGATTATTATTTTGTTAACGTGAGTGTAGGTGGTTTAAAAGCACCACAGGTACCTCTGATGGGCATCAGGATTGTGAACCCTAAGTGGAGATAATCACTGCAACTGTCAAGTTCGAATAATCTGTGTATGAAAAAAGAAAAACCGCATGTGTGATGTACATATCCACAGCTACATAAATATTTATTGAATATTCATTTCCGTTTGATCGCTAAGTTATGTAATGCCCTCCATTGATTGGGACAAACGTTAGAGAAAAGGCACAGGGTGTGGTGGCAATATCGCTAGCTTCTGTACACTGGTTTGTCACGAATTTCTCATTGTTATTCACACCTACAAGGGTCAGAAACAGCTATTTTTGGCCTTGCCTCCACAAACTCTGGAGTTACACACAAATGGGTCAGCTTCTCTAGTCTTAAGTCAGCTTATGTATAAAACTAGTTGATTAGAATCAAAGGATCTTGCCAATAGGATTATAAGATTTTGTTTCATTTATGAAGTATGATTCCTCAGAAAAGAAAGCTCTAATTTCCTTCAGACTTAGAAGACATCTTCTTCCCTTCTCATTGATCTTGGTGTGTGAAAAGGTCGGTGAGAGACGACGCTGCTATGTTCCCATGTTGTTTAAATACCCCTGACTTGCAGAATTACAAGGGGCTGGGTAATACCATTGAGGCACTTTCATAATGCGACACTGCTCGGTTGGGAACTCGGGGCTTTGGGAGCCAGAGGTGGAGATCTGCAAGGACACAAAGAAGGACTTCCTCCTGGTATTTGGCTTGTACTTGCGTACAGTCCCAGGTGGCAGTAGATTTTATACTGGGTGGAAAAGCATTCAGCATCTGTTCTGCATTCATGCATTCAGTCTTTACTCATTCATTCAACACACATGTGTTTGAACATATTCTCATATTAGAGCTTGATCTTGATGCTAGGTGAGTATTCAGAATGGCATAAATGTGTGCAGATCTTCACTGAACATTTGAGTAGACCTTCAGTAAGAATTCACTTAGCATTTCAAATGGAATTCCACTGGTGTGTAGAGGCCATGTGTTCTCTGGGGTTTTTTAGATTTTATGTGTGCCTTTCAGTGATTAGCTAAAAGCCGTACAATGATTATATTCTGAGCCATTCAGAAGGTGACCTCATAACCAAGGGTACGACTTCAGGGTCTGCAGTTTGTCTGTCACCGCGGTCACCTCGGCGCCACTCACCACTCAAGTCGTTGCTGTTGACTACGAGGCAAATAAGTGGAGGAAGGCCTTGTTCCTAGGGAATACGGTATGCGTATGTGAGGGCCAAATTAAGTGAAAAGACCAAAAAGCAGTAGGGCTGTGTCACATGGCTCATGGCAGAGTAGGGAGGCCGTGCTCAGAAGATGCTGTGCTAAAGCTCTTACTACCACAATATGCTGTGTAGTTTTGCAGATCATCATTCTTCTCAGTAGGCAGTTGTTTTCCATTTTGAACGATATGCATTGGCAACTATGTATTTAATTTTAAAATTTGTTTTGGTTGGAGAATTTTATAGAAGTAATGTTTATTTAGATTTGTATTGGTTCCTAATTAGTAGTGCTAGTATAAAGGTAAATTGTATCAACAGCAGGGGTTGGAGAAACCTTCCTTACTTTAAAGGGGATTGGTAGATTACTTAATTTTGGCAGATTTTTTTTTCCAATTTATCTCACACTGCTATAATCACTGTTTAGTTTTTTCCCATTAGCCTGTAAGCTCTATTCATACCTTACTTGACTTTCATACTTTTTTGTATTTATTAAATAAATGTATTGATAAGAATTAGAATCATAAGGACTACTGGAAAGGGTAGTGAGATCTCTATCAATGGAGGCATTTAAACATAAGCCATCACTTTTGGAGGATTCTTGAATCAAGTGAGCACGTCAACACCTCTTTGGACTCTGGAAGGCAGGATCAAAATTGTTATTTTTGCCACTGACTTTCCGGCGATACAGAATAATTTCTTTGGAGATCATTTTACCCCAAATCAATTGCCTAAGTAGTAGTCACGTACTATTAGTCATTCAGTCACTTCTGACTCTTTGCAACCCCATGGACTGTAGTCCGCCAGGCTCCTCTGTCCATGGCATTTTCCAGGCACGAATACTGGAGTGGGGTGCCATTTCCTTCTCCAGGGGATCTTCCTGACGCAGGGATCAAACCCGGGTCTTCAGCATTGCAGGCACATTCTTTACTGTCTGAGCCACAAGGCAAGCCCAAGTAGCAGTAGCACACCAGCACAATGAACTGTTGAGGTTCATTTATTTTTTCAGGTGAATTCTCAATTTCACCCTAAAGACTGAGTGTCTCCCTCATAAAGATGTCGGAATTCTAAGACTCATTTGGAAAATGAAATCCTGTGGGTCCCTCTTCACTCGCGATATATATGTGGGTGTCTCAGAGCAGATGATGAGAGGTGTCTGCATGAAAAGAGAGGGCTCGTGCAAGCATCCAGAGGAGCCACTGTTATCCAAAGGATACAGATTGTAGAGTTGTCAGGAAGGTGGAAACATATAGACAGCAGTCAGCCGTATCTCTTCAAGTTGATTTTTTCCTATCTTCCCCGCCTTCTCTCCCCACAGTTTAATGTGAGTGCTTCTCTCTTGGCTCATTTATTTCAGATGCCTCAGGAACAGTACACCCATCACCGGGGCACCATGCCCGGCTCTGAGGGGCCTCAGGTATACAAAGTGGGGATTTATGGCTGGCGGAAAAGATGCCTGTATTTCTTTGTGCTACTCCTGATGATTTTAATACTGGTGAACTTGGCCATGACCATCTGGATTCTCAAAGTCATGAACTTCACAATTGTAAGTAAGACCATACAGTTTTCTTTAGCTCTTTTTGGGGGAAGGGATAGCATGAGGGAAGAAAAAAGAATGTTGAAAGTGATGGTAGTAAGATTCAAAATAATCTACAAGCAGGGGTTTTGATGGGGGTGGGGGGATGGGAAGCACTGCTGCTTAGATTGCACGTGATGACTGACTTCTTTTAAATCTCAGCTCTTCAGAGGCTGGTAATCCAATTGTGAAATGTTTCTCTTCTTTTGCAGTCCTCATTTGAGCTTTCCCTCCATTTTGATAACTGTGCTTCTATAGCCCGTAACTTATAAATAATTTGAGTAAATAATGTAGAAAGAAGGATGAGATAAAGACCTAAGTAGTAAGTTTGTGTGTGAGTGTTTTAATTTTAGTAGTAATGAAGAAAGTTTTCATGAGGTAAAGGTTGAAACATTAGAGTTAAATTAGCCTTTGGAGACTATCAAAGAATGTTCATTATCTGTTTACACCTGGTAGTTAATGGAGGATTTCCTCAATTTTTAGGAATGGAATCAGAGGAGTATAGCCATTTTACATTTTTTTCAAAAAGAAATTGTGTTTATACTTCCTTGAAGAAATTCTTGATCTTGGTACTTAGGGCCATGCAACAGATTGGACATTTGCTTGTTGAAGTTTGAATAAAAAGAAAATCCTGGCAAAAAGATTTTTGGAGCTATTCTTAGGTATTTCCCTAGAGCTTTTGTAAAGATTATAACAGTATAAATAAATTCTTGTATGAGTGAGAGCATAGTCCTAAAAATGCTTTCTTTTCCTCTGGTAATGTCAAAAGTAAGTAATTATGTTGGCAATATAAAAGAACTCCTGTGTGATAAAGAAATGTTACCATAACAAAATTGAAAGTAAGGTTTTCATGTGACAATCCAAAATAGAATAGTGGATATTTGTCTTTCCTGAATTATATAGTTTATTTTTAATCCCTAACACCTGTGCATAGGTAGACTTTCTTGTCTTTGCTCAGGCCATTTCTTCTCCTCGGACTACTTTTCTCCATTTTCTGCCTGGTATAACTCCTCTGTGATGCTCCTGTAGCTCCATTTATTTTATGTATTTATTATTCTACTGATCACTCCAGATAATAATTTTTACATGTGTCTCCCAGTCAGCGTGAACTTTGATGATAGCAGGGGTGCCATCTCTTTTCTGTGGGCCTTTGTTCATCACTCATGACATGGGGCTATTGGCACTTGACTCATGAGGATTACATAAACCAGCGTTGCTGCATCAAAAGGGCTCACTTTTACAATTGAAATATAGTTGATTTACAATGCTGTGTTAATTTCTGCTATACAGCACAATGATTGAGTTATACATACGTATGCTTTCTTTTTCACATTCTTTTCCGTTGTGGTTTATCATAACATATTGAATATAGTTCCCCGTGCTATACAATAGGACCACCTTGTTTATCTGCTCTACATATAGAGTTTGTATCTGCCAATCCCCGGCTCCCAGTCCATCCCACTCCTACCTGACTCCAGGCAACCACAAGTCTGTTCTCTGTGCCTGCGATTCTGTTCCTATTCCAGATAAGTTCATTTGTTTCATATTTTAGATTCTACATATAAGTGACATTATATGGTATTTGTCTTTCTCCTTCTGATTTACCTAATAAGATAATTTCTAAGTACATTTGTGTTGCTACAAAAGGGATTGCATTCTTTTTATGGTTGAGTAATATTCCGTTGTGTATTTTTACCACATCATCTTTATCCATTTTGATGGACATTTGGGTTGTTTTCATGTCTTGGCTATTGTGAATAATGCTGCTCTCAATATGAAGGTGCATGTATCTTTTTAAATTATGTTTTTGTCTAGGAGTGGGATTTCTGGATCTTGTGGTAACCCTATTTTTAATTTTTGAGGAACTTTCCATAGTGGCTGCACCCACTTACATCCCTGCCCATATGTAATTGGGTTTTCTTTTCTCCAGTGATGAAGAATGGTTCACTTTTTAATATTTGCAGTAAGCACCAGAAAATTAAGCTTCTGAATTGCAGTTTTAAGTTTCAAAGATGATACAGGTTAATTTCCAATGTATCGTAGGGATTCTAAGATAATATGTTCTAGAATATTGGAGCACATTAGGTTCTACTTCTGAATTAGAATCTGTAAACACTTTTTTGAACTTGAACTTACTTTATATAAAAACAAAATTTAGAGACGTGTTTTAAGTGGGAGAGAGAGGGAGATATGATCCGAGTTGTAGTCTAGATACTTGCTCATATAAGGATGCAATATAATGGAGACTGCAATATAATCAGAGTTTAAGGCTCTAAAAGGTGTCCTGAATCTGCCCGTAAGTCAAAGTTACCATAGTTGTCATTTGTGAATATGCATATTCTGTGATGTTTTTCATATTTCAAAAACTTTAAAGTAGAAAAATTTTATATTGTATTATAAAATAGAAGAACACCAAAGCTAGGGCAGTAGAATGAAGAATGAATATTCAAAAGACATTTAAAAGATGGAAGTGACATACCTCAACCTCAACTACCGTTTGGATATGAGTTACTGAGAGATTGGAAGATAATTCTGGAGTACTCCAGGTTCTTCATAGTGAGATGGTTGGATGGTGGGACAAGAAGAACAAGATGGAATTCATTATCTTCCCACTGAAATTTAGCTGAGACTCGTGTATCCCTCTCATTCCCTGTTGGGGGCTGTTATATTGACATAGTTTGATGTGAAGTTAGTGTATAGAACCTGAAAGATTACAGGGTGAATGTGGTGGAAAATATGAACTCACACCTAGATAACTGTGATATTACACAAATCTGGCTTCTCAAGTGTGTTTTACCTGGCAGGCTCAATAGTGAAATATCCATGTAAATGTATATTGAGTGACAATTCACTCTGAATGTTATGTGAATTTGGGGAGCAATATGATAGTAAGGTAACAAACTATATAAAATGAGATATTTCCTGTAGTTTACTAAATTGATTGCCAAAGTTGAGAGTTCTTAAAGATTTACCAAACGAAGTACTTACCGAGGTGAGAATAATGCCATTATTATTCATAATGGGTAATTTTGTAACAGTAATGCTTTTTAGCAAATAGAGCTGAAGTGTCAGAAAACTGGTCTTTCCCTGGATGGTAAAAACATACTCTCCATAAATCACAATATAATGCATATCCCTTTAGAATTACAGTTCTATTCCACAAATAATAATTTACTGACAGTGAATATCTTGAGAAAGAATGAAGTGTTCACCAGTATTACATTGGTGAATGTTGGTGCAAGAACACAGGAAATCCAGTGCGATAGGAGTAAAGCCGTTTCTGTGAGGATTCTGGACAATTGTCAAGAGGAAAGACTGATAGTTTGGTATACCTGGAATGTTTAGTAATTTGGGATTTGGAAAAGTTCACACCTTAATCAAACCTTCTGAGTAATTACAAACCAAGAGTGATGTCATCTGTAAATGTTTCTCAGGACTCAGCAGTTTATCCAATATCAGACATCCAGAATTTTCTATGTTGTCAGATTTGTATTCTGTGCTGTCCCCAAGGGTTATACCAAAGGAGTCCTTCCATTATAACGATCTGGACAAACATCCAACCAAGTTTTATTTGTCCCAGATGTAAATCAGAATAAAAATGAATTTTTTTCTTCTCTACATTTAACAGATTACTCTGCTATTCATTATTAATCAAGACAGAATTACAGTCTCCTACTCTTTTCCAGTGTTTTCCCCTTCTTGGAGGAGTGTTTAATTTACCTATGTTGTAAACACCCATAGGTTCACCTCTCGTAGTTTATCACATACTGTGCTTTACAAGGAAACTAGTATTATTTATTAAGCATATGCTTAATATGTGCTAGTCACTGCTTGGCCGTTAAAAAAAATATCTTGGTTAACTTTCTAAACAACCCTACAAATTAGATATTACAATATCCATTTTAGTAAAATAAAACCCAAGGCTCAGAGAAGTTAAGTGGCTTTCTAAAGGAAACAGCTAGTAAGTCAAAGAACTGGTACTTGACTTTAAAGCCTACCCCTTTATACCACAACATACAGTCAGTTCAGTTCAGTTCGGTTCAGCTGCTCATTCATGTCCACCTCCTCTAGCTAATTGCTACAGTGACCTGGCTTTTCAACACAACTCTGAAGCTGCTGAAGTGGTTCATTACCTTTGTTACCTGCCCTGTGTCATCAGATCACAAATTTGCTTCCCATCCAAGATGTCCACTGACTTTTCCTGCATGGAGTAGTTCCTGATAGTTACGTGTGTTCAGTCCTTAACTCAGTTCTCTTTATCCTACAGCCAATGACCTTTCCCTTCACTGCTTCCACCTTTTGTTGTGTTTATATAAACATTTAATGCAAACTGAATAATGCTATCTGTGTCATAGGTTGATGTGTAGACTCTGAGTTAGCACCTGACCTGTAGAAGATTTTGTGTTGGAAACAGAAAATCATAGGAGACCCCACTCAGGGCTGTGGTTAGGGGCTCAGACTCAGGACAGAGATGCTCAATGTTAACATCTGAGTTCTGCTACTTTGGCAAATTTTTCAACCTCTCTGTACTGCCATATATTGGGAGTAATAGCAATACCTACCTGTTTATATGATTGTTGTGAAGAGTGAATGAGGTGATAAATGTGAAGTGCTTAGAAAAGGAGCTTGTTCCAAAGTAAATGCCTTCTGTTAGTGTTTGCCATTATCATCATCATCATTTACTGAGGGCTCATTTTGCATCAGGCTCTCTGCCATTGCAACTCATAAATATCTAACTTAATCCTTATGTGGATTGGTACTATGATACCAACTTCACAGGGAGGAGAGAAGCTCAATAACTTAATTTGGGATCACGTAGCTAAAAAGTGGCATAGTAGAGGTTTGAATGCAAACAGTCTTAGTCTGGAATATGGTTTATTCATCTCTGTGATATATTGTGGGGCAGTGCAGAAATTCCTAGCATGAGTGTCAAGGGATGGGACACCTAGTGGGCTATGAACTACATCACCTTTTCCTTCTGGTGCTCAGTACAGAAATGAATGCAGTGAACTAGGTGTCCTTTAGGACTGCAAGGCATCTTCCTATTTGAACACCACAGTTTTGTCTTTGAGCTTGGCCTTGACCATGTGAGATCTCTCTCTGTACAGGGCTGCTTTTTCTACCCGTGTATTCCAGCAGCCCAATCCAAATAACTTGGCCACAAAGACCTCCCAAAATACTGCAGTACCGATTGTCTACAGTGTCATTTAGCACAAGTGCTTATTAGTGGCAAAGCTTAAAAAGCTTGATTTCCAGTGAGTGTGAAATCATTCATTATTAGATGAAATAAGGACCTTGAACCACCTCTTCAGACATCCTCATCTTGCAGTTGATTGAACCAAAGTAGAGGATGAAGTTGCCTGACCCAACTTTAGCATCCTAACCACACTGGGAACTCCTCAGGAGCAGGGATTGTGTTCTGTTCATATTTATAGCCATGGACCAGTGCCTGGTATGCAGTCGGCTTTCAATGTGTGTTTGTTAATTGTCAAACACATTTGAGTGTTTTATATAGACCACATGTATGAGATGATGGATGTCAAGTACCTGGTCCGTGCTGGGCACACATGTCCTAGATAAATTGTAGCTAGCTATACTAGTGTTTAACAGATCCTCTAACTGCTCTTTCTCTTTCCACTCATTAAAATTACAAAATCCAAACCATCGTATCTATGATTAAGAAGAGAATGTCCATTTGTTTAATAAAAACTAAAACAGAACTTACTTTGTAATGTTCCTGTATAATCTCCATAAAAATTCCTATGAGGTAGACACTGCTATCTTGCATATTTTACAAATGGGGACAATGAGATTCCAAGAAGTGCAATAACTTGTCCAAGGTCACACGGTCAGTGAGTGCTGAAGCTGAGATTGGGTCACAGGAGTCTGGCTTTTGAGCCTGCACTCTTAATCAGTACACTCTGCTGCCCATTTTCCAAGTGCTATTTTTCATGAAGACAAATTGAATTTGTTCAGTGCAGTGTCTAAAACATGATTTATTTACCCTAAAGTAAGATAAAGATCCACTAAGGGTCAGAGGAAGGCATTCTAATACTTGTAAATTGGACACAGTGTAAAACAGTAAAAGCCAGAGCGAATGGGCAGTGAGTTCCATAACTCAGAACACTGACACATCATCTGTTTGGAGAAGGGTTGAGGAGCCATGACCCAGTCAGACTAACTCAAGCAGAGGGGAGTGAGGATATACTTGCAGAGGGAACAGGACAAGGGCTCTCCCGGTGCATGGGTGGGTCTCACGGTCATGGGACCCAGAGTACTCTTAAGAACCAATGGCAGTGTTGGGGATGCCCGTCCTCTGATTTTACTGGACCACGTGGCTTTGGTATTGCCCTGAAGCATTTGCTTCTGTTGGCAGGCCAGGATCCCTCTACCTTGGTGGGGCTACCGGCTACCTCCTGTGTTTATCCAAGTTTCCTGCTTCCTGGTATCTTCAACATGCGTGTGCCTTTGACCTTTTCTCTGTAATGACTTTCCCCTTCTGCTCCCACCTCTCCCCACCCTAGTCTCCTTCTGTTACCCACTTAAAGTTCCAGAGAGGGAAGTGCACTGGCTCAGCAGATTGTGCACATCATGTTGTACTTCTTTATTGTGCATGGACCACATGAGGTGCCCCGTCAGCTGTGGCCTGGGAGGGTAGAATCATTTAGTCAGTCCTGCGCATCAAGCAGCTGTGCCGGAGTCCAGCCCCAGCGGGGTCCGGGGGTCTTGAGGGATGAGTGGCGTCGGCGGAAGAAGAACTGAGCTGAGTCGATGTGTGGTGATGGAGCAGTCTCTCTTTATTGCTGTTAGTTTTGTGAGGTGATGGAAAAGTCTCTCCAAAAGGAGATGGAGAAGTCTCTCAGTTTATTGTTGTCGGTTTACAGTTTTATAGCCAAAAGACATCCCCATTACATCACCTATCATTCTATACAATTTTTTGTTTTCTACCTTCCATAGCAACCTTATCATTGAGCTCATTCCCCAATCTATCATGAAACATTCCCTTTGCAGAAGTCAGATTTTTATGTAATTAGATTTAACAATAGTATGTTTACCATTTGAATGTCTTCAGTATATTTCATTCAATCATGATAAGTACATCAATCCAAGTAGAAAGGTTACATTTCTCTTATCAGGTACAACTATGTAGAAGCTAGAGGGAAGGGCTAAAGCTTGAGACTGTTTATTCTAGTAACCTACTTCAGTTCTGAGGAAAGAAGACAAGGAGACAGTTTAGAAAGAGGAAAGAGGACTAAGACAGTTTAGAAAGAGGAAAGAGGACTAAGAGACAGTCTAGAAGCACTGCTTTAGCAATAAAACCCTATTAACCTTAACTACTATAATGAATTCTTATGTCTACATTATCCTAAGGCAATCAATATCTCCAACTATGCTGGCCACAATTATGAGCATTCCTAAGTCCCAATCTAGCCTGATTTCTTCAAGGAAGAGAGCCTCCTCCGTGGAGTGGTCAGGGGAGTGGGAGGTGAAAGTGGAGTGGTCAGGGGAGTGGGAGGTGAAAAGGTGACCCAAGTACGAGCCTTTTTGGTGGTGGTCTTGCCATGACCCCCAGAGAACTCTTGGGAAACTCCCCAGTAATTAGTAGGAGGAGTAGTAATCTATTTAAATGTCCCTTTCATTCCTCCTTAGCTGGATCCTCTGGTCGATAAGGTCTGGGGGGATTATCTCAGGACAAATTCTTTCCAACTGTGACTGACCTACTGAGATGAGCCAGCGTTCTGAGCATCAACAGAACTTCCAAGAAAAATACCAAGGTGGGGCTTGCCCAGGATGCCCCGATAAAGAAAGTCAGCTTTGCAATTTCTTTCTTAGTCTCGTGACCTCGTCATCCTAACAAGGGGGCATCCTGACAGCTCCCGGCATCACTGGGCCAGGATTTCCCTCCCATAAGGTCAGAAATTCACTTGAAAATCACACCTATATTTGATCTTCCATACACAGTGCTCTTTTTAAGCTTTTCTCTGATTTCTCAGATTTTCTCAGAAGTCCTCCCAGATAAACCTGACAACTCCCTATTTTGTTTTTGCTGTGCCTGGTGTCCTGCGGTGGGGAGACATGCAGTACTGCACTATTTTATTTTCCTGTTTCCCCCATAGAGATGGTAACCTTAAACTATTTTCCTTCATGCTGATAGCTTTCAACAACTTGCTTAGTATATAGTAGATATTTAGAATGTTTATTGAATAAATGAATGCAAAAAATTTATGAATAGCCTGTCACTTTAAATTAGTGCGTAAAGATGGGTTAATAGAGCTTTATATGGCTTTTAAAATGAAGTATTAGTTGATTTATTAAGGTAGACAGACCATAAATGAGATGAGTGCTTGAATTTGATTATAAAAAGGTATTTTTAATACACACTCCCTCCTGTGTATCAACTACCTGCTACATTTTAATTACACAAGTCAGGAGTCTGAAATAGACAAGAAGCAGGAAAAATCATCCTAGTTAATATACAGATTTGTTCAGGAAATGAGAGAAAATGATATTATTGGCTTTACCTGTATCTTTCACTTAACATTGTTAATGAATGTATTGTGAATAGCAATTGCTTCAGCTCTGATGCCAGTGTCACTTGAGAACTCGGAAAGGCTTTTTGTATTGAGAACACCGTTGTTTCCATCTCTCAGTGCTGTCTCTGGAGGTTACTTTTTCATCCATTAGCTCAAATTCATCAAGCTGAAAAATGACCACAATGTTATTTTTAAAGCAGCATGAGCACTGTAATGCAGAAAAACACAGGACAAAAATCCACTCTGTTCCATGAAAGTCCTGGGATACATCTCTGTCATGTCCTATTTAGTTTGAAGCTTACTGTGTTTTATACCTTTTGCAAAAGCGCAAATCCTGAAGGATGATTTTAGTCCTTGTAATTACTGCAAAATGCTATAAAACAAGCTTGTTAAAAATTTGTACAATTTATTGAGTGCTTTTGCTACAGTTTGATTGGTATTTCTTAAGCGCGTTGTGCAGCACTGTGGCTTTTCTGGTCATTAAAGATTATAATAAAGAAAATCCTGTACTTTAATAGAGTATAATTTACGAAGAAGAAAAAACATGAAATTTTAATAAGTTACCCTAAGTGACAGACTTTTTAAGGGAGTGTGAAAGAAGAAGTTAGTCAAAGGTAGAAGGCCTGGAAGGCTCCTTAGGTTGAGGCTTAAAGGATAGAAAAGGACCTTTTGAGTGGTGTTTAAAGCAGAGAAAGCGCTGTGACTATAGCCTGGGTGCAGGGATGTTAAACTGGAGTCACCTCGGATACTGTAGTTCCTTCCAGTGTTGAGAGGCCAGGCCTCTGGAGAGAGGAGTGGGTGGGGAAAGAGGAGAGCAGGAGCTGATGCTAGTCAAGTTCAACAGGATGCAAATTATAGATACTAGTGGGAGGTCAAACTGGGAAACTTGAGTTCCAATTATAAACAAATCACTGTGCAACATTAATTTACTATTGGATAATATTTATGACCTTTCTCACTTATTATCATCTTCATACACTCAAAATTCACTTTATTTGTGATTCTAGAGTTGAGAAAAAGAGTCAGAAAAATCTCTCTGGATTTCTGTCTTCTTCCATCACATATAGCTGCTCACAGAAGGAATTTTTAGTTCTTTTTTGGTCATACAGCTGTGAACTCTGAATGACTCTCAGAAATCAGAAGTTGCAACCACATTGTGGGGATCTCTCCACTCTGACTGAGGCATTAAGCAATCATAGGAGAGAAGTTCTGCCTCCCAGGAGGCATTTTACCCCTGTGAACTCAGAGACCAATCCTTCCACAGTAGAAAGGTTATTCAGAGCTTCCCAAGTGGCTCAGTAAAGAATTCACCTGCAATGCAGGAGATACGGAGACATGAGTTTGATCCCTAGGTCAGGTAGATCCCCTGGAGGAGGAAATGGCTACTCACTCCAGTAATCTTGCTCAGAAAATCTCATGGACAGAGGAGCTTGGTGGGCTGCAGTCCATGGGGTCACGAAAGAGCTGGACATGAATGAGAGACTAGACAATCGCAACGAAGAGACACAGCAGTAAATCTGAAGTTTCAGGTCACTTGAAACTGTGACCTGTTTGTGTCACTAGTTAGAATCTCTAAGCTCAATGGCTTTGTAAATACCTTGTCTCAAATTGCATCATCCAATATGGTGTTAAAATTAAGTCACAAGAAAAATTCAGTTCCTGAGTCATGTGAGCTACATTTCACATAAGTTAATAGCTACATGAAGTGAGTAGCCACCATCCTCACCAGAAAGAAAAGAAGGAAAGTGAAGCCGCCCAGTCACGTCCAACTCTTTGCATCCCCCTGGACTGACTGTATCCTGCCAGGTTCCTCTGTCCATGGGATTTTCCAGGCAAGAATACTAGAGTGGGTTGCCATTTCCTTCTCCAGGGGATCTTCCCAACCCAGGGATCAAAACAAGGTCTCCCACACTGCAAGCAGACTACATTCTGAGCCACCAGGGAAGCGAGCCATCCTCACCAGAGCAGATAGAAAGTGTTTCCACTAATGCAGGAAGGTCTCTGTTACAAAGCAGGTCTAAAATCTGTGAGCCTACCTCTCAGACAGGTCATGGAGAGCATGTGAAGTGAACGTGGAAAAAGATTTTTCATTTCCTTCCATATAACAATTGGTGCCTTTCCTTTCTGTGCCCCAGACAGGTTTTAAGGCCTGGCATGCTCAGTCGTGTCCAACTCTTTGCCACCCTTTGGTCTGTAGCCCACCAGGCACCTCTATCCATGGGATTTCTTAGGCAAGAATACTGAAGTGGGGTGCCGTTTCCCTCTCCAGGGGATCTTCCCGACCAAGGCCTGGAGTCATAGGCTCAAGGTAGGAAAGTAAACAAACAAACAAAACCCTCAGTTTGACAGAAGGTAGAGAAGCAAGGCTTCCCTGGTGGGTCAAGTGGTAAAGAATTTGCTTGCAGTGCAGGAGACCATTATTCGATCTCTGGGTCAGGAAGATCCCTCGGAGAAGGAAATGGCAACCCACTCCAGTGTTCTTGCCTGGAGAATCCCGGGGACGGGGGAGCCTGGTGGGCTGCCGTCTATGGGGTCGCAGAGTCGGACACGATGGAAGTGACTTAGCAGCAGCCTCCGCCAGTATTCTTACCTGGAAAATTCCATGGACAAAGGAGCCTGGCAGGCTACAGTGCATGGGATCACAGAGAGTCAGACACGACGAGTGACTCTCTCACTCATTCCAGAGAAGGAAGATTTCCATCTGTTGAACAGATGCCCCAAGTAACTACACTTACAGCAGCTTGCTCCTTTTCCTCTCACCCAATCTCTGCTACTCCCCTCCTTTCAGAATTCCTGCTTGGATACGTAGTGAGACTGGGAGAGAGGACCTTTTGTGGGTGAAGAGCTGTCTGAATGGGGGAGTCACCGGGACCACTTTTGAGCCTTACTTTCTGAACCTGTAGAGTATGGAGTTTGACCAAATGATATATAAGGTCTACTGTAGCTCATATAATTTCTAATTAAGGGATCCTCCCATATTGTCAGTCAGAATGAGAGACTGAGTCACTTTTTCCTCTAAAAGTGTATGTGTTTGTGTGTGCTCCCACTATATTTAGACAGAAATCCAAGATGCTCAAAGCCAGGAAATATATCTAATGCACTGTTATTTTTTTAAAATCTTTAACCTTAACCCATTCCATTAGTTAATGACTAATTAGTCTCTTATTTGTTGTTATGCAGCAAACCACCCCAAAACTTAGTGACTGAGTACAAGAACAATCATTTCTTCTGCTCAGGACTCTCCATTTGGGGTAGACCTCAGTGGGAACTTCAGTCTGGCCTCTGATGTCTAGGACTTTAGCTGAGGAGACTCCATGACTGGCGTTGGGACTATAACCATCTGGAGACATGCTTATATGTGTGGGTGGTTGATCCTGACTGTGAACCGGGACCTCTGCAAGCCAGAACACCTATACATGGTCCCTCCATGTAGGCTCATGTGGGCTTCCTGTCCTCATGGTAGTTGGGTTCCCTTAAATGAGGTAGAAGCGCCTAATGCTGTTATGACCTAGAAACTCAGAGGTCAGGTAGCATCACTGAATCACTCTGTGAAGGCAGACACAAAATCCTGCCAGAATTCAAGGGGAAGGCACACAGAATCCACTCTACATGGGGATGTTGCAAAGTTCTAGAGGAACTTGTAGGATGGGAAATTGTTGTGGGTTGAATGGTATCCTCTAAATCATAGGTCATCATCTTAATCCCTGGAACTTTGTATTACCTTATTTAGTCTCAGCTAAGTTAAGGATCTTGAAGTGAGGATTTGTAGTCAGACCCAAAATGCAATGACAGGGATCTTTATAAGAGTAAAGCAAAGAAAGATTTGACGTGGATGGAAGAGAAGCAGACTGTATGACCAGAGAGGCAGAGTTTAGAGTGATGAAACTACAACAGATGTCTACAGACTCTCGAAGATGGAAAAGACAAAGAAGGAATTCCTCTCTAGAGCCTCCAGAGGCAGTGGAGCCCAGCTGACATGTTGATTTCAAACTTCTGACCTCCAGAAACATTAAAGAATGAATTTCTTTCGTTTTAACCTGTCAGTTTGTGATCATTTGTGTGGTGGCTGTAGGAGATAGGGTTCTGGCCACCGTTGGAAAGTACAGATGGTCCCAAACTTAGGATGGTTTGAATTACGATTTTTCAACTTCATGTTGCAAGAGTAGTGTGAATTCAGTAGATCCAGTGTTAAATTCTAATCCTTTCCCAAGCTAGAAATGGGTGGTATGGTTCTTTGTCTGGGGTGCAGCTGCTTCCAGCTCTCAGTCGGCCATGTCCTCACAAGGATAAATGACTGGTACACTATGACCTCTTCTACTTTTCCCTTTTAGTGCAGCATCTAATACGTTACATGATATATCCCATATTCTCTTATAAAATAGGTCTTGGGTTAGATGATTGTGCCTCACTGTAGGATGCTGTCAATGTTCTGAGCATGTTTAAGGCTGGAGAGCCTAAGCTGTGATGTTCAGTAGCTTGGGTATATTAATTGTATCTTGTATCATTTTTTTTAATGGCTTAAATCAATATCTTTTTTTTTTTTTTGGCCATGCCATAGTGGCATGTGGGATCCTAGTTCCCCAGCCAGAGATCAAGTCTACACCCCCTGTACTGAAAGTTGGTGTTTTAACCACTGGATCAGCAGGGAAGTCCCAAATGCATTTTTGACTTATCATATTTACGACAGATAGTGAGCTTTTCAAAATTTGACCCTGTTGTAAGTCCAGGAAGATCTGTACAGTATGGCCCACCACCACCACCACCACCAAGAACAACTGCCATTGACTATGCACACACTACACCTTGCATTGAGCACAGTGCTAAGGGCCGATCTGAGTTCTCTCTTTTTTCCTTGCAGTGACACTGTGAGGGGTGTGCTATTATCTCCCTTTCATCTATAAGAAAAGTAAAGCTCAAAGCTTGCCTAACCTGCTTTCTTACCACCTTTTTCAGCTAGTAAGTAATAGTAATAGTTTGTTTGTCTATTACATACTACATATACAAGGGCATACTATCTGTACATAGACATGCATCTGTACATGTATGTTGAACTTGAAAGTATGCTTTTAACTTTCTCAGAAATGTTTGCCATCAAACTGTGGATATAGCATAACTAGCAATGTTCTTCAGTGGCACTGGTGGTCACCATTGTATTAGGAGTAATAAGGAGTGCACACTTTAAAATTTCTTCAAAACTGGGTTCAGTCATTGACTACTTCAGGCAGTTTTAGCTTCATGAATATTCTAAGGAGTCACTAGCTACAAAACCAGCACCTGTGTTATAAGAATCATGGTTTAGTTGCCTTTTGAATTACTTTTCTGCCTTCACTAAGTCATATGTGAATCATCTAACTAAATAAGGAGTTGCTTTGTTAAAAATGGAGTTAAAGAATAGAAAAAATTGTCAGGAGTATAGCCTTTATATTTAATGGTGAAACCTTCTAACTGGAATACCTGCATGGCTGAAAGTATGCCAGCTTTTAATTATTGATCAGCTTTATTAAGTGGAAAAAGTTATTAGCATCTCATAACACTTGATTTGCTAATTGTAGATGTTGTATTGTTATAGGACGAGTTAGTGAGTGGAACTTGAGGATAATTTAAGCCTTTTTCAGTGGAAAACAATGGAGCACTGCATCATTTCATAGCCAGTTACTAAGGACCTAATGTGATGGAGTCCCAAAGTGTTGTCCCTTACACACACACAGGTTAAAAAAATCCATAAAATGTTACTATTACACTTTTATGTAATAGTCATCACTGCATTTCACCAAGTGTTTTTAAGTGACTACTACTTACCAAGAGACACAGTAAGAGAAAACAGAGCTCCATTCAATCCTTATAACCACTGTTATGTTTGTAAAAGTTCTTGACTCCTTTAGAACATTGGTTCATGTTGTTGCATTACCTGAGTCTCTACCAGCATCCCCATGGGCGAGACATAGCAGGGATAATGTAATTTTACCCTTTTGATTGAAAGGGCAACTGGGGATCAGTGATATGCTTAAGGTCTCATGCCTAATAACTACTACAATCAACCTTCCAATTTTAGAATAAACAAGGATGAACAGTGAGTTGTAGAGCTTTGCCTTTTGCAAACTCAGGCAAGTCTTGAGTCAGTGTCTATGGGATATCTGGAAAAGACTTGGTACATTCTTATTCCTTAGCTAGCCATTGTATCTGGGTTGGCCTATGGCAGGGAGTTTTGATCATTTATGCACTGTCTGTAGTTGGCCATGTTAAATAATCTTGTTTTCTCTCTCTGAAATTTCTCTTAATTCTAAGTTAAAAAAAAAAATAGCACTCTTCCTAAAATCACAAGATAGAAGGAAATGCTCCTTTGGGTCACTCATTGACTTAAACCAGCTTCATGTCATACATAGTTGGTTGCTGTTTTAGAAGTGAATGCTTTTTGGTTCACATGAGCAAATTTTTATTTTCTTAATTGAAACCTGCATTGCAGTTCTTGGCAAGGAGGTTTCCATGAGAGCAGGGATAATTTGCATCTTGTTCATTCACTGGTGGAGAACTTCTGATTTTTATGATTTTCTTTGAAAAATAATTTCCAGGTCCCAATTAAGTGACTGGTTTCTATTTGAAATCTTCAACTCTACGAATCTCTTGTCAGTCTAGTTACCAACTGTGACAACCTAGTGAAAAAGTAACATTTACTCAACAAATATTTATTGAACTCTTCCTGTGGGCGAAGCACTGTGCTAGGTGCTGGGGGTACAACAGTGAACAGAAGTAAATCAGGGCCTTCCTCAGAAAGAGTTTGCTATCTAGCAGGAGAGACTGGATCATATGATTGAACAAATACATTAGAAATGCCACTATAATGATTGGATACTGCAAGAATGTACGGAGGGGATGACTTGGCATAATCAAGGAGGAGGTTTCCAAGACAAGACAATTGCATAAATGCTAAAAATGAAATTGAAGAGTGGAGTAAGAAGTGATGGCAATCTAGTATGTGGATCCCTTGAACATATGATACAGTAGTCTCCACTGGGAGAGGAGTTGGGCAGTGGGGAGAGGTGGGATGATGAGGCAGATGGGAGAGGACAGTGGAAGGTGACTTTGCCTTGCTGTACTATTTTCTATTGACATTTTGCAAGGAGAATGTACTTAGATAATACCTGTGAGATTCAAAAAGGCAAAAATTATGAGCTAAAATGAAAAAGAGAAGAAAATCATAAAAAAGAAGTAAGAATGTGTCATCATAGTTGTTTTCTTTGAGGACCACTTGGCTACATTTTGGTTGAATTAGGGACCTCATCTGTTAGGGTAAATACAGACTGTAATTCCTCACACTTAATACAAATACTTTCTGTATTAGAAAAAGGGAGGTTATTTAGAACAAGTCTTTTGCTTTTTTCATTGCTACAAACAGAATTTGGCCACTCATAGGTACGTTAACTCCTATATTTGCATATAGATATCATCATCAGTAGGGTAACTTGTACTGAGAGCTTATTCTGTGCTGGGCATGATACTGAGCACCTCACATGGGGTATATTATTTCATCCCTAGAAGACGGGTCCTTTAACTCTCTCCCTTTCCCAAATGAGTGAACTGAGCCTTCAGAGAGTGGTCATTTTTCACCTGGCTTCAGTAAATGACAGAGCTAGGATATGAAGGGAAACATGAGCCCCAGACTCCTAAAAACTGCATCATACACCCTTCCTCAGTTCTCTCCAGGCTGAGAGATCACTGTCTGTTCCTCAGAGCCTCCAGCCTCCATTCTCATGGCATAAGCGGGATGGCTCCAAGAGTAAGCAGCAAGGGCTCATGAAGGAGCCCTTGATGGTGTGTGTGTGTGTGCGTGTGTGTGTGTGTGTGTGATGGCTCCAAGAGTCAGCAGCAAGGGCTCATGAAAGAGCCCTTGATAATGTGTGTGTGTGTGTATGTGTGTGTGATGGCTCCAAGAGTCAGCAGCAAGGGCTCATGAAGGAGCCCTTGATGGTGTGTGTG
>ML661892.1:672938-852741 GCA_007570785.1 Antilocapra americana | reverse complement strand
TGATGGCTCCAAGAGTCAGCAGCAAGGGCTCATGAAGGAGCCCTTGATGGTGTGTGTGTGTGTGTATCAGCAGTATATATACTGCTGATGGTCTGCAGTATACCTACTCTGATTTTAGAACCTTCTAAGTGTCCACACATTCAGATGAATACTTCTTACTCCCACCTGGCAGTATGCTTCCTACACAATATATTGAGAAATTCTCTTTGGTGTTTTCTGATGGACCTTATTCCCTTCTTTCATGTTGTATAAATCACTTATTGAGCTTTAAGAGATTCAGACGCCTCACATCAGCAGACTTAAATATGTAGGAGTAAATCCTTCCAGTCTAGATTGCCCAGCTTCTTCACTCATTTTCCATCATGCTGTCATTGTCCAGAGTTGTTATGAAGTCAGGCTGCCAGCTGATGCTTTGGAAGGATCCTGATGTGTGAAAAATATGATATTAGAGAAGTGGGAGGTGTGGTTTACAGGTTCTTGAGAAAACAGACCTGGGTTCAAACCTCAGCTCTGCTACTGGTGAGCCAGATGACTGATATTGGACAAGAAGCTTTACTTCTTTGAGGTTCACTTTACTTGTTTGTAGTAATGCAATTCAGGAGTTTTGTTAAAAGATTGGAGTGAACAAGAACACAGAGTGTGGTAGACACCCAGTGAATGCTTACTATTATTATTGTCAACTTGGACACTTAGAGAAGTGCCTTACAAAGAGGAAAAGAGGATTCAATTGCAGAAATTCAGCACAGATTCATAAGTTCACTTGTAAAGAAATGACTAATGGAGTCTTAAAAGCATATTTAACTTGGGTGTGGCTAAAAAATCATCTATGCTACAAGAGTTACAGTCACTCCAGGACTTTTTCTGAGTGCATTATTGCTGATTGAATGTGAAACAGAACTGTGTGAAACACAGGAAACAATAACCATTTCAGAGAATGAGAAGCAAACTACTTACTAATATATGAATTCTGATATGTCCCTATCAGTGACATCTGAAAGATGTGGCACTGCGTAATTGGGCTTAGCTTGTTTCAGACACACATCAGCATGTGCCTCCAGAGAAGCGAAGTTTAGAAGAAGCTCAAAGAATGGGTTGTGACAGCCTAGAAGAACTGAGGGTATTTCTAGACATGCCAAGGGGCAAGTTAAAAGCCTCAGATGGGGAGAAGGCATGGTGTAGTCAGTCCCCTATAGCGGTATGAAGAGAAAGTCACTCTTCAGTATTGATTGTAGAAGGGCACAGCCTTGTAAGAGGCAGTAAGGGGAACATACTTGCACTTGGGCGCCTGCTCTGCCCTGTCTTTTATGAGAAGCTTTTAACAGCTTGTTCCTGATTTGTATGATTTGATGCTTACTTCAGATGGTTCAAAGGTCTCACCCTTGTGGAAGTCCTGTGCCTGTAGCTTGGCCATTCAATGCCAATATCCCTATCTTTCAGGAAGATTGATTTTCTAAACGTCCTATAAATATTGGTGATGGTTTGACAGCTGCTGACATCATTGGCTAGCTTCTGAGGTGTCACCATCATAGAAAACTTTTCAATAAGGGACATATTGGAGAGGAATTTATGAATATACATTTTATTTGGCTTATTTCAGAGTCCATAGTCCACAAGTCTTGTAAATGGGCTCTGCTATCTAATCAGGGAATTATAGCGATCTATTAATTGCCATTTCTGATTATTTGCATTTAATTAAGGAGTGCTCTTGAGAAAATGAAGGACAGCATAACCTCAAACTATAGCTTTACATCTTGGATATTGACTATAATTTCTGTATTTAGAGCTTTCCTAAATTGTTTATTTCTCCAGATGTTTCCTAAAAACTATGATTTTACCTCTTTCCTTTCAGTGGATGACCAGGGGTTTCTCATAAAAACTTATATGGTTTAGTTTTCTCAACTAAATTAAAGCCCAATTAGCCCCAAATCCAGATCTATAATGTGTTTATAAAAGTTATACAAGCATAATTAATTTCACTTAATTGCATAAATAGCTTTCCCATGCAAATAGTCATCTTTTCTCTGCTGACCTCTAAATGTCAGCTTTCAGGTTATCTGTGTTTCTAGTCGTCCCTGGTAATGTGAAATCAACTTGCATAATTCTAAAAGTATTACTCTTTCCTTTGATTTATGACTTTTATCATGGAAGTCAGTGATTACCTTGGCAACCCATGTTTCATGTTTTGAAAATGTAATGAAAAAAGTGTACTAGAATAGCATTGCTTTTGTTTTGATGGAAACCCAGAAGAAAAATTAGATAAATGATTCTGATACATTTTCCTAAGCCCACTGCTTCTCAGAAAGTTACCTAAGCTTTTTTAGTCTATTTGAATGACAGTTCAAATTACATTGATCAGCGGCATGTCAAAACGAGTAGCTATTATTTTTTTAAATCTCCTGATACTTCCAGGATTTCTCTTCCAGAGAAGAGTGATGGCATTACCATACACTGAGAGTGATTCTCTTGCCATAGAAGCTGTTCCCTTTGCAGAAGTCTTTAGAAAGCCATTTGTAATATTAAGAAATTATTCTGTAAAACATACCTTATCAGTTGACTGGAAATTAAACTTTCTTATAGTTTCCTCATTATTTCCTTAAAAAGTCTTGCCTATACATTGAGGGTGGTGCAATTCTCCCCTTTTCTCTCTGTTCATTTTCTATAAGGGTGTGGTTATTGCTTTTGAAACTCTTTTAGAAGACCCAGAAGCTTGTTTCCCAGGAGCACCAAGCAAAACTCACCATCTGTCTCACTGGCCCAAATGGTGTCACATGCCCATCTCTGGACCAGTAGTGGTGGCCAGGGAGCATGATTATGATCATTGGCTTGGACAGGAATCACAAGTCCCATGCCGAACACACAGGCCTGTGCAGAGAGGTAAGAAAGCAGAATAAAAATGAAAGTCATCCCAAGTGAAGTGATGAGGATGGTTGGAAGGCATCACAGGTTCATCTCATGGTGCTGAATTTACTGCATGTTTCTGCAATGATAATAGCAGAAGCCCCAGGAGCCTCTTGACTTTAGAGTGACTTTTGCTTCAAGATGGTCAGTGTACATGAATTTTGAATCTGAAAAGTGCTCTTCCTGCTGTATTTCTCCAAGGTTCATTAACAACCAGTATTATAGGGCCAATTCAAAAGGAACATGTTTTCAGTGACTATCTTATTATTAGCTTCAGGGCTAAATTTTTAAAAATGCATAATGAAGTCCATGGAATATTTCAAAAGAATGTGACACTTTGTAAAATTGGCTTTGGGGGATGCACATGGCTTAGAGTTGGAATGAAAAGTGTATGGTGATTGCATGAATTGAAAAACCTTTGGTCCATCTCCTGACTGCAGCTAGCCATAAGCAGTTGAAAAAAGAAATCCAGATTGTGCATAACTTTCAAAGGACTTATAGAGATCTTGTATCTTCTTAGTCTTGGACACAGACTCTCGGAAGTTCATTTTCCCCTATATGTGTGAAAACAGCCTTCCTACGTTTGTGGAAGTTTTGCTCATTTCAGAGGATAAGAAATGGGAAGTGGCTATTGTTAGTGACGGGACAGTGCTTCAAGAATAATGAGAATCACTGTTCTTTCTCCCTAAGGATTGGTAAAGCAAAAGTATACACAGACTTGGTCGCTTTTCTGAGTAGCAGTCATTATCATTTTCTTTCCAGAGCCAAGTGGAGTCTCATTATTAAAGCCAGGGCACTTGAGTTATGGTATGGGCTTTGTTACAATCTCTCAGACCTTGGGTACACTACTTGTCCCCTCTGGGCATCCTGGCACATGCTGATAAAAAGGAGAGCCTAAAAAACCCATAGAGCCAAGTTATATCTCAGGTAGTTTTTATCTTTGGAGTGGTAAACATCTGGAAGGGGAAAATGAATAAAAATGACTTGAGGTTTTAAAGATTGTGTCTTCCTTAGCCTCTCTTAATGATGACTTAAAATCTCTTAAAATAAAACAGAAAATGAGAAATTATTACTTATCAAACTAGGAATGACAGTCAATCTCTCACCAAATATTAGAAAAATTGTCATGAACCTTTAAATTTTATTGAATTGCATCTAAGTGCACCATTAAAGATACTGTGTGTTCAGCCATCAGAAATACAGAATCCTCCCCACTTAAGAAGTTTCTTTCAGTTCAGTTCAGTTCAACTGCTCAGTCATGTCCGACTCTTTGTGACCCCATGAACCGCAGCACGCCAGGCCTCCCTGTCCATCACCAACTCCCGGAGTCCACCCAAATTCATGTCCATTGAGTTGGTGATGCCATCCAACCATCTCATCTTCTGTTGTCCCCTTCTCCGGCCCTCAATCTTACCCAGCATCAGGGTCTTTTCAAATGAGTCAGCTCTTCACATCAGGTGGCCAAAGTATTGGAATTTCAGCTTCAGCATCAGTCCTTCCAAATGAACACGCTGGACTGATCTCCTTTAGGATGGACTGGTTGGATCTCCCTGAAGTCCAAGGGATCTCAAGAGTCTTCTCCAACACCACAGTTCAAAAGCGTCAATTCTTCAGTGCTCAGCTTTCTTTATAGTCCAACTCTAACATCCATACATGACTACTGGAAAAACCATAGCCTTGACTAGATGGGCCTTTGTTGGCAAAGTAATGTCTCTGCTTTTTAATATGCTGTCTAGGTTGGTCATAACTTTTCTTCCAAGGAGTAAGTGTCTTTTAATTTCATGTCTGCAGTCACCATCTGCAGTGATTTGGAGCCAAAAAAAATAAAGTCTGTCACTGTTTCCACTGTTCCCGCTTCTATTTGCCATGAAGTGATGGGACCAGATGCCATGATCTTAGTTTTCTGAATGTTGAGCTTCAAGCCAACTTTTTCACTCTCCTCTTTCATTTCATCATGAGGGTCTTTAGTTCCTCTTCACTTTCTGCCATAAGGGTGGTGTTATCTGTTTATCTGAGGTTATTGTTATTTCTCCCGGCAATCTTGATTCCAGATTATGCTTCTTCCAGCCCAGTGTTTCTTATGATTTACCCTGCATATAAGTTAAATAACCAGGGTGACAATATACAGCCTTGACAGACTCCTTTTCCTATTTGGAACCAGTCTATTGTTCCATGTCCAGTTCTAACTCTTGCTTCCTGACCTGCATACAGGAAATATTGCCTTTTCATACTCTTCTTGGGGTTCTCAAGGCAAGAATACTGAAGTTGTTTGCCATTCCCTTCTCCAGTGGACCACGTTCTGTCAGACCTCTCCACCATGACGTGTCTGTCTTGGGTGACCTCACATGGCATGGCTTAGTTTCATTGAATTAGACAAGGCTGTGGTCCATGTGATCAGATTGACTAGTTGTCTGTGATTGTGGTTTCAGTCTGTCTGCCCTCTAATGCCCTCTCTTAGAGTCTACTGTCTTACTTGGATTTCTCTTATCTTGGATGTTGGGTGTTTCTTCACCACTGCTCCAGCAAAGTGCAGCCACTGCTTCTTACTTTGGACATGGGGTATCTTCTCTCGGCTGCCACTCCTGACCTGGGACATGCACCTTGGACATGGGGTAGCTCCTGCGTGGTTCAGCCAAAGTTTCTTAGGAGATGCTTTAATTTTGACTTGTATTTGGGCCCTGGATGCAAAATCTAGTATCAGTAGCAGCTGGGAAGATGAACATTTCCTCTTATTTTCTTTGTGGTTGCCATTTTTAGTCAATCTGCTCTTCATTTCTCCAATCCATGGTCCCCATGGTACCAGTACCAGTCCACAGCCTGTAAGGAAGTGGGCCACACAGCAGGAAGTGAGCAGTGAACGAGTGAAACTTCATCTGCCAACCCTCATTGCTCTCCATCGACTGCACTACTACCTGAGCCATGCACCCCCTCATCCATGGAAAATCCATCTTCCACAAAATCACTCCCTGTTGCTGAAAAGGCTGGGAAATACTACTCTAACCCCTCAGGGGTTACACATTACGTATATATGTTTATTCATACATATGTATGATAACACAAATGCATACATATATGCACAAATACACATATCTAGACAAGCATGCATAATACACATATTTGTACATACCCATACACATACATAGCTTGAGTGGTTAAGAATCTGCCTGCAATACAGGAGACACAGGTTCAAGTCCTGGGTCAGGAAGCTCCCTGGAGGAGGAAATGGCAACCCATTCCAGTATGCTTGCCTGGAAAATCCCTTGGACAGAAGAGGCTGGCAGGCTACAGTACATGGTATTGCAAAGAATCAGACATGACTGAACATGCACTTGTACATGTATTCACATATATGTACACACATATGCATGCAACTATATATATGCACACACATTTATACATAAACCTAGATACAAACTGGTGAGAGGCCACAGTCCCCAAAAACAATGGCCAAAAATAGGAAAAAGCCAGGACATCTTTTTTTTTTTTTTAGTACAAATTTCAAATTTATTAAGGTTACTTTGGGTAAATTCAGTTCAGTTCAGTTGCTCAGTCATGTCCAACTCCTTGCAACCCCAGGGACTGCAGCATGCCAGTCGTCCCTGTCCATCACCAGCTCCTGGAGTATACTCAAACCCATGTCAAATCCTTGGGAAGATGCAGTTCCCATTTAAAAATCTCTTTAAGCAAGAGAAAGTACAAGGATTCATGAGTGAACAAGCAAACTGGAAGTTGTCCTTCCTGAATTTCCTCTGTTCAGAGTGTGAGAGATGAGAGCCTTCCTGATACCTAAACAAAGTTTCAAGCTCTGCCTGTGAGAGGGGCACAGTCAGTGTCCACGGGGACAGAGGGCACACCCAGGAGCAGCATCACATCTGGATAGGTCCTTCCCCTCCGTGCAGGTGAAGCAGTATGGAGCCTATGTGGGGGAGGGGGACTACACGATCAGGAGCAGGAGCATCATCTTGCAGACATGAGAAAAAGCATCCTACTGCAAATGATGTATTTACAAATCGTATAAAGTTTGGAAAAACTCAGGGGCAGGTAGTGGTGAAATGGGGAAAGGACATTGTGATTTCTCACAAGCAAAAGAAAGAAAATGTGTGAGGACAGGTCAGAAGAAACAAAAAGGTTATAGAATCAAGGAAAATTACATAGGAAACATTGTAAGGGAACCAAAAGCCAGTAATGAACTTAAAACCCACTATAGACTTAGCAAAGGATTCATACTGAGAAAAACCTAAGTGAAGAATAAAAATGAAGTGCTTTCCTAGAACAAATAAGAAAAAAAGTGACAAAGTCAAAGAAAATGAAGATGATTGCATAGTGAATAGAGAATGAGTTACAGAATCTTTTTTCCCCCAAAACCTGTAGAAATTCCCAAGGAACAGATGGTAACAAAGACTAACACATCAAAGACATAATCAAAGAATGTTTTTCTGAGCTAGTCATATTTAAAGGTTTCATTAAGAGCTAGATAAAATAATAGACAACTGCATCTAAGTCCATCCTAGCAAAATAAGTATTTCCAGTGTAAAAAACAGAAGAAAATTGCATAAAAACAGAAGTTGTGCTAATCAAAGTATTCTCTTTTAAAGGAAAGCAGAAAACAATGGAATATCTACATATTTTCGAAGGGAAATATGAATGCCAAGAATGTATAGTCAGATGAGTTGTTAATCTTAGAAAACTTGAGATGCTTTCTGACTAGTTCAAGCCTCACAAAACATACCTTCTATCTTCTCTGTTTGATGTAGCCAACTAAAACTAAATACAAATGAAAAAACCCCAAATGAGAGAGTTGTGATATAAAATAACTGATGGATAAGACTTAAAACCACTTACAGGTGAAATATTTCTAAATTTATTTTCTGAAAATTATACAATTATAAGGGAAAAAATGTAAAATATTTTTAAAAATCCCTAAAAACATGTATCAAAGATCCACATGTATCCTTATGGATCCATAAGGACCCACAAGCAGTAGATAGGACATGCAGAAATGGGGGCAGGAAGATGTAAATTTTGGCAAAATTCTGTATATTGCATAGGCACAGTTACAAAAGGGAAAATAAAAAAAAGCTATTGCTGTCTTCAGACTTCACTTTGTCAGTGAAATGTGAACTTAATGTTAAAAAACAAACTTAAGTGCACAGTTTTTCTAAACCTGCTGGCAAGCGAGGAAGAAATTGTAATCCAAAAATCAGTGACAGAAAGCACTAAACAGACAAGCAAGCATGAAGGGTTTCAGATGAATTTAAAAGACTCAGTCTAATTAAATGCTTATTCTAACTTGGAAACAATCATGTAGCTTCACGGCATGTGTGAATACGCAGAACGCCATTTAGTCATAGATCTCTGATGAGGGATGGTCATTTGGACATTCCACACTGCTCCCTGATAGAGTGTGGATGATTCCTGCCCTGGATCTGCTGTGCGGCAGCCTTGGTTACTGGTTCTAACCACAACCAGGCAGGAAGTTAGAGGCAGGCTCGTCCATGATGGAGCCACCCTGGAGATGGTATCTGGTGTGTTCCGCTCTGCTGTGGTTGCTGTTGTAAACTAAACAGTTTCTAGTGGTTCCGCTTGGACTTGGTGACTCAGCATGAAGATTGTGCCAGGGATAAATAGCATGTCTTTTCTGAGAAAAGTCTGACTTTCAGAAATGCTGTGGCATCTGTACCCTTATGTGGAAACCGTTGTTCTTAGTTCTTTGGGACTTGAAATACTTTTTTTTTTTAAATTTTTAATTTTATAATAAGAAACTTCTTAAGAAACACTAAGACCCACCTTTACTGACCAAAAACTGGGATTTCCCTTCATTGGTTTCCACATGAATAGTCTGTACTATATTCTTGTATGTAATTATATTTATGATTTTTGTTTTATTTTCCAACATGAAATATCTGTTCCAGGGAAAACCTCTCTCCTTAAAAGCATTAGGACAGGCTTCTTTGCTGCTCACAGTAATTTTCTCCTTCTTTTGAGACCTCTAGAACAGCATTTCTTAAAAGGCAGTAACATTTCATCTATCTAAGGCAGTGGGGTGGACCAGATCATTCCCTGAAGAGACTTGGATTTGTGATATTTTATTTCCTCATGCCACCTAAGGGTACAAGAGTAAATCCAAGATGAAAGTGAGCGGTTTCCTGGTGGCTCAGTGGTGAAAAATCCACATGCCAATGCAGAGACACAGGTTTGATCCCTGATCCAGGAGGATCCCACATGATGCAGAGCAACTAAGCATATGTACCATAACCAAAAATAAAAATAAAATTTTAAAAAAGATGAAATTGAGGACTTTGGATTAGGAGTCAATAAATCCTATTGGCAGATCTAGACAGTCCTCTTAGATTCCTCTGGGTTAATTTTCCATTTGTGAAATGAGAGGTTTGAGTTAAACCAGGATTTATGGGCTAGTAGTTGACCAAACTGGCTATCAGAATGTGTTATTGGTCCTTCAGAATATCGCAAGTTGTGGTCGTTGTGGGAAGCCTTTGGAGGAGGTTTGTGTGCCCTGTTTCCCCACAACCCTCACCACCCCTATCCATGCCACTCTTCTCTGTTTGCATTATTAGCCTTTATATTTGATGGTCATCTGAAAAAAACAATTATGTTTCTAATTAGCTTTTCTGTTGTACACTCTCTGAATAGTCAGTGTGCAAAGTTATTTTTAATAGACTTTGGTGGTTAAAAACTATTTGACTAATTAGAACAGATTGATGTGGGAAAAAAAGGTCAGCCTAGGAAGACACACAAGATAAATTCCAAATGAGTTTTCAAATGGAAAGAGTAAAGTGGAATTCATCTACTTGTTTTCAGGTACCTTCCCTTCACAGTCGTTAGTTTGGCCTGAACGACACCATAATGGTCCTGATGGCTCCAGTCACAGGAGCTATTACAGGTTGTCTAACTTGGTTAAATTCTTTTCTGCTTTAAATTGTTAATAATTCAACATTTCATTGTTTGAGTCAGGTGCTCTCAGAGGGCACCTTCCTTAAAGGTCAGTCACTCTCCAGAAACCTGCCTTCAAGATTAAGATCGCAGATTCTGCTCAGAGACCTTGGGAGAATAATGACTTATTACAAACTGGACTCAGGAAACACCGCTCTATGGCAATGTCAGGAAAAACAAAAAAACTGGTGAAACACAAGATTGCTGGGAGAGGCAGGGACAACGAGATTGAGGATGACTCTCCAACAGAGGGATGTGCATTGCTAGTGAAGAATGTGGAACATGCCTTGTGTGCTAGAAATAGTTAAGAGGTACCTTGCAAGAAGCCTAAGAAGTAAGCACTGTTATCACAAGGTAATTTATGAGCAAACTGAGGACTGGAGAGGTGAGGTAACCTGTCTGTCTAAGAGTGCTTTCAGAGTTTCCATAATATTTCATGAACATATAATTATTCTCTGCACACTGGTGTCTGATGAATGATATATGCATTTTAATTCATTTATTATTATGTTATGATGTCTGAAAATAAGTTTCCAGTAAATGTTGATATGAGAACCTGTTTGTCACCTGCCTGGGATTGTCAATACAAAATCTACATACACATTCCAAGGCTGAAACATATACCTACCAAGAGGGAGTACAGGTGGATGCATGATGCTTGTTTTTTTTTTTTTTTTTGACTTCTTAAATAGTGATCATTTTATGACATTAGTAGAAACCAACTAAAGTGGAGGGGTAAAGTTTTGTGAACTGACCAAACCAGAGTGATGAGAAATTATTTTAATTTAATAATAATTCCACTCTATTTCCTAAGATTTGGTGGGAGGCCAATAGAGGATTCATTGTATTTTTTTTCTCCTACTTGGAAACAGCAAGTGGATGATTCATGTACTGGAGGGGAAAAAAAAAAGATTTTTTTAATGAAATGCAGCTACCAGCTTAGATCTCTATTTTTAACCTATCCTAGTCCCTGAGTGTGTTTTTCCTTATTTAGGAAACCTACAAATATGTTGAATTCATTTGCTTACGTTTCTGCTAAATACAGAGAACTGTGCCTATATTTCCATGACTAAAGATTATTTTAAGTAGGAGTGACAACAGTTCTGGACATGGAACAACAGACTGACTCCAAATCGGGAAAGGAAAACATCAAGGCTGTATATGGTCATCCTGCTTGTTTAATTTACGTTCAGAGTACATTATGCAAAATGCCAGGCTGGATGAAGCACAAGCTGGAATCAAGATTTCTGAGAGAAATATTAATAACCTCAGATATGCAGATGACACCACCCTTATGGCAGAAAGCAAAGAAGAGCTAAGGAGCCTCTTGATGAAAATGAAAGAGGAGAGTGAAAAGGTTGGCTTAAAACTCAACATTCAGAAAACTAAGATCGTGGTATCCGGTCCCATCACTCCATGGCAAATAGATGGAGAAACAATGGAAACAGTGAGAGACTTTTTTTTTTGCGGCTCCAAAATCACTGTAGATGGTGATTGCAGCCATGAAATTAAAAGATGCTTACTCCTTGGAAGGAAAGCTATGACCAACCTAGACAGCATATTCAAAAGCAGAGGATTCATGTCAATGTATGGCAAAACCAACACAATAATGTACAGAAAATAAATAAATAAAAGAGAAAAAAAAATAAATAAGACCATACATACATACACACACACACACACAAAAAGCAGAGACATTACCAACAAAGGTCCATCTAGTTAAAGCTATGGTTTTTCCAGTAGTCATGTATGGATGTAAGAGTTGTACTGTAAAGAAAGCTGAGCAATGAAAATTTGATGCTTTTGAACTGTGGTGTTGGAGAAGACTCTTGAGAGTCCCTTGGACTGCAAGAAGATCCAACCTGTCCATCCTAAAGGAAATCAGTCCTGAATATTTATTGGAAGGACTGATACTGAAGCTCCAATATTTTGGCCACCTAATGCTAAGAACTGACACATTTGAAAAGACCCTGATGCTGGGAAAGAATGAAGGCAGGAGGAGAAGAGGACAACAGAGGGTGAGATGGCTGGATGACATCACTGATGTGGTAGACATGAGTTTGAGTAAGCTCTGGGAGCTGGTGATGGACAGAGGGACCTGGTGTGCTATGGTCCGTGGGGTCGCAGAGTGTGACACGACTGAGTGACTGAACTCACTGAACTCACTGAAGATCAGTTCAAACAGATGGTCCTCTGGTGGGTGGTTTTATAAAACCAGGTATATGTGTATTTTTTTGTTTTACTTAAAATTTATAAGAAATTTTTTTACAGTGTAAATTGTTGATTATATACTAAGGAAAATAGTTTTAGAATCAATGTAGGGAAACACTATTTCTTTCATGTTTCTTGTAAGGAGTGGAAAAGGAGAAGGGCTGTAAGTGTGGGACATTGTTTGGCATGAGTTAAGTTTTCCTGTTGGAACCCATTTATATGTCCAGGATGAGAGCCACAGACGGAAGAGATGTGAGATATGGAAGCATCAGGTATGTCACATCCCTGAAGGAATCAGGGATGTTAGCCTGGAATCAGAATTCACGTCTCCTCCTTGGTCACTAACACAAGTGCCTCCAGAACCCAGTTTGCAGTGCTGACTCTGAGTCTGCATTTTGTGTCCCCTAGTGCTGGGAAAATTGATTTCCTTTTAAATGTTTCTCTTGTCTTTCTTGCCTTCCTCTTCCATCCTTACTTCAACTACTGTCATTCAGGCCCTCTTTAATCTCATCTAATTCCTATTAGCCTCTGCATGTGTTGACCTGGCCCAACTAATCCTCCTTATGTGCTATATCACTTCTCTCCTCGAGTGGCCGTCACTTCCTGATTGCCAACTGTATGAAGACGATATTCCTCTGCCTAACTTGGAACGCTCCCTAATAAAGCTGCCCCTCCTTTTGTACCCTTAACTTTTCACACCCTCCAGGGAATGTTTTGCCATCCACATAGGGAGATGTATGGTGCTCCTGTGATCCCCGTGACTTTGGGCCCTAGGTTTAGTCTATCATTGACTTTTATGAAGCAAAAGGTAAAAGGATGTGTTAACTGTTCTCACCTGCCTTTAATATGTTGAACTTTAACTTTAGGGTAGCCACTGACTAAGGATTCAAGTTATTCTATGGTGACTGCCAGCTTCATGACCCTATCAGTTTTTTATTTCCTTATAAAAATATCACTGCCCTTTCTTTAATTCTCTTAGTAACTAGAAAATGAAACAGCTAGTATTAATGATGGACAGCCAAGATCTTAAGACTTGTGAGGCAAAGTTGGGCATCTACAGGTGTGTTGACAATGATGAACTTATATTCTCTATTGGGCCCTTCTTTGAACTTAGGTTTGCTGATTGTTTGAAATTAGAATAGAAAAGAAAGAAATTAAAGAACATGGTGAAATCTGTCATTAAAGAATGAAAAAGAAATTCTAGCAGACAAAGTGGTTGTCAGAGGAGGTTTTACAAATAGCTAAGGAAAGAAAAGAAACCAAAGGCAAGGGAGAAAGGGAAAGATATACCCAACTGAAAGCAGAATTCCAGAGAATAACAAGGAGAGATAAGAAGGCCATCTTAAACGAATAATGCAAAGAAATAAAGGAGAGCAATAAAAAGGGAAAAACTAGAGATCTCTTGAATAAAACTTGGTATCTCTTGAAGATACCAAGAGAACATTTCATGCAAGGATGGGCACAATAAAGGACAGAAATGGTAAGGATCTAACAAAAACACAAATGATTAAGAAGAGGTGGCAAGAATATACAGAAGAACTATACAATAAATGTCTTAATGACCAGGATAACCACGATGGTATAGTCACTCACCTAGATCAAGACATCCTGAAATGTGAAGTCAGGCGAGCTTTAGGAAGCATTATTGAAAACAAAACTAGTGGAGGTTATGAAATTCCAGCTGAGCTATTTAAAAATCCTGAAGGATAATGCTGTTAAAGTGTTACACTCAATTTGTCGGCAAATTTGGAAAACTCAGCAATGGCAAAGAACTGGAAAAGGTCAGTTTTTATTCCAATACCAAAGAATGTTCAAACTACCATAGGATTGAACTTATTTCACATGCTAGCAAGGTAATACTCAAAATCCTTCAAGCTTGGCTTCAGCATTATGTGAATAGAGAATTTCTATATGCACAAGCTGGGTTCAAAGAAACAGAGGAACCAGAGGTCAAATTTCCAGCATTCATTGGATCATGGAGAAAGCAAGAAGATTTCAAAAGAAAAAAAAAAATCTACTTCTGCTTCATTGATTACGCTAAAGCTTTCAACTGTGTGGATCACAACAAATTGGAAAATTCTTAAAGAGACCAGAGTAGCAGATCACCTTACCTGTCTCTTGAGAAACCTATATATGTATTAAGAAGCAACAGTTAGAACTGGACATGGAACAACTGACTGGTTCCAAATTGCAGACGCAGTATATCAAGACTGTGTATTGCCAGCCTGCTTATTCAAATTCTATGTAGAGTAGATCAGTGCAAAATTCTGGGTTGGATGAATCTCAAGCTGGAATCCAGATTGCCAGGAAAAATATCAACAACCTTAGATATGCAGATTATACTACTCTAGTGGAAGAAAAGGAAGAGGAACTAAAGAGCCTCTTGGTCAGAGTGAAAGAGGAAAGTGAAAAGCTGGGTTGAGACTCAACATTCAAAAAAGGGAAGATCATGGCATCTGGTCACATCACTTCATGGCAAATAGAAGGGGAAAAAAATGGAAGTAGTGACAGATTTATTTTCTTGGGCTCCCAAATCACTGCAGTGGGTGACTGCAGGCATGAAATTAAAACACTTGCTCCTTGGAAGGAAAGCTATGACAAACCTAGACAGCATCTTAAAAATCAGAGACATCACTTTGTCGACAAAGGTCCATATAGTCAAAGCTATGGTTTTTCCAGTTGTTGTGTATGGATGTGAGAATCAGATCATGAAGAAGGCTGAGCACTGAAGAATTGACGCTTTCAAATTGTGGTCCTGGAGAGGACTCTTGAGAGTTCTTAGGACTGCAAGACGAAATCAGTCAATCCTAAAGGAAATCCCCCCTGAATATTAATTGAAAGATCTAATGCTAAAGCTGAAACTCCAATACTTTGGCCACCTCATGCAAAGAGTCGATTCATTGGAAAAGACCCTAATGCTGGGAACAACTGGAGGCAAAAGGAGAAGGGGGCAGCAGAGGATGAGATGTTTAGATAGCATCACCAACTCAATGCACATGGATTTGAGCAATCGCTTATAGATAGTGGAGAAAAGAGGAGCCTGATGGCCTACAATCCATGGGTCTCAAAGATTTAGACACAATCTGTGACTAAACAACAGCAACAGTATTTAAAGGCTTTTCAAAAATTATGGCATAGTAGAACTTGTGTTTACAGGACTAAGCGACTTCACTTTCACTTTTCACTTTCATGCATTGGAGAAGGAAATGGCAACCCACTCCAGTGTTCTTCCCTGGAGAATCCCAGGGACAGGGGAGCCTGGTGGGCTGCCGTCTATGGGGTCACACAGAGTCGGACAGGACTGACGTGACTTAACAGCAGCAGCAGCAGTATGATATGTTTATCCATTATTTGAATTGCCTGGTTTACTTTGATACATCTTTTAATAGTTTTGTAACGCAATGAGGAAAGATGGTCTATAGTTATCAAAAGTGGGTCACTTTTAGGATAGTTCTTGCTGTCTCCTCACTCACTGCAGTCCATTAAGAAGCTATTAGTCAGGGCTCATTCGATTTACCTTCTCCAAAAAGTTGTCTTCAGTTGCTTCTGGATTTTTCCACCTCTTCAATTTTGGCTGCTCAATAATGATAGTAGTATAGATCATCACAGTTAATATTTTCCTATGGGCTATTTTGTATGTATTTCTTGTCAGTGATGTATATACATCAACGTATAATTTGATTCCTTGAGCATAGGGATGGCAGGGTTTTTTTATTATTATTATTATTTCATGTTTTAGGGAACATAGGCCTATTTAAGTTAGTTACCTCAGAACAGTGGGGCTTAACTTTGACTTCTATGAATTAAATATTTCAAAGATTTTGAAACAGTGTTCAGTATTTTGTCAGAGTACTGAACACCTTAGATTTACTACACTTCGGGTAGTGAAATTTATTCTATTAATTTTCCATGCATCTCTTTCAAGCTTAAGATCTTTGAGTGGGATTTTTGCATGTCTTTGTTCTATTTCCTTTAGGAAAATCTTTAGGAAATTTCTTTAGGAAATCTTTAGAAAAATTTCAGTCATGTATCATTCTTTGCCCTTTTGTTGTCTGCCTGAGATACTCTAAGGAAGGTGATATTTTATAAAATGTCGAGAAATGTGATCATTTGCATCTTCTTGTGCCATCCCTGAGTAATGGAATAGTGATTCTTCATCATTAAACATATTTTGTGTGTAAATTCACAGTTAATAATCAATTAGCATTCAGTTGTCCAGACATTAAAAGAGACTTCATTTATATTGGTGTTAGCATTCTTGTCTTTAAGATATACAGAAGAGTGTAATTTCCTCTGAAAGATATCTGTAAGGGAGGACGTTTGCCAATCCAATTACATTTTCAATTTCCTATTTCTTTTTCTTTAACCTCCAATAATTCTGTTGGACTTTTAAAGAAAAACATGATCTCATATTATTTTATATCTATCCTTAGTCAATGCTAATTTTAGTTTTAATGTTTCGTCTTTAGCATCTTTTCTTCTATTGATTTGGTAGGAGTTACCTTTAATCACTTAAAAGTAAGTAATGCATTAAGACTGCCCAAGGCTAGTCTATATTTGGAAAAAAAAATCACTCCATTTAAGAATTAATTTAACAAGAGCTTATTACACATTTTTTCTTTGGAAATTCACCAGGAATTTTTGCCATCTTTGTGAAAGCATCTATTATCCAGAAGAAATTAGGCCTAATTTTAGAGAATGTCACTGTGTGCAAAATTTTCTTAAATTTCCAGAAGTTGCCATGACTCTGACTATAATAATATTGTTTAAGACTCAAGAATTTCATCACCAAAAGAAAATGAGTAGATAGCAGTTTTAATCAGAAGATTACGTCTTCACTTCAGATATCCTAAAGCCATTTAAACAGTAAAAAGAAGCACAGAAAGTCAGGGGTAGGCTATTGTTAAGTCAGGCCAAGGGGTGTCATCCTTTTGTGGATATTTTTGTTTGAGTTTATGTTATGTTTCTGGCTGTCAAGAGGAGCACATCCCCCAGTGGTCAGTATGTAGAGGTGGGCATGGAACACCCACTCAGAATGTGTTGTATTGATGAGAAAGTAGAAACCAAGTCCTTGGATACTTCTTTCGAGATGCTTTGCTGAGAAGGGGAGGAGAGCAACTGAATAGAAGCTGGAGGAGGACATGTGGTGCCAACAGGCCTTTTATTTCTGTTTGTGACAGCAGTGACTGTGATGCAAGTGATACCGCGTGGAGAGTAACGATGTGAGAGGAAGAGGGAACAAAGACCCGAGGAGGGAAGAACGTGTTCATAATGCACAAGGGCGTATCGCTGACCTCAGTGTTCAGATTCGTCACTTCACTGTCTAGCCTAAAATCTATTTTTGAACTCTGAGTTTCAGCATCAGTCCTTCCAATGAAAATTCAGGGTTGCTTTCTTTTCAGATTGACTGGTTTGATCTTGCTGTCTAAGGGACGCTCAAGAGCATTTCCAGTACCACAATTCAAAATCATCAACTTTTTGGCACTCAGCCTTCTTTATGGTCCAACTGTCATATCCATACAAGACTACTAGAAAAACCATAGATTTGACAATATGGACCTTTGCCTGCAAAGTGATGTCTCTGCCTTTTAATACGCTGTCTAGGTTTGTCATAGCTTTTCTTCCAAGGAACAAGTGTCTTTTAATTTCATGGCTGCAGTCACTGTCTGCAGTGATTTTGGAGCCCAAGAAATAAAATCTGACACTGTTTCCACTTTTTCCTCATCTATTTGTCATGAAAGTGATGGGGCTTGGTGCCATGATCTTAGTTTTTTGAATACTGAGTTTGAAGACAGCTTCTTCACTCTCCTTTATCATCCTCATCAAGAGGCTCTTTAGAACTCTGAGTGGCTTTCTTACCCAGAAACTATCGCAGAAGGTGTCTTTGGACCAGGCCCACCCATGCCTGGCTTGATAACATAATTGGCATTTGGAGATCTTCAAAGCTCTGGAGAAACAGATAAATGACCAAGTATAGCGCAAAACAAAAGTATTTGCTGGAGTAATCACTGCCAGTCACCTTGACTTGGCAGCAAAATATGAATCCTTTGTTTGATCAGCAACTACTGCAACTAGTTCTCCTGCTAGAGCAATAGAAACCTACCAACTTGTTTATGACCTTTATTTATATATAATAAAAGGAACTTTTTTTGTTTTTTTTTTTTTTTTTTTTGCTACAAAGCAAAGTAGTGTTCTTTTAAAAATCTGAATTATTTCTTAAAGCAGAAGCCTCCTGTATGAATAAATAACATGAGAGAAGCAACACTGTTTTTGTCCACCAAACAGTGACAGCATACCACCTCTACAGCTGGTAAAAGAGCCATTTTAGGTCAAAACTCAGAGATGTTCCTGCTGGTGGAATTCTGGTCTGAGAAGGGCAGTTCTAAATAAACATGTCTGATGTGTTTGAAATGAAGCACAGCCAAAATGAATGTTGAACCCACTTCCTACAGGACATCACTCTTCACACTCTTTTTTTGGAAACTTTTATGTATATGTTTTCAATAGCAAAATTTCAGGCAGAGTTTCTTAGGATTCTCCCACCCATCTCTCCTATTTTTTTTTTTTTCCTCTATGGTTCTTCCTTTCCCTCCCACTGCATTTCTCTCTACCTCCCTATATGCTTTAAAAAAAAGTTTGAGAATAAAGTGAAGATACTCCCGTCCCTCTCCTCTTAAATATTTCATGGGTATTTCTTAAGAAATATATCCTCTTAATAAACAGAGTGAAATAATCAAACTACAGGCTGCTTCAAATTGCTCCAATTATCTAATCCACAGTCCAGATTCAGACTTCATCCATCATCCCAGTGATATCCTTTCCATGTTTAAACGGTTTCTAAAACAATAGTAATATTATCTGTGGTCCCCTTTTCCCCACTGTAGTCCTAGGAAATTTTGAGACAATGCACGGTGATCACTCTTCTTGAGACTAAAAGCATGCTGTTAGTATTCTCCCAAGTGTACTTCATAAAAAGCTTATTTTAGAAAATGCTATGAAATATAAAGATTTTGAGTTCAAAGTTGGGGAAAAGCTTATACAATCTTATACAATACTCATTCCACCCTCATTCAGTTTGTTCCTTGGAGATTTACAGAATATGTTGGCTTATAAAAGATGTAAGTATGAGCACTTACATCACTTACATACTTACACCATAAGGAAACCTGATAATTTGTTTAAGCCCAAAATTATCCAATTTAGCAATAACCTGACCAGTGTCCTCACCAACCTACATCATTCAGTTTGGGAAATCCTGTTCTGAATTTTCACAATATTTATTTTATTTAAAAAGTTTATTTCTCTTTTATTTTTTAATTGTGGGCTATTCAGTTTTCATTTGGAACACCAAAAATGACTGTAATGTTTTATAGCAAAAAAGTGTAATATCTAGACTTAAAATATTTCTGATTTCTCCTATATATGCAGTCAAAGATAGGATCCATGACTTCACAGCAGTGCTTTGCTGTGAGATGACATCTAGAATATTAAACGGATAAATCCCATATTAATGAATAGCAAAATTGTTTCTTACTCTCATGAAATACAGTGGTGAAGTGATGGGTGCTGTTCTCCTCACAGTTACTTAAGAACCCAGATTGAAGGAAGTGTTGCTATTTTTATTGCAGTTCACTTCAGTCACTCAGTCGTGTCCAACTCTTTGCGACCCCTGAATTGCAGCACGCCAGGCCTTCCTGTCCATCACCAACTCCTAGAGTCCACCCAAATCCGTGTCCATCGAGGCAGTGATGCCATCCAGCCATCTCATCCTCTGTTGTCCCCTTCTCCTCCTGCCCCAGTCCTTCCCAGCATCAGGGTCTTTTCCAATGAGTTGACTCTTCGCATGAGGTCGCCAAAGTATTATAGTTTCAGCTTCAACATCAGTCCTTCCAATGAACACCCAGGACTGATCTCCTTTAGAATGGACTGGTTGGATCTTCTTGCAGTCCAAGGGACTCTCAAGAGTCTTCTCCAGCACCACAGTTCAAAAGCATCAATTCTTTGGCACTCAGCCTTTTTCGCTGTCCTTCTCTCACATCCATACATGACCACTGGAAAAACCATAGCCTTGACTAGACAACCTACCAAATCACCTTCAATGTTGCCTCCATCCAGGGAAAGGAGAGCAAGAGAGTACAAAGAATTGTGAGGGAAATTTGCCTGAGAATGGCCTGTATTATGTACATACATGTTCCTTTGATGAGAATTCAGCCACAGGATCATGACTATGAAAGAAGGCTTCGTGTGCTATTCCAGGCTGGGAAGCTGCTTCGAAGCAGCTGCTCCGTAATAGGAAAAGTGAACCTAAGTTTTTGGTGAAAAACTTGCTGTCTCTACAACCTGTATTTGTGTGTGTATAATTTGTGGTTGTTACGTATTTCTTGGTGCTGCCATATTTTATCCTTTGTTCCTAAAGCTGTCCACCTATATTTGGTCTCAATGTTCTTATAAGTCTCCAATAAGAAAAGTGTTATTCTCTACCGTGCAACTTTTTATCTCTGTATGAGTGGGAAAGTGATATATCTTTAAAGATCAGAGCCTTAAGAATGGGCTCTCCTGTATGTTTGAGGCTATAAAACACATACTTTTACAATGGGGCAGAGCAAACAGGACTAAGCACAGGCAAAAAAGCACAAAGGTTAAAGCTAAAGAAATAGATTCAATATGGAGTCAGGTTTACTCTTTGTTACAGGAACTCTTTGGCCTTTGAATCTCCAGGTTTTACTTTGATCACATATTGGCTGGTAATAGATAAGAACCACAACTGACAATCACTGGAAAATAATGACAAAAATAAAAAAGCTCACTTCTCCAGCAGTTTCCCGTAAGATATACACATCTTTAAACCACTGCAATAGAAGGTAAAAAAAACATTAAAGAGGGACATAATTATATGTAAAATCCCAAATCACTACTTAAAAAAAAATAAGTGTTATGGGGATAATGAAGTTAATAGCTACTATTTAATTAAACTTCAAGCTAATTAGTTTAATTAATTCATCTGATGAGCATCTGAATATTGCCAACATTATTCTGAATCTTTGGAGCATGGTTATAAAATTTGGAGGGAGTGATCTAATGATGCTCAACGTTGGTTGTTTACATTGCAAAATAAATTGATAATTAATGGGTACTGAACTCTGATTTACATTGTAAAACTTACCGCAATTCTTAGAGGAGGCGCCTCTGTGCACCCCACCTCCACACACCAAAGGTTCGCCTGTTCAATATTCTTACAACACATTGTATTTTCTCATTACAGTGCATATCTTAGTCATAAAGTAGTTAATTGCTATTATTGTTGTAATATTATCTGCTTCCCTACTCTAAACGGTAAGCTCCATGAAGATGGGGACTCTTTCTGTCTTAATCACTACTGAATTCCCAGTCTAGTGCATTAATAGACACTGAGGAGATGGTGGGATACATGAATGTCTATTCTTGCTAAAAATAAAGCTAGGAATGCACTTTGGGAAGGGTGTATTGATGTGTGCTTACATTCAAGCACAGTGAGGTGTAGGTTTAAATACCTGCTCTTTTCAATAATATCTATTAGGTATGCAGATTTTTTGTTATAAAAATTATTTTTTAATTACTGTATGATCCTACAATTTCACTTCTAGATATATTCCTCAGAAGAGTGAAAGCAGAGACTCAAACAGATATTTGTACACCAGTGTTCATAGTAGCACTGTTTACAATAACCAAAAGTTGGAAGCAACCCAAGTGCCCATTGGCAAATAAATGGTTAAACAAATCATTCTGTATATATGCAGTTGTATATTATTCTGCCCTAAGAAGAAAGGAAATTCTGACATACTGCAAACATGGATGAACCTTGATGATGTCATACTAAGTGATGTAACCCCATCACAAAAAGACAAAGCTGATTCTGCTTATATGAAGTAGCCAGCACAGTCAGATTCATAACAGAAGGAAAGTTGAAAGGTAGATGCCAGCAGATAGGAAGCGAGGGGAAATACAGTTATTGTTTATTGGGTACAGAGTTTCAGTAGGTGAAAAGATCTCTGGAAGTGGATGGTGGTGATAGCTGCACAGCTGTGTGAGTGTACTTAATATTACTGAGCTATATATCTAAAATGATTAAGATGGTAAATTTTATGTCAGGCATATTTTAACACAATTTAAAAGAGTCAATTTTGTTTTAGTTCTATGTCCAGCATTATGTAAATCCAGGCTCAAGTCTAGACCTCTCTAACGTTTTTACCATCGATAATCTCCTCATGTGTAGAGATTCTGGTATAAACCTCCTTTTTTCAAGGAACAGTTTGCTTGACATTTTCCCATCACTTTACATAAACAAAAGAATCAATCTTTTCTTTTTTTTTTTCAATCTTTGTTATTTGGTAGCTGTGAGCTCTTTTAAAATCAGTTTATTTTCTCTTGACATCAGTTCTTCACATGTAAAATGAGAATATAATCTATTTGGTGTGCTATCCTGAGAATGAAACAAAATGTGGTATGTGGAAAAATCTTATAAAGTTCTCTACAAGTGAAAAATAATTTAGATTTTCATCATATATAAATGTGACAAAACACAGATAATCCTAAAGAATAAAGTAAAAATCACCTATAATACCACCATCCTAGATACCACCACTTTATAATTCATCCATTTTTTAATTCATTAAGTTACCAGGTGCCTACTTTGCCATTTGCATCCATCTACTTACTTATTTGCCCACAAACCTGTACATTAATTATTTTATTCTGTTATTCTTTTAACATTAAATTATTAATAAGTGCCAGGCACTATTCTAGGTTTTGAAGATGCAAAAGAAACAAAAGGCAAAAAAAAAATGCCCTAAATAAAGCTTGCATTCTGATGTGTTATCTGACATTAAAAAAGATAAAAGAAAAAGAAACACATGGTGTTTTAGAGACTGATATTACAAAGGAGGGAAAACAGATGTTGATTAGAAAGTCATTTGTGAAATGAAGTTAAAAGCTTAGATTAGTCCAGGGAAAGCCTCATTTAGGTGACTTTGAGTAAAGACCTCCAAGAAGGTGTGTGTGGGGGGGGTAGGTATGCTGATGCCTGGGCAAAGAACATTGGATCAGAGGGGCCAGCATGTGCAAAGGTGTGAGATGATGATCATGGCAAAGTAGGGAGGAATTATATTTTACTGTTGACAGGATTTGCTGTTGGATAGGATACTAATTTTTGAGGGGAAAAAGTGAGTTAATACAAGATAACACCTGTCTTTTTACTTAGTCGATTCCTTCAAAATTGAGGCCATTATCTCAGATACAAAGAAAAAGCAATACCCGAGTGCAAATGACACGTGATCCTATGTAAGAGCTTATTTTAGTCTTAATGCATCTATTGTTTTATACTATCTTCCTGTAGTTGAATGAAAGCAAAGACTTCCAGAGTTTGGACTCATGCAGGTCTAGAGCTCATTCCAGACCCCAGGTTTGTGGCTTTGTGTGTTCCCTAGAGTTATTGGTGGTTAAAGCTTGAACCTGACCCTTGCATTTTAAGTTCTCAGGTGAAATCATGATGGCAAATATCTGCTTTAGACTATCTTCCCAGGATCCTGTGGGCTCATCTGTGTTCCCTCTGGGTCGCAACAGAATTGCTGCAGTAATGGAGAAAGTAGTGTACTGCACTGCATTGACTTTACACAGGTCACATCCAGATGGAAAAAATGCTATCCTGTTTAACCAAAACTTAGAGGCCCCTGGCTTGATCAGTACATAATTTGGATTTTATATTTTTTTGTTCTGTAAAAAAAAAAAAAAAAAAAAATTAAACGTAATCTTCTGTATCCAGCTTGCAGTTGACCAGGATGAATTTATAAAAGCTAGAGGGATATGCTCTTCACAAAGGCATTCATTTGTTTAAAAACAATCTTACAAAATAATTTCTACAAAACACTGTGATTTACAAGGCTAGAAGGTTTATTGTGTGTGTGTGTGTGTTTTGTGGTTCTGACACCCAAGAAGCAGATATTTAGAATATGTGCTGTAGAAGTCAAAATGGATAATGGCTTAACTACCGTTTGAACTACTTCCTAGCCATGTGGTATTACATCTCTGAGCTTCAGTTTCCTCATTTGCCAAGTGGCAGTAGTAGTACTTAATCGCACAAGAGTTTTATGTGATGCCAAGGGATTTATGTAAAGAAAAAGTATAATATAGTTCAGAGTCTGAAACTATATATAGACAGTTTGTGGTTTCTGTTCCAGTTGTAAATTTTGAGAAAACACGCGAGGGTAAAGCAAAGACAGGGGCTGCATTGGAGTTTCTTTTGCTTCCCGTAATAAGGAGCAGTCTTGCATGAGCTGTGTCACTGGAATTTGAGATATGGTTTCTGTAGTGTAGGTTACAGGATAAATTGAGAGTCAATTGAAAAAATTCTCCAAATAGTCCCATATCTTTCTCTCCCACGACATCAGCTAAAAATAATAGCAGTTGAGAAACCACAGAACAAAAATCCTGGGAAGAATTGAGCTGGAGGTATCAAAAGAAGCCAGGGTAGAGGCCAAGATAATTAGGCTTGTGAATTAACTGTGACTTTGTAGTAGTTTTGAGGGTCTCTAAATAAAAGTCATGAGGCTCTCAAGTTAGAAAATGGTACAGCTGCAAAGCAAAGCTAGCTTGAACACTCCTCTCATCCTTATGTAAGCAGCTTGGGTTAAAACACGCACACACACAAACCACACAGATTAAAGGAAAATTAAGGTTCCTGGTGCAGAGAATAGGTGCCCTCTGAGAGTCATAATCAAGTTGGAGTATCATTTTTCTCTCTTAAGGCAAGGAAAATCAAATCAGTCTTCAGCTTTTACACAGAATGGAAATACCCATCTCTACCTTGAAGATGGTGATTTGGGTAGGCTGAGCACAGGGCATGACAGAGAAGTTGAATTACAATGCAGACATTAGAACCCGATGTGAAAGTAGTACTTTGCTCAGGCCAGTAAATGCCTTCATGTAAGTAAGCATGTAGTAACGTATTTATCTTCGAGAGGTATTTTTAATATGTTTTTCTGCTGTAAACCACAGCTAGTTGTCAGCGTGTATGTTAAAAGGCATACTTTGTTATAGAAGTCATAGAATCATAGCATCTTGGACCAGAAACAGATCAGTTAAGGAAGTGTAGTTCATGGTTAAGATTGTGATTCTAAAGGCAATCTGCTCAGGAGTGGATGCCAGGTCCACCATTTAAGACTCTTTGGCTAAGTTACTTAAACCCTTTTTTGCCTCAGTTTTATCATCTATAAAGTGGAATAATAGTTGTGTGTTCATCCTATAGTTGTTAGAAGGTCTTAGTACCTTGTCCACGCTCATACCACTTAGCACATGGCAGGCCATAAATGGAAAGACTGGAGAGACAGGTGGTAGCCGGGAATAATAGCTTTATTCATAAAGCCAGCAGGTGGAGAAGACGGTAGACTAGCGTCTCAAAGAGTTATCATACCCAAGTTAGAATTCAGCTTCTTTTCTAAAATTTCTTTCTTTCTTTTGTGCACTGGGTCCTCACTGCTGTGGGTGGCTTCCTCCGGCTGTGGAGAGCAGGGGCTGCTCTGCCACGGTGCACTGGCTTCTCTCGTTACAGGGCATGAGCTCTAGGCGCGCGAGCTTCAGTAGTTGTGGCACCTGGGCTTAACTGTCCCACAGCCTGTGGGATCTTCCCCGACCAGGGACTGAACCCGTGTCCCCTCCAGTGGCAGGTGCGTTGTTAACCACTAAACCACCAGCAAAGTCCCTAATTTCTTTCATACTAAAAGGGGAAGGGGATGTGTCTGGTCCTCACACACTTCTTGGTGCTGGAATTCTTCGTGCTTTGTTCTCGCAGCTGTACCTATAGGTCTGATCACAGTATTCTGTAAACCTCCCAACAGGGCAGTTGTTATTTTCTGTCCTGCAGCTTTTTATCTCTACACAAATGGAAAAGTATTGTACTTTTAAAGGTCAAGTTTGGGAGGCAGAGCCTTAGAGAATGAGCTATCATGCATGTTTCAGACTATAGGTAACATTCTTTAGAAAGGTGCAGGGCCAGCAGGACTAAACATAGCAATGTGGAGTCAGGTTTTTCTTTTCTGTTACAGACTGCGTGACATAATCTGTGTCAAACATTCAGCACACAGTAAGTGCTCAGTATGTCTCTTTATTATTATAAACACAATTTTCATATTATCTCTTTTAGCTCTCATAACTTGATAAAGTAAGCAGGGTTTTTATACTTACTTTGCAGCTGTTATTTTTTTTATTTTCATGCTTAGTGGTTTTTTTTTTTTTTAAATTTTCTTTACTTTATTGTGTTGGTTTTGCCATACAATGACATGAAACCGTCATGGGTTTACATATGCTCCCCCTCCAGAACCCCCCTCCCTCCTCCCTCCCGATTCCCTCCCCCTGGGACATCTCGGTGCACCGGCCCCGAGCATCAATCCTGGGCTGGCGATTGATTTCACATATGGTAATTAACATGTTTCAAGCCCTCAGAACCTCATACCTGTGTCCCTCGTGGTTCCACCTCTCAACCACTTGACTTCTTTGGACTTCCTCCAGCCTCACACTAACTACTTTCCCTTGATAAGTCCGTACTTTCCACACATTTTAATAATAAATAAATGTTAAATATTAATTTTACTGTTACAGAAACTGCGGACTAGAAAAGGCAGCCTCACTCAGTCAGAGAGATGCCAGTCTAAGCTTGTAGAAGCTGTGCGGGTCTTCCCTGGTAGCGATTTCAAAGTCGACCATGAAAATGAGGTGTTCTCTGGTGAAGTTAAGCTGTTAAATCAAAAGGTCTAGCACAGAAGTAATAATAGTGGAGGCAGGAATCAAAGCCAGGGGTGTCTAATTCCCAAACTCATGCTCTTCCTTACCTCCAAACCTTTGAGTATGTGGTCTCTCTTCTGGGAATGCTGCTCTGCTTGATTCTGTCTTTACTTTTTTAGCTCTTATACTTCGGCTGTCTCTTAGCATAGAAGTCCTTTCTTCCAGGAAGACTTCCTTGATCCCTTAAATCTAAGTTAGACACTCCTTCTGAATGCTTTCATATCATCATAGATGTTTCTTCTCAAAGCCTTTCTCACACTATAGTGTAATTGCTTGATGACTTGGCCCTTTACCACTAGAATAGAAATCCCATGAGAATCAGGATCTTATCTGTCTTGTTATTGAGATTCTCCTGTATGCCAGAAATTCTTTGGAGAAGTGGAGCTATAAACAGTTAACTTGTATTTAGTAATTGAATATATGCACAATTAGGTTTTTAAAAAGTTAAATTCCAAAACAATAAAATCTTTGGGGTCTTTTTTTAGGGCGGGGTTGAAATCTTTTTTTTTTTTTTTTCTTTACATTATCATGTTAGTTTTGCCATATATTGACATGAATCCACCATGGGTATAAATGTGTTCCCCTTCCAGAACCCCCCTTCCACCTCCTTCTGATTCCATCTCTCTGACTTATCCCAGTGCACCAGCCCTGAGCATTCTGTATCCAAACTGGAGCCTACTATACAGAGTGAAGTAAGCCAGAAGGAAAAACAACAATACAGTATACTAACACATATATATGGAATTTAGAAAGATGTTGATGATAACCCTCTATACGAGACAGCAAAAGAGATGCAGATGCATAGAACAGTCTTTTGGACTCTATGGGAGAGGGCAAGGGTGGGATGATATGGGAGAACAGCATTGAAACATGTAAATTATCATATGTGAAATGAATTGCCAGCCCAGGTTTGATGCATGGGGTCTTATCTATAGACAAGAACACTAAAAAGGATCCCTTAATAAATACTAATTTTAAAAGATCACATATAGCAAAATGCCTAGGTATGTTTCCTCAACAATTATAGTCAATGGCATCAGATATGCTTTAAGGTAGATGCTTATAGAGTCTTAAGAATTCTGTATTCTAGGTTAATGTCGAATATGAAACTATAAAGACAAATTGTGCAATGTTTGTGTGAAAACATTTTCACTCTAGTCTTTGGGTGATTAGGGAAGGAATCTGGGCCTGGACATTAAGTCAGACTTGAGTGGATGTTTAATATTTAGTTTCTGAGTAGCTGTATTTCCAGTTGATGCCTTCAAATTGTGGTAGTAGGGAAGACTCTTGAGAATCCCTTGGACAGCAATGAGATCAAACCAGTCATTCTTAAAGGAAATCCATCCTGAATATTCAGGATTGAAAGAACTGATGCTGAAACTGAAGCTCCAGTACTTTGGCCACCTGATAAGAAGAGCTGACTCACTGGAAAAGACCCTGATGCTGGAAAGGATTGAAGACAGGAGAAGAAGGGGACAACAGAGGATGGCATCATTGGATACTGTTTGTGGATGACATCTTTGACATGATGGACATGAATCTGAGCAAACTCTGGGAGGTAGTGAAGGACAGGAAGCCTGTTGTGCTGCAGTCCATGTGGCTGCAAATAGTTGGGCATGTTTTAGCACTGAACAACAACAACAATACAGCACATAGTGAAAGTGCAATCTGGATATCCAGTTATTACAGTCATCGTCCACTGTATCACTTATGATAGACTTATGAATAAATACTTGAGTTTGCAACTTTTAAAAATGTACCTTGTTTTCTTCCATGACTTTAAGTATGTTTTGCCATTCCCTTCTGGCCTGAAGCGTTTCTGTTTAGAGATCAGCTGTTATCCTTATGGGTGAAAAGACAGCCTTCAGAATGGGAGAAAATAATAGCCAATGAAGCAACAGACAAACAATTAATCTCAAAAATTTACAAACAACTCCTGCAGCTCCATTCTAGAAAAATAAACAACCCAATTAAAAAGTGGGCCAAAGAACTTAACAGACATTTCTCCAAAGAAGATATAAAAATGGCTAACAAACACATGAAAAGATGCTCAACATCACTCATTATCAGAGAAATGCAAATCAAAACTACAATGAGGTACCACTTTACACCAGTCAGAATGGCTGTCATCCAAAAGTCTACAAGCAATAAATGCTGGAGAGGATGTGGAGAAAAGGGAACCCTCTTACACTGTTGGTGGGAATGCAAACTAGTACAGCCACTATGGAAAACAGTGTGGAGGTTCCTTAAAAAGCTGCAAATAGACCTGCCATATGACCCGGCAATCCCACTGCTGGGCATATACACCGAGGAAACCAGAATTGAAAGAGCCACGTGCACCCCAATGTTCATCGCTGCATTGTTTACAATAGCCAGGACATGGAAGCAACCTAGATGCCCATCAACTGACGAATGGATAAGAAAGCTGTGGTATATATACACAATGGAATATTACTCAGCATTAAAAAAAAATTCATTTGAAGCAATTCTACTCAGATGGACGAAACTGGAGCCCATTATCCAGAGTGAAGTAAGCCAGAAGCAAAAACAACAATACAGTATATTAACACATATATATGGAATTTAGAAAGACAGTAATGAGAACCCAACATGGGAGACAACAAAAGGAACGCAGATGTATAGAATAGACTTGTGGACTTTGTGGATGAGGGTAAGGGTGGGATGAGATGGGAGAAGGGCATTGAAGCATGTTAATTGTCATGTGTCTAATCAATCGCCAGCCCAGGATTGATGCTCGGGACTGGTGCAGCGAGATTTCCCGGGGGGGAGGGAAGAAGGAAGGGGGAACCCGAGGGGAAACAAAAGTAAAACCATAGTAAAATCATAAAAAAAAAAAAAAAAAAAAAAAAAAATGTACCTTGTTTAAAAAGTCAGATAAAATTCAGGAAATTGTCCCTTTACTGTAAATGAGAGGATCTCAATCATCCCTAATGTTATTGCATGCCTGCGTGAAATGAAGTAAGTGGAAGTGTTTTCTGAAACACAAAGCCCCTTAAAAATATGAATGATACTTTGCTAATGATGAGCTGCCCAGGGCTCCTTCCCTGTCTCTGACTTGAGAGTGTTCTAAATAACAGAGGGTTAGTGTGCTCCAATGCAGTTGGTTATCCCATCTTGATTGTCATTACCATGGGATCAGCTAGGGGCCTCTTAGGCTCATCCTAGTATTTTTAACATGCCCCCCATTTTTTTTGTGTGCTTGGGAGGCTAAGTCATGTGCAACTCTTTGCAACCCCAGTGGACTGCAGCTTGCTAGGCTCCTCTGTCCTCCATTATCTCCCAGAGTTTGCTCAAGCTCATATCCATTGAGTCGTTGATGTTATCTAACCATCTCATCCTCTGCTCCCCTCTTCATTTGCCTTCAATCTTTCCGAGCATCAGCATTTCTTCCAGTGAGTCAGCTCTTTTCATCAGGTGTCCAAAGTATTGGAACTTCAGTATCAGTCCTTCCAATGTGTAATCAGGGTTGATTTCCTTGAGGATTGACTGGTTTGCTCTCCTTGCTGTCCAAGGGACTCTCAAGAGTCTTCTCTAGCAACACAGTTCAAAAGCATCAATTGTTCAGTGCCCAGCCTACCTTCTGGTCCAACTCTCACATTGGTACATGACTACTGGAAAACCTGTAGCTTTTACTATACAGACTTTTGTGGGCAAAGTGATGTCTGTGCTTTTTAATACACTGTCTAGGTTTGTCATAGCTTTGTTTCCAAGGAGCAAGCGTCTTTTAATTTCAGATTTTTAGCACACTCAAAGTATTTCAGAATGTTCAACCAAGTGAAGGTGTGTTTATCCAGTGTTGTTTCTTATTTTTGTTATGTTTGGGGAAGTGTACAGCAGTTTAAAATGTGCTTTTAAATTAATGCCATCTATGAGCAGTCAGGAATGAACATTCCAAAATGTCTAACAGGTTCTGGGATCTCAGAGCATTGGAGATCTATCAGGGATAGAGTTCCAAATCAAGGACACCTCTGAGAATAAGCTTACCTTCCCATTTCCTCTTGTTCATGCTCAGTAATAAATGATCTTATCGTGAATTCGGTGACATGAAAGCATATGAGCTTCATGTATTTCGGTAGGTGACAGCTCCAAATGATGTCGTTGAAAAAGCATGTTTTGTTCAAGTGTAAGTATAATCAATGTGACTGGTCCAGGTTGTGTAAATTCAGGTTCTGTTTCCCTGTGTCGTGTTAAGCAATGGATACAGAAACACCTGCTGTCTCTATTGTAGTATACCCTGCCAGATGATTAATGTGCTTTTAGCTTAAATAATTGGGAGGGGTGGCACCTCAGGGAATGCTAAACATATTTTTAATTGCTATATAAATATGTCATTTCCTTGCTAATTCAAGTTATGCATGGGAGGTTATATAATACCAGAGGGCCTCCAGGCATGATGTATTACACCTATGAGATGAGTTGAAGGACTAACAGAGCCTAGCTGAAGATGAAATATTCTTTGCGAACTCTGTCTTAGCAGATGAAGAATAGATGTGGAAGCCTGACATGGCTTAATAAGAGCAGAATTATTGTTTGGCAGAGAGTATGGTCGCTAAATAATTTTCTGAGATGTTGGAAAGAAAATACTTGTTCTGTAACACCAAAAAGAAAAATTAAAAAAAGATCCCGAAAACAATCCAAGAAAAATGACCTTATTTGGGAGAATGCCTGTGGTGAAGGAGAAATGAACATTGTCTTTGGCATGGAGCAATTATACACAATGGTGGAGGACATTAATTTCCCACTGCCAACATTCATATTATGATCTAAAATTGACCTCATCAGTTTTGAGATCTCTGAAAGCAGAGATTCCTTTGAATGTAGTTCTTGTGCTCTGCCCTTTCTGTTCAGACTCTTCCTAGAAAAGGAAGGAGAGAAAGAAGGGAGATTCTAAGTAACACTTAAAAGGATGAAGTTGTGCGGAGTCAGTTTCCAGGATATTGATACTTTATCACAAATTATGTAAGAACTTTGTAAATTGGATTTCACAGTCTGAGACTGCAAAAACGTCATATTTAAATTGTGTTTTGAATCCACTTTTTGTTGACAGCATCACCAGTCTGTGATTCTGAATTATTATCAGAAGCCAACTATGTAATAGATAAGCAAGGTGACTATTGAGATATTCATGATATGAGCACAGAAACCATTTGCTCTTTTAACAAACCTGCTGATGATAGTTTCCTTGAACACCTCTTGTTTGTGCCATGGACCTTGATTCATTAGAGCAAGACAGTCAATGGATGAAATGCAGTAGCCAGATTCATTCAAGTGCCAGGTAACAGGTCAGTGGCAGTCTTTGGGGAGCCTAGTAATTTGATATGGACAGCAAACAAACTACTATCAAATGTGCCCACTCACAGATCATTATTTAATTTGCAAGGGCCTGGGGGTGTCCTTTAAAGCTGAATAGAATCAGAAATCAATTAATGACTGATTGTTGTTTCTCCTACAAATTGATCTTGGATTTGGCAGTCTGAAGATGTCATTGTGCCAGAATCCATCCATGGGCTTTGTTAAAATACAGCTAAGGGTTTAGATCAGTTAATTAGACCACCTCCTCTAACTTTTTCAAAAAATGCCTTCTTTTTCTTAACAAAATAAGTTTAACTTCTAAATTTTCATATTTCCACTCTGGTAACTTCTATGGTTTTATTAATCTAGGACTTTTACCAGATTTTACTAATCTAAAGCTTCTACCAACTGAAAAGGGATGATAAAAATGCATTTGTATTCTGAATATATCCCTAAAATCTCTGAAGGTAAAAACCTAACTAATATAGATATTATTTTGACATATAAAATTTTGAAACCAGAAGGTCCCAAAGCTTGCTTCATAAAAATCAGTTATTTTTGCATCTGCTAAAATGGCATCACATGTACATACCTGAAATGTTGGTTGGACTTTGTGATGGGCTTTGGAGAAGAAAGACAAGATCCTTCTTTAGAGTGAGCCTGTCACATTCCCCTCCTTGTACATTTCCTCCCACAAGTGTGCGCACACCAACACTCAAACATCTGAAGACTCTGAGGCTTTCTTTCCCGAGACCTCTTCAAAGATAAGTTTCCCTTGTGTTTTATTCCCATGCTTCTCCTGTTGGCTAACTAATCTGCGAGGCTTAGTAAATTCGTCCACCTATAGGACATAGCTCCATTTGAAATGATGTTCTGAAAGGTTTACCCAAAGTTAGGTAGCTGGCAGGAATTCCTGAACCTTGTTCCGCTGGTTAAGAAAGACATTCATATGTCTCTAAACCTGGGTTGTTCCTTAGCTCATCCAGAGACTGTGTGTCTACCCTAGAGATCCTCTAAGAAGATTAAAACTCTTGCTTATGACAACTGGGACTGACTCCAGAATGATAGAGTGCCAAGGACATTCTAGACATTCTGGACATTGTTTGTTTTGTCAGCTGTACCATATAGCAAAATGATTAAAAGCAGATACTCTGGAGCCAGACGCCATTACTTCCTAACTCTGTGACCTTGGCCAAGTTATTTAAATTCCTTGTGTCTCAGTTTGCTCATGATAATAACAATCCATACATTGGTGAGTTGTTATATGACTAAATGCATTAACAACGCATGGTGTATAGTAGTTCTATATCTGTACTTGTTACTATTATTGCTTTGAAATTATGCAAGATAAAAGAAAATCCAAGTTTAAAATATTCTTTAATGACACTTTGTTCTTAAACTGTGGACAAAACTAAAATACTCTTGTGCAATATTGCTTTTGATTGCTTATTACATTATTATACACTATGCTTCTTTTTAGTTCATAGTTAACCTCCAGTTCTTTATATATAAACTATTCAAAATAAGCATGGCAACTGACTCCTGTTTGCAGCCTTGGTCCTTCCAGCACACAATACTCACTGCATTCTCAGGAATTTCTCAGATGCAAGCAACATTAGATCACACTGAGTGAAGACTTACCCTTTTATGGTTCCATTTTCAAACCCTGAGTCCCTTGATATCTGTCTCACAGCATCACCCCTATCGTTTCCATGAAAAATGACACAGTGGCAACAAGATGTTCACATAATTACTCCATCCACACAATGAAAACCTGATACCAGAAATGCAGCAGTGAGGAGTAGATAAGGTCCTCCATTTCTTAAAGCCTACAGTCTGGTTAGAGAGGGAAGCACTGAACACGTATGATAAAAGGGAAACGTCACAGTAAAGCACAGGACAGGGAAGACCTGCTTGGGTAATAAAATAGAACCTACACCTGCCTTTACTCTGTTGTTAATCTAAATCCTCAAGTGTTCTGGGTATTTATTTTTATAACATTCCTATTGTTTACATTTAAACCCACTCCCTGCTGTCTGTGGGGCGCTAGAGACAGCTACCACTGGTTCGTGAGAGCCGATTGTGATATTTATGGAATTTTGCCAATTGAAGTTGTTAAATGTACTCATTATTAAAATTAAATTTATTTATGAATGTAAAGATAAGTAAATTGATTAAAATAAGGATAATAAGTACTCGAAAACCACCATTTATTAATTATTTTTATTGCATTATGTAGTTTTTTGTGTTCTGGAGGTTGCTTAGACTGACAACCTAATGTGGAAATATGGCATACATATACCTGAGATATCTCTTCTCAACTCTTTAAGGTTAAGTCAAGTTGATAGATAATAGCTTGAAACTGACCATGGTGGGTATGTTTATATCACAACAATTGGTAAAAGTTGGGAATCGGGAGAATTGTTTTTGGTTTGCTTTTTTTTCTTCCTGAGGAGCCTATTTTTAAATATTCATTTGCATAGCACTGCTTTACTTCAATGCCTGACATCCAGACCATTCATCTGCCTCCCTGATCTGGCTGGCTACTGTTAAAACATTGTGTAATAAACTAAAAGAAGATAAAAACAGCAGCCTCTGACTTAGCTTCTGATACCAGTGCTGTGAGTGAGTTTTACATTCTGGCCACGTCACTTAATAGTTATCAGTTATTGACATTCAGAAATGAAATGAATAAGATCTGATCTATGCCCTTAAAGATGCTATATTCTAAGATCAATGGATATCTATCTGATTACAGTCGATTTTGATACAGTAGTGCTTTGGGAATGAGGTGAGAGAAAATCTCATGTTGGATACATGACAGCATTTCACGGAGAATATGACTGTGAAGCAGGATCTTACCAGAATGTACTGGCTCTCAGTAGGCAGAGGAGCACCTGGGCAGGTATGATGTAGTCATGCCTGAATGAAGGATGGGGAACTTCTGGAGGTGACAGTAGTGGGTGAAACAGAATTGTAAGTTGAGACCAGATTGTGATCCTAATAGTAATGGAAGGCCAACAGAGCTTTTAAATTGTTTTTTTTCAAGTGAATAATGATCTCTTCTTTATTTGAACATACTAGGTTTGAGACCTGCAGAAGGAATGAATTGAAAGGGCCAGTGTACCAGACAATAGCCGAAAGATCAATTTGAGTATCAGCAGGATAGAAGAGAGATTATGTGTGGGTGGAGAGCCTGAAACTGATAAGTGATGATAACCGTTGCTTTAGTATTCCACAAAAAGGATAGATATTTCCTTTGACCAGGGCCATATTAAGGCTTTTGAAGATTCCAGGCACTTTTGCTTTAGTGAGCTCCAAACTGTAAAATTCTTAAAGAGATGGGAATACCAGACCCCCTGGTATTCTGTATGAGAAATACAGAATATATATATACCTGGGAAATCTGTATGCAGGAGAGGAAGCAACAGTTAGAACTGGGCATGGAACAACAGACTGGCTCCAAATAGGGAAAGGAGTGCATCAAGGCTGTATATTGTCATCCTGCTTATGTAACATATGCAGAGTACATCATGAGAAACGCTGGCTGGATGAAGCACAAGCTGGAATCAAGATTTCTGGGAGAAATATCAATAACGTCAGATATGCAGATGACACCACCCTTATGGCAGAAAGTGAAGAAGAACTAAAGAGCCTCTTGATGAAAGTGAAAGAGGAGAGTGAAAAAGTTGGCTTAAACCTCAACATTCAGAAAACTAAGATCATGGCATCCAGTCCCATCACTTCATGACAAATAAATGGGGAAACAGTGGCTGACGTTTTTTTTCTGGGCTCCAAAATCACTGCAGATGGTGACTGCAGACATAAAATTAAAAGACACTTACTCTTTGGAAGAAAGTTTATGACCAACCTAGACAGCATATTAAAAAGCAGAGACATACCTTTGTCAACAAAGGTCTGTCTAGTCAAGGCTATGGTTTTCCCAGTGGTCATCTGTGGATGTGAGAGTTATTCTGTAATAAAGCTGAGTGCCAAAGAATTGATGCTTTTGAACTGTGCTATTGGAGAAGTCTCTTGAGAGTCCCTTGGACTGCAAGGAGATCCAGCCTGTCAACCCTAAAGGAAATCAGTCCTGAATATTCATTGGAAGGACTGATGCTGAAGCTGAAACTCCAGTACTTTGGCCACCTGATATGAAGAACTGACTCATTTGAAAAAACCATGATGCTGGGGAAGATTGAAGGTGGGAGGAGAAGGGGACGACAGATGAGATGGTTGGATGGCACAGAGACTCAATGGAAATGAGTTTGAGTAAACTTGGAGTCGGTGATGGACAGGGAAGCTTGGTGTACTGCAGTCCATGGTGTCACAAAGAGTCGTACACAACTGAGCAACTGAACTGAACTGGTCTACAAAACATATTAAAAGAATATTCTGTGCAATGTCGATATTTAAAAAAAAGAGTGTATTAATACATATAAATTATTTTCTTCCACCTAAAGCTCATTTTTTTTCCTTTTGATTTTAAAAGAAAGGAAACCATTTTTGTGGGTCCTTAAAGTATTTTGTACCCCTGGCTTTGTGCCTGCTGTGCTGAGTGGAGAAGTCAGCTCTGCTTCTGCTCCATTCATAAAGCCAGGAAGCAAATGAGGGAACAGTCAGGCAAACTCTTGAAAGATCAACACAATACAAACTTAGTCTTGTTAGCATTCTCACTGGATAGAACTAGCTTGAGTAATGACACTGTGGTGATGACTTCGTTGTTCATTGGATTGAAAATCACAACAATACCTTCAAGATGTCTGTCTTTTCTTTATTTATGTATGACAAGGTATTTATGGTTGTGCAGGCAATGTGCAAGGTAGACATGTATACATGAAGTAAAGGAAGACCAACCAAATAGAAACAAGCAAAGGCTATTTTTTCAGAGTTTGCTATAGCATGAGAGTTGGTCACCGTCACTTGTGGTATGGCAACAGCTCAAAGACAGGTAGAAAAATAGGAAAGCTTCCCAAATCCCTGCTTTGGAGGCTCTGGGAACAACGAAGTTGTAGGCAGACTCACTTGAGATCAGGCATCTATGTGATTGGTTAGGGGAGCTTATTTGGCTTTCTTTGAGTTCTAATTTGGAAGGGAGGACAAAATGAGGAAAGCTGTCATTTATTAAGTCCTGGCTATGTGGGGCTGACTGTTAAAGAAATGATTCTTTAGCTTCCTATATTGACACTAGAGATAGCAGTCTGCCTTCTTGCAAATTTCATTTACAGCAGAGCTGTCTTCCTAAGTGTGTTACTGTCAATAAGGGGTTGGTTTCCTGGGCAGCTTGTTTTGACTGTAGGTCAAAGGAATCGTTGTTTATATGATCTGGCCACTGTCAATTTGTATAGTCAGTCTTTTATCATGTACCTAGCTCTGGGCTAAACTATGTCTCTCATCCTTTTAGTACTGCTGTGAAGAAGGTAACATTTGCAAAGAGGAATTGGATGGTAGAGAGGTTAGTGATTTGGTAACAAGAAGCAGAGTCTCAAATCCACATGTGTCTGTCTTCAAAGCCTGTGTCTTGCAAAGTGAGGAAACTGACTAGATGATGAGTCTTTTCTAGGTCAAATTCGCTCATTCCAAACTGGGTCACAGGAGTCTCTCAGTCATAACCTCTGTTGGTCTGCTGGGGCAACTATTTCCTGCCAACCCAATGACATCATGATGTGAATTTAGGCACATCTGCAGGACCTTGAGGATGTTCGTCATTCTTCACCTATAATTTGTGAAACCCAAAAGAACTGAAGTCTGCCTATCTGGCCACTTGCAAGAAAGCAAGAGCCCTGGAGGACTTATGCCTCCATATTTTCCAGACCACAGCAAGACATTTTCTCCAGGAACGATTTCTTGCACAGAGAGTGATTCAGCATGGATGAAGAGAATACACTATCATGTCATTCAGTCATGGCTGCTATTTCTCAGCTTTTCCCCAGTGCCGTAGAAATGATTAATTCCTTGGGATGGAAGCCAGGAAAATCATGAAAATAGCAAAAATATTTCGACTGCAGTTGTAGAGCACATAAACTTGTCACAGGAGTGATGAGAAAACTGCTGGCTTGTCTCTCATTAGCAGCAAAATATTTTATTTATATATGTTATTTTGTGTGCATTTTTATTATTGTGATGCAAAGGATATCTAGTGGGTTTGGGGCTTAGGGAAACCAGGTGATGGAGAGGAATTCAGGGAAGATATTTCACACTCTGGTTAGGTTTCTCAGCTGTGGAAGGCTGAGCCCTTTGCCAGAAGTATTGATTGGTTAATATGTATTGAGGATCTCTGAATGTGAAGCATGGTTGGTACTTATGATATGGAACTTGTTGATCTCTGGACAGTATTATTGAAGCTGTTACAAGAGTAAGGCATGTGTAAGAGACAGAAAAAGAGTGTATTCTCCTAATAGTCATGATAGCTTCCATGGATTGATGTCTTCTTCTATTGCCAGACCTTCTACTAAATGCTGTCCATGAAATTATTTCATTTAGCCTTCACTGCAACCCTATAGGTAGGTTACTTTTGTGGTTCCCATTTTGAGGCTAATAGAGCTTCAGAGAGGTAAAGTGATGATCAGTGCCTATAGATAATAGCAGATAGAGCCAGCACTCAGCCCAAATACTCCAACTCCCATGCTTAAGCACTAACTGCCAAGCTCTGTTTCCTCCCCACCAAAAAAGAATATCTGGGCCAAAAAGGGGGTGAGATTTATTGATCATTTTTGTCTGAGGCTTTCCAACTGTACTATAGGAGCCTGAAGGGTTCCTTTGCTAAGGAGCCCAAAGGAAAAGATACTGACCAAGCTCCCACCCTGTATCACCCTAGGTGGCTTGGCACTTGGGTTATCCGTTTACTACCTGGACTTGTAAATTCTTTAGAGAGATAGTTCCCTTGGTGAGGAGTTGGTGGAGAGCAAACAAAATTTAAAAGAACAAAAATAGTTGTTCTAGTCTGTTCTCTTTATTTTAGAGTAGGGGTTGGGAAACTCTTCCTATAAAGGGCTGCATCATACAAAATTTTTAGGTCTCTGAGGCCTATACATGGTTTCAGTTGCATATTTTGTTTCTTTTTATTTTTTATTAACTCTTAAAAAATTTTTTAAAAAATCTTAGCTTAAAAATTGTAGTCAAACAGGCCATGACTTTGGCCCATAGACTATAGTTTGCTGAACTCTGTCTTAGAAGATAAATCTGAACTTCAGAAAGGGAAAGTGATATTCTTAGTCCACACATCCAGATTGGAATTCAGATTGTCCATAACAGTTGTGTGGACCCTGTTGGCCAAACTGAGAGAGTGTATCTTCCCTGTGTGTCATGATTCCCCAGACACAGTGCCCAGTGCTTCAGAGATTCACATACTTGAATGAGGTCCTGGCCTCCCCTAGCAGCTGAGAGTCCACAGAGAGACAAGACCTCAAACATAAGATAAGTTAACCAGCAACATGGAACCCTCTCCAAAATAGTACATAAGTCATTGCCAGCAAAGTGACTGACATTTCAAGTGCTGAGTTCCAGTGAAACAGGATAAAGTGATTTCTGGCAGCTCCTAACAAAGGGCAGAAGCACCCTTGATGAGTTTTGGGCAAAAGGATCTTTTATTCTTTTTTCCTGCTTATGAATGGATGGTTTGGAATCTATCCTGAGGCTGGCAGAGGAAGGATTTATTAACACAGGACCCTTTTCAGCCAACATTCAAATCTTTTTAACCCCTTTTAACAAGTGTTCCCAGACTACTGAGAGCTGGCACTCCTGGTTAGATTAATATCTCCCCCAAGGCCCTGCCTGGAGTGCCCTTATCAGTCATTCCTTCTGATCAGGCCTTAAAGTCCTTAGTTTGATATGTACCTCTGTCATCTCCTAGACTTGACAGTTTCAAGTGATAGACTTATGGGTATTCTTATTCACATGCAAATGTTAATCAGATTAATATCCTTACCCAGCCAGGTTCTATAAGAAAATGCAGTTAACTTTGATTTGAAGGAAAAGAGAAAGTGAAAAACTGTAGTGAGAGATGTGGTGAGACAGAACAGGCCTCTCTGCAGGTTTTTTCACAAACCTGTTTGGAACAAGATGGCCTTTATAGGAGATGTTTCAGTATGAACAGCCTGCACATCTGATGGACAGTTGAATGAAATCATTGGTTTGTAACCGATCTAATAGCTCAACTATTCAATGACTAGGGTTGATGAGAGGAGTGGGGAGTAGAGGATCCTAGAAAACCACCTTCTTTTCATGTGTGGTAGAGATGGCTGGCTGTTTACTAAAGTAATAGGGACCCCCCTTTTTATAACATTGAGTTCTTGATGGTGGGTGACTGCATACCAGGGACTAAATTTCCTAGACTTTCTTTCATCTGGTTATTACCATGTGACTAGTTCTCACACATAGATGATAAACAGAAATACAGTTTACCACCTATATGTCTGACCCATAAAATTACCCTATCCACACTTTCCCATGTTCTTTTCCTCTTCTAACTGGATGGATAGAGAACATCCAGGGTGACCTTGAATACCATATACTGAGGATGGTTGAGCACCCATAAATCTAGGTCTTTTTGTGTATTGTCTTGTATGGTAGCCATTACATACACTTTTTGCACTTAGTCGCTCAGTTGTGTCTGACTCTTTGCAACTCCATGGACTATAGCCCACTGGGCTCCTCTGTCCATGAGAAATCTCCAGGCAGGATACTGAAGTGAGTTGCCATGCCCTCCTCCAGGGGATCTTCCCAGCTCAGGGATCGAACCCAGGTCTCCTGCACTGAAGGAGTGCAGGATCTTTACCATCTGAGCCACCAGGAAAGCCCAAAGATACTGGAATGGGTAGCTTATCCCTTCTCCACGGATTCTTCCCCAAACCAGGAATTGAACTGGGATCTCCTGCTCTCTAATTGATGCTAATGACCAGGCAGGACTGGAATCCATTGGACATCTTTAAAATTCTAGAATAATTAAAAGTGCTCTATTGTATACTATTGTGATAGTTCAGTTCAGTTGCTCAGTCATGTCCGACTCTTTGCCACCCCACAGACTGTATAGTCCATGGAATTCTCCATGCCAGAATACTGGAGTGGGTAGCCTTTCCCTTCTCCAGGGGATCATCCCAACCCAGGGATCAAACCCAGGTCTCGCTCATTGTAGTCAGATTCTTTACCAGCTGAGCCACAAGGAAAGCCGAAGAATACTGGAGTGGGTAGCCTTCTCCAGCATATGTTTCTGACCCAGGAATTGAACCGGAGTCTCCTGCATTGCAGGCAGAATCTTTACCAACTCAGCTATTGGGGAAGCTTATATCAGGGTATATATATCAGGGTAGCTTATAAACGACAGAAATTCATTTCTCACAGTTCTGGAGGCTGAAAAGTCCAGAATCAAGGTGCCAGCAGATTTAGCATCTGGTGAAAGCTCTCTCCCAGGATGCAGACAGCCAGCCTCTCACTGTGTACTCCCATGGGGGAAGGGGCAGGGGATCTCTGCAGAGTCTCTTTTATAAGATACTAGTCTCATTCATAAAAGACTTAAGCACCTCATGGCCAGCACTTCTTAAAGGCCCCACCTACTGATACCATCACCTTTGGAAGTTAGAATTTCAGCATATGACTTTTGGAGATCCAAACATTCAGGCTTATAGCACTAATTTCATTGATGACCATGACCTTCTGAAAGCCCTTGTGTCCTGGGGCTTCCTAAAAGTGTATCTGAGTGAAGTAATCTCTTTATCTGCTAGAGGCAGGTGTTTTAGTCCTCTTGGCCAAGGCAGTGAAGGCAAGAGAAGGATGAGAATAGCTTGCAAAGCAAATGATTGACCCAAGTCACGTAACTTGTCCATCGTCCCTCTTCATTTTCCCTCACATGTTCTTACCCAGTGTGTGCACTTCATACATAGCTTTCCCTACATGTTCATTGTTGATCTGTCCTCCATACTAGACATTGCATCCTGAGGAGGAAGAGATTATATCTGTCAGATCTACCATGGTATTCTTGGGGTCTAGAATGTAGTGTCATGTAATAGAAAGTTGTTCTTATCATTGTAAGTTGCCAGTTGTGCAATTAATATATTTTGGGCTTTCAGAATATGGTGTGGCAGTTTTTTGTTTGTTTGTTTGTTTGTTTTTTGGAGTATAGTTGATTTACAGTGTTGTGTTAGTTTCAGGTGTGCAGCAAAGTGATTCAGTTATACATATACGTATATGTATTCTTACTCAGATTCTTTTCCCATTTAGTTTATTTCTAATGAAACTGTAGATTTCATGGAAGTTGATAGGTGTTACATGGAAAACGGGGGAAAAAAGGTTTGCTTAATACTGCTTTAAGTAGGCGTGTTTCATTATTGCAGACCTTCTAATACAGTGGTTTTCAATCAGGCTCACCTGGAGGACTCTTGCAATATAGATCATAGGACTCCACACCCAGTATGTTTGTTTGTTTTTTGCTTAATGGACCTGAGAATTTTAGCAAGTTCCCAAGTGACGCTGATGTGACTCTTCCACTGACTACACTTTGAGAGCCACTGTGAATGTATGTTTTTGAGTCTTGGAGAAAAGATACTGTTTTCACCATTTCTCAGAAGTGTTAAACTATAGGTCATCTTAAATCTGGAGTTCTGTCTGACTTTAGGTTATGCTGACCTAGTTCACCCTCAGTTGTCAATGAATTATAAATCAGTGTACACACATTGTAAAAGGGACATCTGGGCAGAGACCTATTTGAAGCACAGATAACGTGCTTAATTATTCTGTAAGAGTAGCATTGCAACATACACATTACCATATGTAAAATTAGAAAGGCAGTGGAAATTTACTGTATGACACAGGGAGTTCAAACCTGGAGCTCTGTGACAACCTAGAGGGGTGGGATGGGGTGGGAGGTGGGAGGGAAGTTCACAAGGGAAGGGACATATGTATACCTATGGCAGATTCATTTTGATATATGGCAGAAAGCAGCACAATGTGGTAAAGCAGTTGTCTTCTGATTAAAAATAAATAAAGTTTTAAAAATTAGTGTGTATTACTTGAAAATAATAATGTTGGGACTTCAAAATTTGAGGGATGGAGTATCAAAAAATAGCACCTGTTCTTCCTAGTTGTAAAATGGGCTTGAGCACACCTATAATGCCTGGAAAAGTACTGTTTTATAACTCATATCATGGGCATTATTATTGTTGAAAGCAACCCAGGTGCTTTGTCTCTGAAGCTGTTCTAGTTTAAACACACACTACTTGGCCCTGACAACTTACAGCTTTTTGCCTTTCAAACTCTCCTGTGATTTGAAATGTGTTATTGATAAGTGTGCTGAGTTCCAAGTATTTGAAAGAACAGATGTGGATCTAAAGGAATAATAAGTCCTTGCTAATATCGCTCTAAAAGGCAGTGTATTTGTACATGATTGTATTTATACATTTTGCTGCATGAGTATGAAGAGCTGCATTTGGTACTTTGGGTTTAGGGATGGTGGAATAGTGGAGATGACTGTATGGTAACCTGGTACTATTTGCACATTACTCAGTCAGCTCAGCACTAATTAATCTCCTAGATGCAGTAGGTGACATTCAACATATATAAATATATTTCTTACCTTCGTGGAGCTTATCATTTGGGAAGAAAAACATACTCATTGAGTAATGAATGTAGAGGTTTTTCAGCTTATTTGTATAGCCACTTAAGGAAACCCACAAACAGAAATCCAGATTCCCAGTGGGAGAGAGATGGGGAATTTGGGATTGGCAAATGCAAGCTATTATATATAAAATGGATAAACAAGGTCCTATTATATAGCACTGGGAACTATATTCATTATCCTGTGATAAAATATAATGAAAAAGAATATTAAAAAGGAGATATATGTGTCAATACACACACACACACACACACACACAGACACACACACACACACACACATGTATGTATAACTGAGGGCTTCCTAGGTGGTCAGGTGGTAAAGAATTTGCCTGCCAGTGCAGGAGATGCAAGAGATGTAGGTTCAATCCCTGGAGGAGGAAATGACAACCCACTCTAGAATTCTTACCTGGAGAATACCATGGACAGAGGAGCCTGGTGGGCTACCATCCACAGGGTCACAAAGAGTGAGACACGACTGAGCACACACCCATGTATAACTGAATCACTTTGCTATCCACCAGATATTAACACAATATTATGAATTAACTATGAATCAGTAAAATAATTCTTTAAACATCTAGACTCCAAGGAGCCATCATAGACCTACTAAATCATATATGAGGAGGGTGATGTGAGAAAATATATATTTTTAACAAGCTTTCTGCACTTAGTCGCTCAGTTGTGTCTGACTTTTTGTGACCCCAGGGACTATAGCCCACAAGGCTCCTCTGTCCATGGGGATTCTCCAGGCAGGATACTGAAGTGAGTTGCCATGCCCTCCTCCTAGGGATCTTCCCAGCCCAGGGATCAAACCCAGGTCTCCTGAACTGAAAGAGTGCAGGATCTTTACCATCTGAGCCACCAGGAAAGCCCAAGGATACTGGAATGGATAGCTTATCCCTTCTCCAGAGATCTTCGCAAACCAGGAATTGAACCAGGGTCTCCTGCTCTCTATTTGATACTAATGACCAGGCAGGACTGGAATCCATTGGACATCTTTAAAATTCTAGAATAATTAAAATTGCTCTATTGTATACTGTTGTGATAGTTCAATTCAGTCACTCAGTCGTATCTGACTCTTTGCCACCCTATGAACCACGGCATGCTAGGCCTCCCTGTCCATTAACAACTGCCAGAGTTTACCCAAGCTCATGTCCACTGAGTCAGTGATACCATCCAGCCATCTTATCCTTTGTCTTCCCCTTCTCATCCTGTCCTCAATCTTTCCCAGCATCATGGTCTTTTCAAATGAGTCAGCTCTTCACATCAGGTGGCCAAAGTATGGGAATTTCAGCTTCAACATCAGTCCTTCCAATGAGCACCCAGGACTGATCTCCTTTAGGATGAACTGGTTGGATCTCCTTGCAGTCCAAGGGACTCTCAAGAGTCTTCTCCAACACCACAGTTCAAAATCATCAGTGCTTTTGCACTCAGCTTTCTTCACTCTCCAACTCTCACATCCATACATGACCACTGGAAAAATCATATCCTTCACTAGATGGACCTTTGTTGGCAAAGTAATGTCTCTGCTTTTTAATAGTTTGTCTAATTTTGTCATTGCTTGTCTTCTGAGGAGCAAGCGTCTTTTAATTTTATGGCTTCAGTCACCATCTGCAGTGATTTTGGAGCCCAGAAAAGAAACGTCAGCCACTGTTTCCACTGTTTCCCTATCTATTTGCCATGAAGTTATGGGACCAGAGGCCATGATCTTAGTTTTCTGAATGTTGAGATTTAAGCCAACTTTTTCACTTTCCTCTTTCACTTTCATCAAGAGGCTTTTTAGTTCTTCACTTTCTGCCATAAGGGTGGTATCATCTGCATATCTGAGATTATTGATACTTCTCCCAGCAATCTTGATTCCAGCTTGTGTTTCATCCCGCCCAGCATTTCTCATGATGGACTCTGCATATAAGTTAAATAAGCAGGGTGACAATATACAGCCTTGACAGGATCCTTTTCCTATTTGGAACCAGTCTGTTGTTTCATGTCCAGTTCCAACTGTTGCTTCCTGACTGACCTGCATATAGATTTCTCAAGAGGCAGGTCAGGTGCTCTGGTATTCCCATTTCTTTTAGAATTTCCCACAGTTTATTGTGATCCACACAGTCAAAGGCTTTGGCAGAGTCAATAAAGCAGAAATAGATGTTTTTCTGGAACTCTCTTACTTTTTCGATGATCCAGCAGATGTTAGCAATTTGATCTCTGGTTCCTCTGCCTTTTCTAAAACCAGCTTGAATGTCTGGAAGTTCACAGTTCATGTATTGCTGAAGCCTGGCTTGGAGAATTTTGAGCATTACTTTACTAGCGTGTGAGATGAGTCCAATTGTGTGGTAGTTTGAGCATTCTTTGGCATTGCCATTCTTGGTGATTGGAATGAGAACCGACCTTTTCCAGTCCTATGGCCACTGATGAGTTTTCCAAATTTGCTGACATATTGAGTGCAGCACTTCCACAGCATCATATTTCAGGATTTGAAATAGCTCAATTAGAATTACAGATGACCTATTCTGTATTCATTCAGTATTTTAGAATCTGTCCTACCCAATGGCATTCACTCTGAGTTGTTAGGACTGAAAGGTAGGGAAGGCAGGGAATCTGAAAGCACAGCACTGTGAGAGAGGGAGCCTGTCTGACTGATTGCTCAAGGTGGTGTCAGTTCACATGAGTGGGCCAGGTCTGGTTCACTACTTAACACATTATTGATAAGGGAATTTTTGCAATAACTAATGCCTGTGGCTGGTGATTTGTTGTGTAAGTGAATATTGAAGCAGTCCAGTCAATAACATTCAGGTAACAGAACACATATGAATATGTCTCTGGTCAATAAGTTATTAACAAATATTTATCTAGAACCTACTGTGTGTGAAATTGTTTGCAGCACTGATGATGTGATAATAAATAAAACACGTGGTCTCTGCCTTCTGGGCCCTACATAGTGGAGATATATACATAGGAAATCAGTAGGCATAGTCTTCTTTTCTCTTTTTTAAAAAATGGGGACATAAAAAGTTTACCATTTATGACAAAAACGGCTGACCATTTCAACCATTCTGCAGTGTACAATTCTGTGGTGTTAAGTAGATTTGCACTATCATGCAGCCTGAAACCCATCCATCTCCTGAAATTTTTCATAATCTTGAACTGAAATTCTGTGCCGTTAAATGATAACTCCCTATTTCTTCCTCCTCACTGCCCCTGCCGATCACCATTCTACTTTCTATGACTATAAATTTGACTACTTGATGAGACTTATCTAAGGTAAATAATGCAATATTTGCTGTTTTGTGACTGGCTTATTTCACTTAGCATAATGTCTTTGAGGTTGATCCATGTGGCAGCATACAGTAAAATCCCATTCCTTTTTAAGAATGAATAGTAGTTCATTTTGTTCATCAACCAAGTTCTATTATCCATTCATACTTTTTTGGCTTCTGGACGTAATTTGCTATAAGTATTTGCATATAAATATCTGAGTTCCTGTTTTCCATTCTTTGGCTATATCCCTAGTTGTGGGATTGCTGGATCATGTGATAACTCTGTATTTATAAGAAATATGCTCCCATCCCACACTTCCCCTGTTCATTCCTCCATCCATTGTCTCCTGTGAAGAAAAGCCAGTGCACTGCCTTTCACCTATCATGATAAGAAACCAAGGCAAGAGGTTTCAAGCCTGGGGTCAAGTTGCCTCTAATGCATCCCTTCAAATCCCAGTTCCTCCATCTCTGGTACAATTTCCCATAATCCTCTTTCCATGCCCCAGAGAAAAAGCTGCTGATTTTTGAGAACTTGATCTCTGTTAAGGCTTAACAATGGCCGAGGGCATAGGCACTGGGGAGTTTTAATCTCAACTTTATTCCATACTGCGCAGCAGCCCCAGGCAGGTCATTTAACCTCCACGATTCCCTGTATTTTCCAACTCACTGAGATGGTTGTAATGACCTCTCTTCAGAGCTAGTGGTAAGGAATACATAATGATAGACTAAGGGATATTTGGAAAGCTCCTTGTCGGATGTTCACTCGGCTGTGGAAGACTTAGGTTTTCTTCCCTGTTTTGGTGTCGACGTCGCTCTCAGATGAATCCCCCACTGCTTCACAGGGACTGATCCACTTTTTCAAGTTTATTGGTAGTCCTTGCAGTTAAACTTCTGCTCTGTGGAGGGTTTGTTCTTCCAGATCTTTGGGGAGAAGATGGAAAAGCACTTAGAGAAGAGCTTAAGATTTCCTGCCACTTCTGTGTGCTTAGTTGCTCAGTCATGTCTGACTCTGCGACCCCATGAACTATAGCTCACCAGGCTTCTTTGTTCATGGGATTCTCCAGGCAAGAATACTGGAGTGGTTAGCAATTCTTTTCTCCAGGGGATCTTTCCGACCCAGGGATCAAACCTGGGTCTCCTGCTTTGCAGGCAGATTTGTTACCATCCAAGCCACCAGGGAATGTTCTTCAAATATTCAAAATTGAGCACAAATTGCATTCAGAATGTTGTTTCTTTTCCTTTCAACTTAGCCGTGTGTATATGTGTACAGTGTTGCTGTCTTCATCCACATTTCTCTGTGCTTGAGCTGTACCATCTTTGACACAGAATTACACTTCTTTGCATCTGTCAGGGAGATTCAGTCCATGTGGAGAATCTAAGAAATGCAGATTATACTGAAGATTTTGTAGGAGAGCCAGAGCAAGAGCAACTCTAGCAGCAAAGATCTTGACATTTTCATCAGCTTTGTCTTCCTTCCTAAGTCACACCACACTGGGACTGTCTCCCCTCCTCTGTTTTCCTCCCCTGCTGGATCCAAGGTCTCATATCTAATTTTTTTCCCTCTTGCATTTCCTATCTTTCATCTCAAATTCCCCTTCCTCCCACTCCCCAAATCATACAGAGCAGCACAATCACCCCAGCTTGTCCCACAAAGGATTTATCCATATGCACCTTTCCTTAGAAGGCAGTGCTAACTTGTGTAGTTTTTTTTTTTTTTTACTTATGTAAAAAATTGGTTTTATACAACAATATAAAACCTTTTTCTTTTTTGTTGTTGTTCAGTGGCTCAGTGTGTCAGACTCTTTGTGACCCCATGGACTGCAGCATGCCAGGCTTCCCTGTCCTTCACCATCTCCTGGAGTTTGCTCAAACTTATGCCCATTGAGTTGATGATACCATCCAAATATCTCATCCTCTATCGCCTCCTTCTCCTCCTGCCTTCAGTCTTTCTCAGCATCAGGGTCTTTTCCAATGAGTCGTCTCTATGCATCAGGTATCATAAGTATTGGAGCTTCAGCATCAGTCCTTCAAATGCAGCATTGATTTCCTTTAGGATTGACTGGTTTGATCTTCTTGCTGTCCAGGGGACTTTGAAGAGTCTTCTCCAGCACATTTTGAAAGTATCCATTCTTTGGGGCTTTATGGTCCAAATCTCACATTCATACATGACTACTGGAAAAACTGTAGCTTTGACTATATGGACCTTTGTCGGCAAAGTAATGTCTTTGCTTTTTAATATATTGTCCAGGTTTGTTATAGCTTTTCTTCCAGGGAGCAAGTGTCTTTTAATTTCATGGCTGCAGTTACTGTCCTCAGTGATTTTGGAGCTGAAGAAAATTAAGTCTGTCACTGTATCCACTGTTTCCCCATCTATTTGCCATGAAGTGATGTGACTGGATGCCATGATCTTAGTTTTTTGGGTTTTTTTTTAAATGTTGTATTATAAGCCAGCTTTTTCATTCTCCTCTTTCACCTTCCTCAAGAGACTCTTTTGTTGTTCTTCGCTTTCTGCCATAATGGGTAGTGTCATCTGCATATCTGAGGTTATTGATATTTCTCCCAGCAGTCTTGATTCAGCCTCAGATTCATCCAGCCCAGCATTTCACATGATGTACTCTGCATAGAAGTTAAATAAGCAGGGTGACAATATACAGCCTTGACATACCCCTTTCCCAGTTTTATAACCAGTCTGTTGTTCCATGTCCAGTCCTGTTGCTTCTTGACCTGCATGCAGGTTTCTCAGAAGGGCGGTGAGGTGGTCTGGTGTTTTCATTTCTTTAAGAATTTTCCACAGTTTGTTGTGATCCACACAGTCAAAGGCTCTTGTGTAATCAGTGAAGCAGAAATAGATGTTTTTCTGGAATTCATTTGCTTTTTCTGTGATCCAACAGATATTGGCAATTTAATCTCTGGCTCCTCTGCCTTTTCTAAATCCAGTTTGTTCATCTGGAAGTTCTCAGTTCACGTGCTGTTGAAGCCTGGCTTGAAGGATTCTGAGTATTACCTTGCTAGCATGTGAAATTAGTGCAATTGTATGGTAGTTTAAACATTCTTTAGCATTGTCCTTTTGGAGACTAGAAGGAATAGTGACCTTTTCCAGTCCTGTAGCTACTGCTGAGTTTTCCAAATTTGCTGCCATATTGAGTGCAGCACTTTCAAAGCATTATCTTTAGGATTTGAAATAGTTCAGCTGAAATTACATCACCTCCACTAGCTTTGTATTTTTAAAGTATGCTCTGGTGCATAGGGTCACAAAGAGTTGGACACAACTGAGCAACTAACATACAACACAAGAATACCCTTTGTATCAATAATATTTTGAGAAAAGATTGTTGCTTCCTTTCTTGGAAGCAGAAATCTATTCCCCCAACCTAAGATCCTCACTGTCTGATATTCACATCTTACAGAATTTCCTCCATTTCAATGAGGGAGGAACATGTGAATATGATGAAGTATCACCCCTATGACTTTGTCACGTTTTGTTATATGACCTAAGGTATTTCACATGTGTAATCCAAGTTACTAATCAGTTCACTCTGAGTTACTCAAAAGGGAGATTATCTGGGTGGGCCTAACCTAGTCACATGAACCCTCTACATTCAAGTATAGCAATCCATAGAGAATCTCGTGGACAGAGGGAACGTGGTGGGCTACAGTCCATAGGGTCGCCAAGAGTCAGACATGACTGAAGCAACTTAGCCACACACACAGAGAGATCAAAGACTGAGAAATTCAGAAACTGGAAATGCCAAAGTGGGGATATAGAGAGGACAGAGTACCTTCTAGGGCCTATGAGCAGCCCCCCAGCTGTCACCCAGAAAGAGAGAGGAAGCCTCAGTCCTGTAGCTGCAAAATGCTGAATTCTTCTCCCAAACACCTGAGCTGGAAAATGATCTGAGGTTCAGAAAAGGACACAAGCCATTTGAAACTTCTGAGATCCTGGGAAGCAAATCCAGTTCTTTGCCTGGACTTCTGACCTTCAGCAAACATGAGCTAAATAAATAGGTGTTGATTTAAGCCACAAACTCATGGTAATAATCCACTACACAGCAATAGAAAATGACTATGTGATCTTTATTCTGGGCTTGCTTTCCTTTCATTGTGAATTTTAGGATATTATTGCTTTTTTGAAACAGTAATGCTAGTAGAGAATACATTTTCCTATGTTTAATGAAATGATTTTATTTTGGAGAAATACAAAGTATACAAAGCTGTGTTAACCATCACCTGCCTTATATGGTTTGTTAGACAGTTTTAGTCAACAATGCAATTGCCATATCTAGAAATCACAGACTGAAAATGTCCTTTCTCCTCTTATCATTAAATGTTTCCCTTCTCCAAAGCTCACATCAAACCAACTTCTTCACAAATGTTTCCAGGTATTTCCATCCACTGAGAAATCTCCTTCCTCTTAGTGAGTTCTTAACGTCGGTGCCTGATTCATAACTTCTGTTTTCTTGTGCAGATAGTTTTGAATCCTGGGTAGCTTATGATGTTTTACACTTTGTGTCTTGCATTCCCAGTTAGAGCCTTCCAGACAGGACCACTATGTCAGATACAGGGAGATGTTCCCATACAAGTTTCATTTGATTAATTTTACAAGTAGGGGCCAAAACGTACTACTAAATAAAGGTGATCAACTCACCTTTTGATTCTTTATCCACTCCTGTATTTAGATATCACCTGCTGTATTTGGCCCCATTTTTGCTTAAGAAGAAAGAAAAAAAGGGGAGGGGGCCCTCTGGGCGTAAATCCCTTTTTCACAGAGAGAAATGATTTGAGTAGCAGCTGGTCCGTGTCAGTAAAGATTGAATGACTATAATGTGTTCAGAGTATGGTCGACTAGTTAGGAATTCGATGTAAAGCAAGAAATAACCTGAGAGCCAGAGACCTTGGAGATAGCAGGGAAGTGGATTGTCAGTGGTGGTGTCCTTCCTGGAGGCGTCCTGTTATGATTCCTGGGCCAGGAGCATGGACACTGTTCAGTGGCTTCTCATTAACCACAGGGTCGCATCAGCTCTCGTGGCACACCAGCGCTCGGCCCCTTCCAGCCTCACCGCCATTGCTATTCCTCTGCCCCTGCTGATTCACTTCTCTTCACCTGCTGACAATTCTCTTGGACCCTACGATTGCCTGTTCCGGAGTGAACGGTCCTGCTGTCTCTTTCCCAGTGCCATTCATCCAGTGATTTCTCCATTTACCCTTCAAGACTCCAGTCCTCCATGCAGACTCCCCTGAGCTCCCAAACAAGGGATTTTTTTTTTCATTAACATTTATTGAGTACCTTCCCTATACTGAGTACTTCATTGCTAGTTATCACCCACAGTGCTCACAGCAACCCAGTGAGGCGGACATTATCCCTGTTTTAACAAAGGATGAAGCCAAGACTTAAGGGGGTTAAGTTACCTGCCTGAGTGTTTATAGCTCCTAAGCCAGAGCTTAAGCCTGGGACTGTTTTAATCCAAAGCCTGTGCTTACAATGTCAAAGTCCATCTCTTCGCCCCTGTGCTGTGTTGACACCTGGCCCCTCACAGCTGCTTCTGCATTGACTCTGGGAGAGTTCTCATTTCTTCCTGACATACTTTCTTCGCATCTGTTTCTATCATTAGTCTGTGAACCTCAGTGAGGTCAGGACTGTGTTCTCTTTATCTTAGTGTATATTCTCAGTGCCTCACAAAATGTGGGACACACCTAAGCTTAATAAATGAGCAATTACATAATAGCAAAGGGAAACAAGGATCAAAGGGAAGGGACATTGAAAGGAAATTCTAATCTACTCTAAATTAAATTTTCTATGTTAAGGCCAGTAATGGCTTCATTAGGAGGGCACTGAATTCAGCTTTTGTTTCACTGAAGGGGAAAGGAGAATTGCAAGGAAAAAAACCCAAACAGCATTCCCACAGAGTGGGGGAAATAAAGGGAGGAGGAGAGTAATTCTGTTTCTTTCTCAGTCATACAGGGGTTTTATTGTATCATTGATGTTTCATTTTGCTTATTTAATAAATATTGGATGAAGTCTGCTCTATGCCATTATGGAGCGTTTAGAGGAATGGTTTTAAGAGGTTCAACTCTCAAAGCTCATTTTCACAAACTTGCAGCCTTATGGCGTCGCATATAAAACGTGGAGAAGAAAGATCTCTCCCTTGAATCAGAGGGTAGTGACATTTAATACTTGGTTTGGGGAGTAAAAATGTCCACTTCAGGAATGGTGATGTCGGAAAAGGGAAGCTATACCAGATAATATTTACTTTATATCAGCATTGAATATGTAATTTGAGATTACGAAATCATACTACAGCCTAATAAAAGTTCATCACTGGCACCTTAACCTTTTTTAATTCTTTCATCTTTAAATATGAAGTTTTCTTGATAATTGAAGCGTTTTACAAGAGAGACAGCCAGTGAAAACAATGATGCTACTTTCCCTACACACTCCAGACTTGTACACATAGGACTCACAACCAAGGCAACCCTGGCAGCTTCAGTTTCCCTCAGCAGTTTGCTGAGCAGGGATCCAGATTAGTTTTCATTTTCTTGGCAACCCTGGTCCTCTGCCAGCTTTCTCTTTGTTCCCCTTCTTCCTGCCATCACCTCCTCAGTGTGTCTTCAAAGCATCTCTCTGTAGTCATTCTCTTCCATGGCAAAGGAAACTATGCCTTTCTTTTCCAAAGTTAAGACTACTCTGTCTAGGCAAGAAGCACAGTGAACATTGAGAGCCTCAGGACCAGGTGCATTACTTGCAGAAAGCGATTTTAGATGAATTCCTGTGCCTCTCTAAGTCTGTGTATCCACATCTGTAGGTGACAAGCTCTCTGTTGCTTACATCTCTGATCTCTGTCATCATGGTTTCTCCCCAGTAAATCGAGCTTGTATTCCCTTGGCAATAGGAAGATAGACATTACACAGTACCATAAGTAAAAAATACATTAAAATATACTTAATATTCCTTTACCCTGCAGGGAAAAAGGTAAACTTTGCTTGACTCACTCAGAGTCCTGAAGATGTGACTACTTTCTCACTTTAGTTTGACTACACTGCAAGAGAATACCCTTTTTCTCTATCTCCACTGCCTCATCAGCTATTCATTCACCCCTTAACCCATTGCAAACCCCATTCTTCCTTCCTCTGTCTTTGAATAACCAATGACCTAATACCTAAATCCAATAGCAGTTGTTCATTTTTCCTTCTCCTTGATGTCACTGTGTACTTTACCCTGTGGTGGGCAGATTCTGTTCTGAAATAACTCAGTATTTTTATGTCCTGTCCAATTGGGTGACTCCTCCCTATTTTCTTTATTAAAGATAACATGCTTCTTTTGGTCTCCCAAGCTTCAGACCATAACATAAACTTTGAGTCACTCATTGCTTTTATTTGCTCACTTTCAACCAATCAACAGGCCCTGCTGAGTCCTCGTCTGTTGTGTTTACCTTGCCACCCCACTCCTCTCCCTCGCATTCTGAAGACAGTTTAGTTGTATTGACTTTATGTCAGCCTCTTAATAGTTGTGTTACCTTTGATAACTTGTCTAAACTTTGGTTTCCTCATCTATCATAGAGATAATAATAACGGTAATAAGAATAATAGTTTCCACTTCCAAGAGTTACTGTGAGCATTAAACAAAATGATAGATAGTTCTATCTATTCATGTACTAAGTAATCCCTATATGTTAGCTATTATATGCTCCATACCACTTTAAACCCCAGATAGGTTGTTTTTGGTTTTTTGTTTTGTTTAGGTTTTCTGTTTATTTTATTATTAGAATAAGAGGCATTCATCCCATTTGTAATTTTGTTATTATGCTTTCCTCCAGCTTCCCCCTATCTAGTACTCTATAGACTCCAGGCACATATACTTAGATCAGTTAAATACTGTGCAGTGGTGAAGGTTTTGAAAGAGTATAGGCTTTGAATTTGTCACCTAACTTGAATCCTTATTCTGCTATGGATGAGCTGGATAACTTTCATCTGGCGTCCAAACCTCTCTGAGGTTCAATTGCCTCAACTTAAAGATTACAATAGCCATAAATGACCATCCAGGACTGGTGTCAGAATGAAAAATACCAAGCCCATAGCAAACTACCTAGTGCAGAGTTCATGCTCAGTAAATGACAGTAGTTGATATTATATCATCTCCCCCTTCCCCGCCCCTGCTGTCTTTAACCTAGAGAATTAAATCCTGAAAGTCATGATGGACTGTCAGATTCATCCACAGGTCAGCCTCAACCTGCCTTTCCACTGCCATTGCTGTTTTACTGCCTATTGCCTCCTTATGTGAACTGCTTGACCCATGGAAGGGTCCTTCCCCCCTCCACCCCAAACTACAGTTTACGATGTCTACAATTTTTCCAGCTCCTCCTTTCATCAATCCCAATACCCTCCTCCTCCCTCTTGACCAAACCCTCTTGCTCTCCCAGGACCAGATCTAATCTAACTCCATGAAATGAGAACATATGAGAGATTTTTAAGATAATTACTCATCTGAACCTTATTATGCCAGTCTACAATTGAAAGTATATCACATTTAGTGTATAAACACATATTAGCAGATGATTTTACAGTATTTGTGTTGTTTTAAAGTATTCTTTGTGTGTCTTGTACATGTGTATTGATTTGTTTGTTTTCATGATGACTTTTTCTTTGTGGCCTATGTTTCTTCTGCCATGCTTAGTGGCTCTTGAACAGCTACACATGAAAAGCTTAATAAACCCTTGTTGGTAACTTTCTAGATGTATTTTCATGGAATTTGCAGCTTTTCACCATCTGATTCTTGGGGGTTGCCCCATTTATTTCTTGGCCCCTGTGCAGAACCTTTTCCTCCAAGAGATTCCATCTGCTTTACAGAAATGAGCTCATGAATCATTTTCTTCCCCATTCTGTTTGTAAACTGAAAGAACAAGCAGGCAGCCCTCCTGGGGTAAGTAGAAGTAGGGATCAGATGAAGCAGCAGCAGTTGGAAATAGGCTCAAGTTTGTCAACTCCTGATTCCAATTATTATCCCCAAAGTGTGTTGAGAAATGAAGCAGGGATAGTTCTGTTCAGTGGAAGGAACAAGGCACTTTGGAGCCGGGCAGGACCAGTCTCAGATCCCAGCTCATCCTGTTGTGTGCTTTGAGACCTATGAAGAGTCAGTTAACCTCTCTGAATCTCTGCTTCTTAACTGTAAAGCAGAGGGAAACAGTGTCCACCTACCAGGACTTTTGTAAGATGAAATTTTATGAAAAGGCCCAGCACAGTTTTTGGCACAGAATAGACATTTAATACTATTTATTATTCTTCAGTGCCAGAGGTGTTTGGATGCCTCCCAAAGTGAATACTGCTGAAATTACTGATGCATATGCCACAGACTTTGCAAACAACTTCTTATCTATGCTCAGGCCAGTGATAAAGTCAATTTTTAAAGCTGGTTATTTTGTTTTCCTTGCTTCACAGGAGGAAAAGTTGATAAAATACACTTGTCGGTTAGAGCTGTTTTTGTTATTTCTGACCTGACAGCCAGCAAGGAAAGTCTGAAAATTACCTTTTTCTGTTTATTTCGAATTTTCACAACCTGATCAATTTTTATGTTCCCTAAAGAGGAGAATTCAATAAGGAAGTTTCTGAGATTTGGCTAGTATTTTTTAGTCATACGTTCGAGGGTAGACTTCAGTAAAATATATATTTCACCTTTGTGTTTTATGTTCACTCTTTTAAAGTGACTTTGGGAAGTATAATGTTGAAATGTTGGACTGGATGGAAATCAGGGTAGCACCAAATTTGACTACATCCCACCTGGGTGAGACACACAGTGTGAAAACCTTTAGCTTCCTCATCGTTTCCACTTGAAATCATTAGTGTGACCCTCAGTTGACCACATTTACAAGAATTTCTTAATCATAAAATTAGTCTTCATACATAAAAAAAAAAAAAGTGAAGTCACTCAATCATGTCCGACTCTCTTTGACCCCATGGACTGTAGCCTACAGTCTATGTTCCTCTGGACCAGTTCCTCTGGTCCATGGGATTTTCCAGGCAAGAATACTGGAGTGGGTTGCCATTTCCTTCTCCAGGAGATCTTCCCAACCCAGGTATTGAAGCCATGTCTCCCACGTTGTAGGCAGACACTTTACCATCTGAGCCACCAGAGAAGCCATAAGAGCTTAAAAAAAACTGTAGTACTATATGCATCCAAACCACATACAGTAAGGCCCCTACATACGTACCTACAAGTTGTGAACTTCCAAAGGAGCAAACATGTGTTCCGTCAACATCAGACGTGAGTGAAATTGCAGCATGCCCTTTGTCTCCTATTGCTGATGATCCTTCAGCTCTACTATCTCCTACTTCATCCAGTCAGTAACTCTTCTTGCCTGCTCACTCTATGCCAGCACCTATATGCCAGCTGTTGTACTGTACTACTGTACTTTTCCAGGTACTGTACTGACAGAATAAAAATATTTTCTTTATTTTTGTGTTTGTCTTTTATGTATTATTTGTGTGAAATGTATTATAAATTTATTCCAGTACAGTATAGTACTATATAGCTAATTGTGTTAATTGAATATCTAAGCCAGCTCTGTTGAACTTAAGATGCTCTCAAAACAGAGCTTGTTCAGATATAAGGGACTTACTGTAATAGTTTTTTTTTTCCCCTATTCATGTTTACAAATTGGAAAATAATATGGTAATAGAAACAGCATCAAAAGTTAGATGTTTGTTAAGGAATTTCTTTGTGTCTCATGACTTAATCTTTTGGATTAACTTCCTTTATTGTTTTTTTCATTTACTAATGAGGAAAAGGAGACAGAGATCTGAAGTTACTTTTGGCTAAAGTCTCATATTCTTAACAGAGGTGCTGATGTTCAAATGAGGTCAGTCTGTCTCCAGAGTCAATGAACTTAATACAGAGAACTTCCACAGCCTGGTATTTCATTCTTTGGCATATTTAGTAATCATCATATGTCAGGTGGTAAAAATAATGGCAGAAGCTAGAATATACCAAACAGGTCTGGTTCTTGCTCTCATGGATTTCATAGCCCAATGGCATAGATTAAAATAAAAAAAAAATGTCAATGGGAATATAAATAATGGCATATTATGATAAACTAACTAAAAACCAGCAGGAGCTGAGAAGGAGAACAAAGAGTCAGGGGAGACCTCTGTTGGAGTTGGATGAACCAAGAAGTCTTCTTAGAAGGGGTGATGTTTAAGCTAAGACCCAAGAGATGAGAAGGAAGAAGACTTGCATATCTGGGACAGCTCTACTGTTAAGTAGATATACAGAGCACAGTGAAGACCAAATGTAACACCTTTTTTAGACTTAGAAGGCATTTCACCTTTTAAGCTCAGCAAGTTGGACAAAGCATCTTCCAGCAGTTGAAGGGTCCTTTTTTCACAGTTCAAACTTCTAATGTCTTAGAGCAATTGCTCAGTGACATCACTAGCATTTACCTGGTTCTTGAGCCTTTTCAGCGTGAAAAATAGGCATTGACTTTTCTGACAGAACATTCAAAACGGATTCCTTATGAGTTAGCCTCCCAGGACTAAAGCTAGAAAAGTCGGAAAAGAAAACCTTTTGAATTGAAACAAATACTTTAGCAAGAAGCTTGGTACTTGAAAATGGAAGACACAATGCTTAGACTTCCAAAGTGAGAGTCCGTGGATGCTTTCCTTACAGTGGTGCTCTGTGAGAGAGAGACCCATTCATGTGAATTTAGGTTATTCAAAATTTCTGGGCTTTCAAAAGGCTGAATTTCAAACTTTGCATTGCAGCCCATTTCTTTTGTAAGACTGTAACATGGTAGTGTGATGTCCTGGTGATCCCCTCCCCTAAAATCAGGATTGCTGGGAGAACACTTGAAGTGATAGTATTAAACTGTCTCTAAGCCCTCAAACAAAAACTCATTATCAAAACTCATTACAGACATTTCTGTACAGCTATTAAGGCAAGTTTCTTGTAAATTTCTACCAAGCACCACTTTCAGATGTTTCATGGATTCCCTGTTGCTTGAAATTTATAAACCCAATGCATAAAAATAAAATAAATGCCCATCAATAACATATGTTTATCTATAAAAATGCTGTGTAACTCAGTACTGTGTACCTTTTCAAAAGAATTAGGTAGATGAGATAAAATCATCGTAAACGGATATTCTTTTTTAAAAACATTTTATATTGGAGCATGGCCAATTAACAATATTGTTATATTTTCAGGTGGACAGCAAAGGGACTCAGCCATACATATACATGTATTCACTCTCCCCCAAGCTTCCCTCCCATCCAGGCTACCACATGACATTGAGCAGAGTCATAAATGGTATATGACTGATATAATATTGATAGGAAGTAAAGTATATACAGGAGAGGTTGGCATACATGTTCTGTGAAAAACAAAAAAGGAGTGAGTATTCTCAGCTTTGAAGCCATATGGTTTCTGTCACAACTCCAGGTCTCTGCTGCGTTAGTGTGAAAGCAACCATAGACAGTACATAAACAAATGAGCGTGGCAGGGTTCCAATACGACTCTTGTTTCCAGAAACAGGCAGTGGGCCCACAGAAAGGAGTTTGCAGACCTTGGTTATAATCTATGGAGAGTGTGAAATAATTTGTTATTAAGCAATAATTAAATATTTGAAAGGATGTAAACCAGATTGTCTAATGTTGAGTATACTTTAGAAATGCAATAATGGAGTGATTTTACCAGCACTTGTTATAAAAAGCAACAGTTGCTTTTATAACCAGAAATAGAGTGAAGATACTTCCTAACTTAAAGGAGAAAAATCAGACATTGCACCAATTCTGGATGGCTTATCCACATAAATAATGTTGAACTATATTTTTTACTTTAGAGCAATTGCTGGTCTTATGTTCCTTGGAGGAAACCCTGAGAAATATAGAATTAAACTAATTGAATATATACAAGAACAGAGTGTAATTACCCTCAATCATGAGGATTTTCAGTCTGGAAGAGTATCTGAAGTGAAGGTCTAGCTCAAGTTATACTCTGATCTCATATTCTAAAAGAAGGTGAAGCTTCATGCAAATCCTCAGGGAATGCAAATTTTCCAGTATAAAGAACTTCAGGACTCATTTTGCTCTGGTGTTTCTCTATTACTTGAATTTTGCGTTATCAGAGCATTCGACTTCTTTTGCTTGATATTGTGCTGGATTAGAATATGCCCTTAGTATTTTTCATATCATATGATATTAATAAACACAACTGAAAGGAGAAAATAGATTGTCCCAAAGTCTGTTCTGCATGGTTATCTCTCACAATGGTTATAACCATTGTGCCACCACGGTTATAGTAAGCTCTCCAATAAATATCACTGGGCATAGAAGCATTTCTTCCTTTTAACTACCCTGGTGTAATGTCTAAGAAGGGGGTAAAATGCTTGAACATCTACATTTGTTTGTTTGCTAACTCACAAATACCTCACAAAGGCCTCACAATGTGACAGGTCCTGTGCTGTATGCTAGAAATATAAATCACTTAATGTGCAGTGTGATCCTGGGCAAACCCTTTTCATGTTTCTGCTCTCCTTTGTCCTGCTGATCTTATAAGAAAGTCATTTACAGGAAGTTCTCAGCCTTAGGCAGATCCAAAACTTCAGGGAAATTTGTAGGGCTATCTGTAGTCTTAGAGCACACTAATGACACCAAAATCTTGCCAGCAAGAAATTTGTGATCTTGGGCACTTGAAAATGCAGAACACTCTATAAATACTTTGGGATAATGATGACAAGAATACCGCGCAGGCAAATGAGGAAAGCAAATGAATTATTTGAAGTTTGCTTACTACTTGTAAGCAATTTTCAGAGAGCGTCTTGGGTGTTGTCATAGTCTCTTCAGGCCAGCATAACAAAATACCACTGTCTGGGTGACTTAACAGTGATTTAGTTGCTCATAGTTCTGGAGGCTGGAAGTTCAAGGTCAAGGTACAGCAGGGCTCACTTTCCTGTGAAGACTCTGCCTGGTTGGAAATGACAGCCTTCTTGTTGTGTCTCTACATGATGGTGGAGGAGCAAAGAGTTTCTGGTATTGCTTCTTCTTCTTCTTCTTTTTTTTTTTTTTTTTTTTAAATAAAGGCACCAGTTCTATATGATCAGGGTTCTCCACTTGACCTCATTTAACCTTGAAAGTGAAAGTGAAGTCGCTCAGTCATGTCCAGCTCTTTGCGATCCCAGGGACTGTAGCCTACCAGGCTCCACCATCCATGGGATTTTCCAGGCAAGAGTACTGGAGTGGGTTGCCATTTCCTTCTCCAGGGGATCTTCCCAACCCAGGGATCAAACCCACATCTCTCTCATTGCAGGCAGACGCTTTACCCTCTGAGCCACCAGGGAAGCATGCCCTATCTCCAGTACAAGAGATATGGAGGCATGTTAGGGCTTTGGCATGTGAACTTGGCACGGGGAACACAATTCAGTTGCTAGTAGTGGATACTAAGAACTTGAACTATTGCTGGTCTAGAACTCAGCTGTCAATTTCATACTGTGACTTCTTGCCCCCACCCTTTGTCTCAGTTCTTCTCCCATCTGAGAAGCATGAAGAGGATGGAAAAATATAAGACGGGTTGGGTGACTTTGCCCATTGGCTTGTCAACTTAAAAGGCAATTACAAGGATCAAACAAGGTTTTAGACTCAGAGATCTCAGAAATCAGGCATGCTAAATCTTTTATCCAGATATTTACAAATGGAGAAATTAAAATTCAAAAGGATGAAAAGCCTTGCTTTACATTCTGATAATCAATTACTGATATGATGCTTAAGGTCTTCTGATACCCATCACAGTGCCTAGTGTGGTAGTGAACACCATTGTGCTTTCAAATGAAAGGTCATATGTAAATGAGTTCTGCCTTCATGGGATAAATCAACATCAGTTAAGACATTTGTAGCTGCAAGAAACATAAGTCAATGCTGATCCTAATCAAAAGGCTATCAGGGTCTCAAGAATCAGTGAGCAGGGGTAGGAGGATTTGGTTCGGTGACTGGACCATGGTCCTGTTGGCAACTCCTACTCTTGCCACAGAATAGGAAGTACCTCCAGCCTCATTTGCAGGATATTGTCCCTGCTGTGCAAGCACGGTCTCTTCCACCATCACCTGGAGTGAGTTCAGACCAGTCCTATATCTTCGAGACCTCATAGGATGTCATAGTGCCAGGAAGGAGGTTTACAATCATCCATTTGGGTTCATGCACTTATGCCTTTGCTTGGGACTGATGAGGGAGAATATGACCCCTGCATCTTCCATAAAGGAACACAGTCCCAGTCTTTACATATAAATGGGGAATACTCCAAAATGAAATTGGTTAGGCACAGGATATTTAAAAAATAAAAGCAAAAGCTAACATCTACTACCATCTCCAGCCTAATTTCAACCGTTGAGAATGATTTGTGCCAAGGTAAGCACATTTCAAGTGAAAACATTTCAGCTTTCCCTTGAGACCTCTGGTCTGCTGTTAGACTGGCGTACATCTGACATTATCATTTATTTTCCATTCAGAATGAAATATAGTGTTGAACTCTCTTCTTTTATATGTGTTGATTTCAGCATTCTCTTTCCTTTGTGTTTCTAGAGATATATTGCCATTTGGGTGCTTCAAAGTGGAAGTAAACTTTATAGCTACTTTGTTAGCTTACTACAAGTAAGAGGTATATCTCAGTTCACTCTTGGGGGGGTCTACCAACCACCTGCAGAATTCAGACATATTTGTCATTCATGATCTGACTACCAAGAAATGGCATATACATATGAGCACTTGACCACATGTGTTTCCCTTTTCACTTGTGAATTCAACTAAAATAGAAGTAACAACCTCAATTACTTTCCTCTTAAACTCCAAGAGATATATATGTCTTAACTAAATGAAGAAGAGTTTGTTACCAGCAATATTATGATCCTAGATTACATGTCTGCAGAGAATTTTCAATATCCTACCTTCTGTTCCCCAGAGCATAGACACAAAAAGAAGTTTAGGAACTGAGATTTTGTTGGTGAGAAAAAGATAGAGACTAAATAAAGATCCGTAACACCAACACCTCCATCACTTTTTTTTTTAAATCAGATTTATAGTTTTGAGAAATAGGAATGCTGCCTCTCAGAATGGCATCTGGATGCTATTCTTGGAGCAATTCTAAATGTGATAAAATTGTCCTTCTAGTTGCTGGCACACAATACGGGTGAAATGGTGGTAGGTAAGTAATTGGCTGGTGCTTGAGATGCAAGAGGAGATAGGGATTTGTGGCTGTCTCTTGGCAACACGTCCTTTCAATAAAATGGACAAGAAAACACAGAGCGTTGTCGTGATGCATGACCTAGCTCTTCTACTGAAACATCTTTTAAATGTATTCCTGAGCTAAGACCCAACTCCTTCCCATCATTACAGGAAAAATTTTTTTTTCCCATTTCCATAAGTGAGAGTTGCCAAGGAGAGCATATGTTTATGTGAATTCAGGCTAAATGTGAAGAACTAATTTGTAAATGAATACAATGGGCTTTTTTTTTTTTTAATCCTTGCCCAGGGTAACTCTACACTAAGAGACACCAGAGCTGTTAGTTCTGTCAAGATAGTAGGACTTTTGTGACATAATCGATCCCATCCTCTACCTCAGTATCTTCTATTCAAAACACCTGAAGACAGTCCATTGGCCCTGGTATATCTGGTTTTAGTTTCCTCAACCTTTTCCCCATAGTAACATTGCAAAAATACTGTCTTCAATTTTGCCCTCAACATGATCATCTTTTTTCCTTCCCAAGTCTTCCTTCTCTAGGTATTTATATCCTAATTTTGTCTATATCCATATAGGTTATATTCTTTATCCTGCTTGAGTCCAGAACACTGATAGACCTATCTCTATAGTTTGAATGAAGTCAGATTAAAAACGTCCATTTAAGTTCTACCATGTGATTTTACATATAAAAATGTTGAGTATATCATAATGAAAGGGAAGCTATTTTGAATGTTAAGTGGCTAACATGTATGTCAACCATGAGGGAAGTACCAAATGAAACTTGTTCATATGGCATTTTTACTAAGCTTTAGGAGCTTATAGAATATTAAAAGAATGCTCGGTAATGTTCCAACTAACTCAGGTTACTAATTTTGTGTGAATTTTACAGAGCTGTGAGTTTCTTTGCCTAATACTACTATATGACTTATGTAAAAAAATGATTTCAACTGAAGCCAATTTCTAATTTCAGTTTCTCCCTTAAAAAGAAATTTATTGTGCATCTTCTCTGCACATTAGGGCAACCATATTCAGGTTTCTTCCCAGATAAGAAATCAGTCTGGTATTCCTTGGTGGCTTTTTGAGGGGCTTCTTTGCTATATAATTGCCAAGACAATTAGCTACAAGGTCCAGGTAATATCTCTTAGAAATGAAAGCTCCTTCCCACTGTAAGAGTTATGTTCCTCTTCAGTAGTGTTGACAAGATGGAGAGCTGTTTGGGATGTTATGAGTCTGAAATGGCTATCTGTTGGTGATCCATGCTTCAAAGTGGTTATGATTCAGTTCTAGTCAACTGACATTTATGGCTTTTAGGATCTAGACAGGGCGTTTCAATTCAGCTCAATCAGGTGTCTGCAAATAAGCATCTGTTATGTTTAAGTTTCCTGATGTCTTTCTTTCAAACCTGTTATCTCCTCTAAATCAAATGCTTAGTTCAGTAGAGCCTAAAATAATAACAAACCCAAACGGTCCCAGTGTAATACTTTACAGAAAACTGTTTTCAAAAGGCACAGAGAAAGTGCATGGGGGATATAGAATTAAAATGGCCTAATTTCTCTCAAGCCTTTTAAGCTGTCATTAATAAAGAGGGTAATAATCCATCCTAGATTACCTAGTGTATTCATGGGTTCTTTCCTAGGTCAGTTCAGTTAAAGCATTGTAATAACGAGGCTGTAGAACTTCCTGTGGGATGGCGTAAAGAGCAACACTTTGACAGCATGGATTTGCATCCTGACTCTGAATCTATAAACTATGACCTTAGAAGAGCTGTCTGTCTTATATTAGCCTTGGTTTCTTAATCTATAAATTCAGAAAATATTTTATCCACACACAAATATTTAGTAAGCCTCTAGTATGTGCCTCGGTTCAGTTCAGTCGCTCAGTTGTGTCTGACTCTTTGCATCCCCAGGAACTGCAGCACACCATGCTTTCAAGTCCATCACCAACTCCCAGAGCTTGCTCAAACTCATGTCCATTGAGTTGGTGATGCCATCCAACTATCTCATCCTTTGTCATTCCCTTCTTCTCCTCATACGTGCCTTGCACTGCACAAATTATTGGTAATGAAGATTTTGAAAAGAATCAGGCCATATCATTGCCCTTATGAAGCTTATATTCTAATAAAGTATAATGGCAGTTATTATTATTGTACCCCAGATGTCTGCTGAAGCAACCTACCATTTGAGATTTAAATTACATGTAAACCTCTTATAATATGCCTTTTGAGTAATTTAGCAGCTTTCTTGCTATCTTCAGGAATTCATGGAGGACAGAGACTTATCCTTATTTTTTCCACTTCTAGTCCCAAATTCTTGCCTTTGCTGTATTAGCACAGTTTATAAGTCTTCTCAGGCACTAGTGGTAAAGAACCTGCCTGCCAATGCAGAAGACATAAGAGATATGGGTTCAGTCACTGGGTTGGGAAGATCCTCTGGAGGAGGGCATGGCAACCCAATCTAGTATTCTTCCCTGGAGAATCCCCATGAACAGAGGTGTCTGGAGGGCTACAGTTCATGGGGTAGCACAGAGTTGGACACAACTGAAGCAACTTAGCATGCACACACATGGATCTTCTCACTGATAAAACATGATAAACCATTCTATAAATTGTAAATTGGTCACTTTGCAACCCATCCTTCCTCTGAATTCCACTAACATGAAGCTATGGGTCCAGCAAACTATTACATTTGATTTGCAATGACAGGAGTAGCTTACATCACAAATTCCTTAAAATTTAAATATGTTTAAATAATGTAAATATATTTGGCTATACCCATTCCCCAGAAATTTCTAAGTGGCCGCATATCTCTGCAGAGTCTGCCCTCCCCATATTGCTAGGCCCTTCTCTCCATCAGTCCAAGTTCATCGCCTCCCACGGCAGTCTCCTTAGCATTGAATCACATACAGATATCCATCTTATTTGAGGGATCCTGGTACCTGTTGTTAAACTTACATTTTTCCCATCCCCGATGTATTGCCCTTGGTGTTTGGTACCCCAAGCTATTGAGTTATCTTTATTTTATTTTGCAACTACTGACAGCTTACTTTACCACAGTCAATGAACTTTACAAACATAGGTCAGTAGGACCATACCTGCAATAACAGAAATTTGGCCACATCTGTGATTTTTCTAGTCCTCTAGCATTGTCTTTATATTCGTACAGCAGCCTCCTAAGTGGGCGTGTAGTCTGAAGGAGAGAGTGAGTGACCATGTGGGCAGACAGGTCACTTCTCAATAGTCATAGAGTCTGAATTGCTTAGATAGCCCTTCAGTAAATGAGCGCCTTTAGTAATATGCACTTGAAGTCCTCCCAGAAAAGACTTGTTATGAAATCACAGATGCTACTTATAAAACCTGGAGAATTCCTTCACTTTCTTCTTCTTGCCTTTGGAGAGTTTTCTGATTAAGCCCTGGTTTAAGGATTAATCCTAACGCCCAACAAGCAAGCTTTTACCAGGACCAGCACTTAGGATAAATGTGACATGACAGTGAGTGCCCTCCAGAAATTACAGAGACAAGTAGCGGCTCATATTATGCTGGGCCAGGAAGTCCATGAAGTGTATGTGGAAACTTACACCTTCCGTCCATCAGCTCAGAGTGTTTTATCAGCACTTCACTAATGTGGTTTCTGATGAAGGTCACAGAGTTAAATGTCTTGTCCAGTAGCCAGGGTTAATAGTTCATATCTTGATCTTATCACTGGGCCTCTTTTTCCCATTCCAATTGCTTTTTGAAGACTTAGAACTGCTCATTTGGGAGAACTGTTTGCAATGAGTAGGAGCCCAAGTAAAAATAAAAATCAAGCTACTGAAGGCACAATCACAGTGTCTGAAACACAGTATTGCAGCTCGCTCTGCAAATGTGGGATCCAACCCCTCTGCTTCTGTCAGAATGATGTGACCTGATTACAAAGTCATTATTTTTTCTTCTGTCTTTTGTTCCTCTTTCTCAGACATCAAAGTCAAGCCTGCTTTCAAACAGACATCTGTCAAAGGGATCCACTTTTTGCTTTCCCACCATCCATTCAAATATAATTGATGGCAGCAGTTTCACAGCAGTTGTTTAGAGGAATCCACACATGAGATAGAGAGTCATTGAAATGAACATGCACCTAGATCCTTGATATTTGTAAACATGATAACATATTTTCCTCATATCTCCAAACTCATAAATACCTTATTATATAGCTTATTTGATTTCCTTATATATAAAGCAGAGTATCTCAGTAACAGCATTACTGATATATTGGGCCAGCTGAAGCTGAAACCCCAATACTTTGACCACCTGATGCAAAGAGCCAACTCATTGGAAGAGACTCTAATGCTGGTAAAGATTGAGGGTAAAAGGAGAAGAGGATGACAGAAGATGAGATGGTTGGATGGCATCATCAACTCAATGGACATGAATTTGAGCAAACACAGGGAGATAGTGAAGGATAGGGAAGTCTGGCATTCTGCAGCCTATGGAGTCACAAGGAATCGAATACGACTTAGTGACTGAACAATGACAAATATTTAGTATGGGTTGTCCTATGTGTGTAGGATGTGAGGTAGCATCCCTAACCCACTAGATTTCTGTAGCACACCATCCTCCCCTGTTGTCATAACCAAAAATACATCTTCAGAGATTGCCAACTGTTCCCTGTGGGACCAGGTCCCCCCTGGTTCTAGTTGAGAACCATTGATTCAAAGTGAGGCTAATGTGCCCTTCCATAGGTTGCTGCTACTGCTGCTAAGTCTCTTCAGTCGTGTCCAACTCTGTGTGACCCCAGAGAGGGCAGCCCACCAGGCTCCTCTGTCCCTGGGATTCTCCAGGCAAGAATACTGGAGTGGGCTGCCATTTCCTTCTCCAATGATGCATGCATGCTAAGTCGCTTCAGTTGTGTCCGACTCTGTACAACCCCATAGACAGCAGCCTACCAGGCTCCTCTGTCCATAGGATTCTTTAAGCAAGAATACTAGAGTGGGTTGCCATTCCCTTCTCCATCCACAGGTTATTAGGAGGACTCAAGAGATCAAGAAATCTGCAAGTCGTGAAAACTGAGGGACAGCAGTATTTACCCACAAACCAATTGACTTACCTGAACACCAAATTCGTGATGCAGGACTAGTCTTAACAAGAGTACATAAGTCCGTTTCACAAAGTTACTTAGAAATAGTTACACAAGCAAAGAGTACAGGTCTCCTAGCATCCCAGGTACCTTGGGTATGCAGGTATGCCTAGCATCATTTCTTTTTAAATTACTTTTTATTAGAGTATAGTTGATTTATAATGTTGTGTTAGTTTCTTCTGTACAGCAAAGTGAATCAGTTATACATATATCCACTCTCTTTTAGATTCTTTTCCCCTATCGGTCATTACAGAGTATTGAGTAGAGTTGGTTCTTATTAATTTTCTGTTCTATATATGTTGTTGTTCAGTCACTCAGTCATGTCCAACTCTTTGTGACCCCATGGACAGTAACGTGTGTCAACCCCAGTATCAGTCTCCCAAATGATCCCTCCTCCCTTTCCCCTGTGGTAACTATAATTTTGTTTGCTACATCTGTGACTCTATTTGCATTTTCTAAGTAAGTTCATTTGTACCATTTTTTCCTACGATTTCATATGTAAGTGATAGCATATGGTATTTGTCTTTCTCTATCTGGCTTCACTCAATATGACCATCTCTAGGTCCATTCGTGTTACTACAAATGGCATTGTTTAGTTCTTTTTATGGCTGAGTAACATTCCATGATATATATTCGCCACCTTTTCTTTAGCGACTATGGGAAACAGTATGGAGATTCCTGAAACAACTAAAATCAGAGCTACCATATGATGTAGCAGTCCCACTCATAGACAGCATCATTTCTTTGTAAGGATTTTACCTCTATCTTTCTGGAATAGTGCCTGCCGGCCTTTAGTGTATATATGTTGAAAAATAATGTTTAAGAGTTGGGAAGGAGAGAAGGAGGATGCCCTTGCAAGAGAAGCCCCATGACTTCATGGTCACATAGGCACAGGCTGAACCTCAGCATCTTTGTGTTAACTCCGTGGTTCTGTTTCAAGCTGGGTTTACATCTTGCCTCCAAGAGCCATACAACAGTGGAACTTTGGCAGGTTGCTGTACTGTTCCATGCCTCAGTTTCCTCCTGCATAAAGTGGAGATATTGACAGTACATTCCTCATAGAATTGTGGTGAGAATTACGTACAGTGATATCTGAAAAGTGTGTGCCTGCTCCATGTGGCTCAGTTAACCTTAGCTAATAGGATTATTGTCATCGTCATTGTCATTGTAGTTAGACTGTGAAATAGATTTGTTTTGAATCCCAGATGCAGAAAGTTGAAGGAATCACACAGTTCCAGTCATGTCCTATTTTTATCATGGGTCTATAGAAGGTTCTCGTCTTCAGTTTGTATGCGTTTACTTCCTTTCATTCTCATATCTTACATCCACTACTCTTCCCCCACCATAGAAAATCATTCTAATGTAGTTACTGAGTATCGTTTTCTGCATATGTTCTTGCAAAATGCATGTTATTTTCTATGCACATACCTTTAATTTGAATGAGCAATATTACCCTGTGATTTTTTTTCATACTCTTTTTACTTAATTTGTTACTGTTTATTGCTACACTCCTTTGCAGATGATGGGAATATCCCCTGGAGAAGGAAATAGCAACCCACTCCAGTATTCTTGCCTGGAAAATTGCATGGACAAAGGAGCCTGGTGGGCTATAGGTCATGGGATAGCAAAGAGTTGGGTACAACGGAACAATTCAGCAGAAAGACAGACATGATGTACACCGAGCATTTGCCTTTGTGTTCTCATTTTCATAAGAGCCCAAATGGCCTCTGACACTCAACAAATAACACAACTGTGAATATCCTTGTATGTAAACCCTTAAGATAACATGAGAGGATTTATTTGGAATATACACTGTTCACCCATTCCTGTTAAACAGAAGCTGAGATAGGAAAGCATTTCAAAATTTCAGTCTCACCACACTGGTATCACTACGGCCTACAGTTTCATTCAGAGCAATCACATCAATATATGAAGAGGGTAACAATGATAAATACATCTATTTATTGTGTTTTTTATATATTGGCTGTTTTGTGTATTGAGGGTCCCCAAACCATCTTCAGGCTTGGTGATTTTATAGAACTCCCAGGACTCAGTGAATGGTCACACTCAGGGCTATAAGTTAGTTTAGAAAATGATACCAGGCACAATCAACAAAGGAAAAATGTGCACAAAGCGAAGTTCAGAGGAAGCCACAGGCAAACATCCAGAGCCCTTTCCCAGCGGAGTCATGCCAAATGTACTTAACTCTCCCAGCAACAAACTGCGACAACACTTGTGAAGTGTTGTCAAACAGGGAAATCATTAGAGACTCAGCGTCCAGGGCTTTTACTGGGACTGGGCACGGCGGCAGCCTGTGCCTGGGAGCCACCAGAATTCCAGAAGGAAAGCAGATGAACAGCGTGAACTGTGCTGTTTATACAGTTTAGGAACAGCAGGCCATTCTTATCAATTCTGAAAATGGTGGGAAGCTCCTCAAATTCAAGTTCACAGACTCCAGCCAAGGGCCACCCTTACAAGTAGGCCTGTTGAAGGATGGCAATCATGCCTTGCTGTGTTAACTGTTACTCAATACTTACTTTCATCATCTGTCAGTGTACACAAGGGCAGGAAAGCGGGCGATGCTATTCCCTTTTTAAAATGAAGAAACTGAGGCTTAGAGAAGTTAAGTAACTTGCTCCAGGTCACTGAGCTAAAAAAGACAAAGGACCAAAATGTACCCCAGTCTTCCTAGAAAGCCATCGCTTTCTTGGGCTGCTTTCAAACATTGACAGCATCTCTGCCATTAGTTTAGGCCTGTCCCTAATAATTAGACACAGAAGGTTTACCAGTCCCTTTCTTTGCTGAAAGTAGTTTGATCTGTTGTTTTATTTCTTATTTTGGAGGCAGTTTCTGGGGATAACCTCAAGTAATGAAACTGACGTAGGTACAGGGTGGAGCCACTGCAGCAGTCCGAAGCAAGGGAGGAGGGGTATTTCAAACCACAGAGAGAAAAAGCCAAAATGTGTATTGCAACACATATCAAGTGAGTTTGATGTCTGTATTGCCATCAGTTTAGAATGTGTGTCTCTTTTCTGAGTGAGGAAGAACACCTGGCCACGCCCTAAGCACTCCGCATCTATTAGTCCCATCAGAGGTGTGAACACCAATGCGTATAGATGTTAAACTCGCCAGATGCCGCCTGGCTGGTAAACGGCGGGACAGGGGTTTGATCAGGCAGATGCCAAAGCATGTTTTCTTATGCATGTGATCTACTGCTATCCCCAGACTCTATTCTCATGACGATCCAGGGCACACCCCATTGGAGAATCAAATCACTATGGACAAAACAGGAGAACAAAGAACCAAGTTGGCAGGTGATCCACCTTAAGCCCCAGCTCGGCACTGGCTTGGTCTGTCCTTGATTTGCAAGTGTTTATACCTCAGTCCTGTTTCTAGAATGAGGCTAACCATGGCTTCTCTATGAACTAAACAGTGTTGTTGGGGTGGTCACCTAGGGCAGCTAATGTAAAAGCAATTTGAATGTTTAGAAAGGGCTTATATCAGATAATTGAGAGTGGTAGCTCAGAGGATAAAGCATCTGCCTGCAATGCAGGAGGACCTGGGTCAGGAAGATCCCCTAGAGAAGTAAATGGCAACCCACTCTAGTATTCTTGCCTGGAGAATCCCATAGATGGAGAAGCTGGTAGGCTACAGCCCACGGGGTCGCAAAGAGTCGGACATGACTGAGGGACTTCCCTTTCTGTATCAGACATGGCTCCTTTAGTTGCATGTGTCTTTGGGCACAAAGGTCTTTTACCAGGGCATGAAACTGAAAACTATAGGAGTAGGCCTGTCGATGTGGGAACCTACATAAAGGGCTGAAGTGATGCTGACACAAGTTGGTTTCTCTCTGGCTAGCTTTCAGGCTCCTTTTTCCTTCATAGAAGCCCCTTTCTCAAAAGCATCACCCTTCGTGGTTACAAGGTGGAGAGGGAAATCACTGACCTTGCTGTCTCTGGGTGTGTGTCACGTGCCTTAGGAAAGCAGGGGAAGCTTTGACCATTGCTTGAACTGAGATGCCCAGAATTAAGTCTTTTTGCCTAAGGTTGAACTCACTTTGGTGACACACTGGGTCATAACCAGTCACGGGTACCAGGAGATGTCCAGTGCTCACTGGCTATGCCCAGGCCACAATCCCACTCTTGAAGGTAAAACCAACACCATGAGATCCACTTGGAAAAGCATTATAGGAAGTGTGGGTCTCCAAGTGTTGATTACATTTGTAATGACGATTCAGTGGCATTCTTGCAGTGCTTTATGTACATAATCTTACTAAAACATCAAAGCTCTAAGAAAGCAATGGATCCCATAACCTGGCTGGTGTGTAATGGGCACCACTGAGATGCTCATTTCTGAGCTTTGCTCGTAGGTCAGAAGGACAGCTCTCCACAGACACACTATTTATTAACATGCAGATGGGAAATGCATTTCAACACAGTAGGAACTCCCTCTCCAATCTCATTTAAGGCTTTATTTTTCACCTCTTGTCATATCAGCCCACTTAGGGAAGGGTAACTATATAAGGTAATTATGAAGGTAGTATTTAATTAGTTTTGGTTTTCAATCAAGGTATTTGCTGCAAACCTGGCCAGCAACGCTGATGGACAGTAATGAATAAAACCCTGTGATTAAAACATCTGTCACTGTCAAGCAGGGTCGATTCAGGGTGGGGATTGGCTCATCACCGGGAACGTGATGATGGCCACAGAAAGCCAAATTAGCCAAACTTAATGTTCCCCTAATCATTAGACGATCAAGCTGACAGTGATGGGTCGCAAACATGCACCGATGAGCAGTAATGAAGTTGCTACCAGATCAGTTCAGCATAGGTTTTTGAGGCTAATTAGCTAGACAAAAATGTTAATTTAATCAAAGAAACATGTATTCATTAAAGGTGTGTAAGAGAGCTGGAGGAGAAAATTGGCTCAGTCATTGAGGAGGTAAAGTTATAGCTGCCAGGAAAACCATCTCAGCTTTGAAGAATCATTCCCCAATTTACTGTATCTCTTTAGAAAACAGTCTAGTTACACTTCAGTGTGTCACATGGGCTTTTTCTTCAGCTCTGATTATTGTAAAGGGGAGATCATCTGCAGAGCAATGTAGAATAAAAGAAAATGCTTATCTCATTTCATCCCCAGAGGATTAATTACTTCTTCTAGCAATGTTCTTTTACTTTGATTCATGGACTGTCAGAATCGAAGCAGTTCTTGGAGATTATTTAATTCATGTCATTCTCTTTACAAGAAGAAAAATGAGGCACAGAGAGGTTTTATCACTTGCTCAAACTCACACAGCCTAACATCTTCTAATTTGTAACTTAAACACCACATTCCCTGTATAGTTGATGGAGCATGATGTGTGAATTAAGAATTATAAAAGGTATACCCCACTTTTGTCACTAGGCTGTGACATCCCAGATATTTTTTTACAGAAACATTTATCTGAAAAGATTATGATCTAGTTGTAATTGTGAGGAAAATGAAACATTTATATGATGGACAGATAACAATTTGACTTTACTTCTTGGCATACGATGATACCTGTGGAAGTGCTAGAATTAATGAGTGCTATTTAGATATCAGCCCTTCCTACATCAAGCCCTAAAATGGTTTTCTGTGTATAATCTTGAATATGTCTTTGGCAAGTGATGTGATACAGGTATTCCCTTGTAATTTCTGTATCCTGTTACCAGCATGTGTCACCAGAATCCAATTATGCTGACATCCATGGCTTATTAACCACTTACTAAATTAATGTATTCATTCCTACATTTATTAATCCTACAGACATTTCTGAAGATGTTTGAGGTGGGAAACATTGTTCAGTTTCAACCTTTGGAGAATCCTCTGTGGGCTAAGAGGGAGACTTTTGGCTCCCATTATTTGCCTAAGGTATTTCCGTGCAAAAGCCTTTGATCCTCCTTTTGAGGTGCACTTTTACTCGTCTTGAAGCGCTCATGTGAAGACTGTTTTCTCTAAGTAGCCACCCCAGGCCCCCACACCCCGTGAGAACCTCGCCTGGGCACCCAGCCCCGCACCGTAGGCTTATATTTACCACGGCGGCTGTCACTCAGATTAAGTCGGCCCGATTACCTGCCTTTCTCACCAAGATACAGTTTCTCACAACGTGATCCTGTCACCACTCACACCAAAAATCTCCTGGATAGTTTGTTAAAAATTCACATCTGTTGGCTGTTTCCCAGACTTATTTGGGGAGGGGAGAAGAGGTTTGCAGTGGATTTTAGCAAGTTTCTTGGATGATGTCTATACATTACAAAATGAAAACACGGTCTTACACTCACAGCTACTTTACGAATGGACAGGTACATCAAGTACTCAATATGCACTTATGGAATGAAGGAAGGAAGGAAGGAGTAAATACACAAATTCCAATCATAAGAAGTGAGCAATAAGGTCATGTTGCAAGAACATTCCTAAAATCTTTGACATCTAGCTTTGCTAGTACAGGACTCCAATTCTTATCTCTGATGCTGCAGAAGCTTAGTTAGCAGTAATAAAGTTTTGGAAGTTAGAAGGTTCTTTGAAGATCTTCCAATCCACCATTGTGGCTGAGATGACCAGATGAGAAGAGACTTGCCTAAGGTCACAGAGCACATGAACGGCAGAGGCTGCATGGGAACTCGTGCTTTCATTCAAATCCATTGCCTTTCCTACTACACTGGGCTGTGATTTACCCAGTGAAGGAGCAAAGTGATGCTGCCATACCTCACTTGGGTGAGGAGAAAGAATCAAATTTTCCCCTTTAATTTCATAAAGGAAATTAATTTAATTAATTAAATTAAATATTAAATTTCATAAAGAATTAGAAATATATGGAATTTCTGATAGCTCTCAGATAACTAACATCCACTTCTCCTAGAAAGTCCTCCTTTATAGATAAGCAACTCAGTCAAGTCTAGTTCAGGGAGAGGTTCTTATCAAAATGTCAGAGTATGGATGCTTTTAAGCTTTACAGACAATTTGGAAGTCAAGTTTCATGAAATGGGGCACATTGTGCTTTGAACTGCCATTTATTCCACTGTGTTCTGTATTTTATTCATCCCCATCCAGTCATCGTTTTTGCTATATTCAAATACCTAACATTTTCCTTCGAATGGACTTTTTATAAATTGGATTTATCATGAATGGTATTTATGTAATTTTAAGTTTGTACAAGTCATTTTTTTCTAATTTCTACTTTAAAATATTATTTTAAATGCCATCCTTGTATGTCATCTTATATATAATCAGTCATCCACACATCACAAGTTATAATACAACATCTCATGATTATAGTTAGGCTTTCTGATCTTCTCATTACAACCCAAAGGAGAGTATTCCTAAACTGTGGGAAGAAATTTTTTTATTGTGCAATGTAAATGAATGTAAATGAAAGAATCATCTTAATACCTTTCACAGTATTGTGTCTGGCAAGACAAATTTGACAGTCTTCCATGTGAATATTATGCCCAAAGCTATTTGATTATTTTTACGAAATGACAGATGGCACAAAGGTTACTAAGGTAGAAGTTAACATTTCTTTGTATGTCTGGCAAATTTTATAGCATATGAATGCTATTTCATTACTGTGATTAAACAATGCAAACTGTTGCATTAGCATCTAAATTTTACATCGTTCTCAAGAAAACAAAGTCCTGGTAACAGATGGAAATGATTGGTGTTTTTCTAGCAACAAAGGAAAATCTCAGTTTTACTGCTAGATGTTTAAATCTGAACCAGTGAAGGAAGTGACAATGAAGAGAAATGAAAGAAGTGTGTACATTCCACTTTCAAAAGAGTGAAGCTAGATATAGATAGATAGTATAAATAAGTACGTGTGTGTATATGTTTGTATATGGGTGCCTATATATACACACAATGTATATTTTTTAACTTTTGGAAACGATCAACTAGTTAAAATTTTGGAATCATCTCTTTGGACCTGTTCCAAGGGAATGTTTGAGTGAGCACTCCAAATTGTTTCTAGCTGCATTCTCCAGGTTTGAAGCAGAGAAGCTATGCGAATCCTGGCAGCCTAAAGAAAATTAGATTTGGAGAGAGTGGAACCTTCTGCCTAAGTATGCTACCTAGAGGATGCACTGATCAGGAAAGCTGGGTTTGCAACCTGGAAATGGCATCACGCTTGATTGGGAATTTAAGGATCTCCGTGAGGGTTTTGAATTAAGAGAGCATATTTGTCAGATTTAGGGACAGTAGGAAATCGAGCATTTTTGGAAAACCATAAATGAATTAATGTAGTGTTAAGGACAAGCTGTGAATTGGCCTCTCAAAGGACGTGTGTAGTAATAACCTGCTGTAAAAATTACCACCGCCTTTCTGGCAGTTTTCACCATATGCTCCTGCTCTGAGAGATGGCATTTTCTGGCAGTCACTGTAGCTTAAGGACCTATTAGTCTGTGAGGTGGACTTTGGCTCTGTTTTCTATGTGCTTTGAGGTGGGCAATTTGCAACCAGGGAGGAAAGTCTGTGGGAAGATAAGTAAAGATGGAAAGATCTTTTTCAAAAGATTGTTTTTATAGGTAGCGACAAAATGACTATAGTGGAAGAGGTGTTGATATTTCTAAATGACAGAAAGGAAAGTTCACCTCATCTCCCTCCCCTCCCAAGAATCTTTCCAGCTTTCACTCCTCCAGCTCATGCTTTGCTCCCCTCTTTATATGAGTTTGGAGGGCTGTAATCTCTACTGTGATATTTAGCAATTGGTCATTTCCTACCATGTCATTTGTCCTCTCCATTCCTTCATTCTCTACATGTTTAACAGTCTTCTGTACCCTATATAGCACCTCATTTAATTATGACTGCTGAGTAGGTCCATCATAATAATAACTGCCATGGTAATCAAATAATAATAACAGTCATAACAACTTAATTTATTGAATGCATTTAAGGTGGTGGACATTGTTTAAACTTTCCAAGAATTGTGTGTGTGTGTGTGTGCTGAGTGGCTCAGTCCAATCAGACTGTCTGACTCTTTCCAGGTACTGACTCCTAAGTTAATCTTCAAACAATCATTAGGGGAGGTTATTTTATTTCCTTCACTGAAGACAGGGAAGTGTTGAGTACATTGCCCCAAGTCAGAAGGAATACTCATTCCTTCTGAGGAATGAGGAGGCCCAGGTCATCTGTCTATACAGCCCCCACTCCTAACCCTCAGGTGGTAGAAACTAAGGAACACCAGCTGACTCAGTTTCTAGAGAAGTTAGGCTGCTCCAGGCACTAAGTGGCTTCCAAGGGATAAACACATTTATTTAATACAGTAATCCAATGAAATGGGCAGCCCCATCCCCTTTTCCATTGGAAGAAATGTGGGTTCAAAGAGGAGTTTAGTGTTTCAGTGTCATGCAGCTGGGAAGTAGAATACCCGGGGTGTCTGTTCTCTTAGCTAGTATTAGGACATTGTCTTCAAGACATACATGCTATTTACCTGGATGGTTGGGCTTCACTTATACCTCAGTTGGTAAAGACTCCACCTGCAGTGCAGGAGAACCCAGTTCAATTCCTGGGTCAGGAAGATCCCCCAGTGAAGGAAGGGATAGGCTACCCACTCCAGTATTCCTGGACTTCCCTTGTAGCTCAGCTGGTAAAGAATCTGCCTGCAATGTGGGAGACCTGGGTTTGATCCCTGAGTTGGGAAGATCCCCTGGAAAGGGGAAAGGCAGTATTCTGACACTATTCTGGCACTATTCTACCCACTGCAATATTCTGGCCTGGAGAATTCCATGGACTGTATAGTTCATGGGGTTGCAAAGAGTTGGACATGACTGAGTGACTTTCACTTTCACTTTCTTTACCTGGATGTTTAACAATACTTTTTACTCGAAGAACCCTCCTTAAAAAAGCTTACCCCTTTTTCAAGAGAAATGAATTGTTCCTGGTATTCTTTCTGATCTAGAGTGGTATTTCCCAATCCGTTTATTCACCTTATTCATCACTGTCACTTGAGGATGCTGCTTATGTCTTTTTTCAAAACCATACCCTCCCACCAGGAAGTGTTAATACAGTAGATATATTATGTATCTGTTTATATGTTATATCTTTGCTTTATGCATGAAAAGAAGAAATTGTGACTACCAAGAACTTATGTTTCAATATTATTGTGAGTGATATCCACTCTAGCCCCAATGATAATTCATGGGTGCATCTTTCTTAGCCCCATTTTTAAGCTGTTTGTCATGAGATTTTGAAAAGCAATGCACAGAAAAATTTGATTAAACTAAGAGCTCACTGTGCCAGATGCTATACATAATTAGCCAGGAATCCTTTATGCTTGTACCCTTACTGAATACCTTGCCTAGTTGTATCCAATTTCTCAGGAAAAGATAGAAATGAGCAATATTTGCTTTCTGTGCCTTCCACTCAATCTTTTGAGGCCCAGAACTCATAGAAGACTCATCCTACAGAAAGGTAAGTTGCTCTTTGTGTTGACATAATATTCACATAACCTAAAATTAACTATTTTAAAGGTAGCCATTTTGTGGTATTTAATATATTCAAAGTGTTATGCACCTGCTACCCCAAATGCCCCAGTCTGGCTCCAGAACATTATCCTCATCCCACAAGGAGACCCTGGACCCAATGTGCTGTCACTCTCCATTCCCTTAGTCCCTGGAATCCACCATCTGCTCTGCATCTGTTTCTATTGAGTTACTCTTTCGCATACTTCATAGACATGAAATCATATAATATATAGTCTTTTGTGTCTGGTTTTCTAAACTTAGCATGGTGTTTGAATCATGTTATAGCAGGCAGACATTGGTACTTCATTCCTTATATTCAAGGAATGAAACCCTGCATGGCTGGATAATATTCCTTCTTATGATTAATGTTGCATTTTGTTTATCCATTTATTGGTTGATGGGCATATGGGTTGTTTCTACCTATGGCTATCAGGAATAATGCTGCTATATGAATAATTTGTTGGCATTGTTTTTTGTGCAGGCATTTGTTTTCAGTTTTCTTGGGTATTGACTGGAAATGATGGATCCTAAGCTAGCTCTAACTGTAATATTTTGAGACACTGCCAAACTCTTTTCCATAGTCGCTGTACTGTTTTTCATCCCCACCAGCAACATAAAAGGATTCCAATTTTCCCACATCTTCACCAACACTCATTTTTCATCTTTTTTTATTATTGCCATCCTACTGGATGTAAGTGATATCTCATTGTTGTTTTGGTTTTTATTTCCCTAAAGACTGATGATGTTTAAAATTGGTGATGTTAAACAGCATTTCATGTATTTATTGGCCATTTGCTACATCTTCTCTGGAGGAATGTCTTCACATCCTTCCCCCCACCACCCATTTTAAAAATCAAGTCATCTTTTTTTGTTGTTGTTATTCTCTATATATTCTAGACACTAGACCTTAATCAGATAACTAATTTGCAGATATTCCCTTCCATTTTGTGTATTGCCTTTTTAATTTCTTGATGGTGTTTTTGAAGCACAATGAGTTTTTAAATTTGGTAAAGTAAATAAAGTACAAATCATTGACTTGTTTCTTACTTGTGCTTTTGGTATCACATCTGAGATACATTAGCATCTTAATGGGCTGTTTGCAGCTAATAAACTCTTAACTCTATAAAGTATTGAAACTGTAATCCTAGGGTTTCAGGCCTTTAGTAGAAGGGATTAAGATGAGTCTTGGTGGGAGTGGCCTTGAAGGAATGTTTTTCAGGTCAACAGATTATCAGCTACCTATTCTGAATAGAGTAAAGCCACCCTGAGCATACAGGAAGTGAACCTCTACCAAGTATAGTATGCTGGTCATAGGTACAGCTTTGGAGGCAAACAGACATGAATTTGAAACCATCACTTACTTGGTAGCTGTGTGTTCCTGAGCAAGTTAATGAACCTCTCTTAGTTTTCTTGTTCTTCAAAGGGAACTCCCCTTCATGAGGACAGTTTGTAAATAGCTTAATACAGTGTGTTGTGCATAGTGCATGCTTAATGGTAAATGCTATTGTTGAGTACATTATTAACAATTATTACTTCATTAATAAGTATATATGGTACAAAACCAAAATGAATGATGGTTCCCACAGTCAGGGGCTCTGTATTAACTATGCAGAAGTTCTTCTTGAATGTGACTAATTGAAAGATGATTACATAGATAAATTTACATTTACAATCAAAATTTTCCATGACCATGTAGCTCAGTCTTCTCCTTTAGGTTCTATAATCAGAGACCTATGGGTCACCTGCATAAGTGCAGGGAAATCTCCCCTAAAAACGTTTGTGGAATCCAGTCAAGGCAATTTCCTTACCTCAGTTCCCTGCAGTTTATTACTAGGGCATCATCAGGCTTTGGGGTTAATTTCATGTGCTCCCTGGGTGCTGCAGTTGGATAAATTGCTCACAGTTACCCAAGTTAGAAGTGGCTGATTTGGATGGGAAAAATGACTCTTGTGACTGTGCCCTGTCATAAGAGCAGTTGCCTAACTGTGAAATTAATTCCTTATCCAAGGAGGGAGCTGGCAGGTTATGTGTGAGAGCTGGAAGCTTCTAAATCGACAGTCCACTTTGGTGCCAAATAATGGTGCATTATCTAGGGCGGCGGGAATAATTTAACAGCATTCAGTAGGACAGAACACTGGTTGTAACTCAAAAAGTGGCAGTATGGTTGTTTCTTCAGAGAGTGGTGTGTGTGTTTAGTCACTAAGTTGTGTCCAGCTCTTTCTGACCCCCCTGGACGGTAGCCCACCAGAATCCTCTGTCCATGGGATTATTCAGGTAAGAATACTGGAGTGGGTTGCCAGTTCCTTCTCTCTAAGATCTTCCTGACCCAGGGATCAGACCCAAGTCTCCCATGTCTCCTGTACTATAGGCAGATTCTTTACCTGCTGAGTGTAATTCTTCTAAGAAACTGTGTGTGGTTTTTTCCCTCTGAGCTAACGAAGTTTTTGTGGATCAATTAGTATGTTCTGCAGTTCTGATTGCATTAAACAGTAAAAATTCTAAAGATACTCTTAACACTAGGAGTCAGGCTAATAGAGTACAAAGCATTGAAATAGAATTGGGATACCCAGTTTTAATCTACCTTTCCCCATCTCTGGACCTTCCAAATATCTCCACATCTCTCGAAGTCTGTTTTCTTAACTGTAATGGGAAAATTGGAGTGAAAAAATTCTTTAGATGGTTGTTAAATTATTTCATTTTTCAATAGCAATGTGTATGCCCTGCAGGATAAAATTCAAAGGTACAGCTACTAGGGTGTATTTCGGTCCACATTATACATGCATCTTTGTAGCCATCCCTTTTCTATTTCCATGATGTGTTATAAAAAATCCCCTAAGTTTTCAAGGCATCTTTATAACTATCATTTATATTCTTGCTTAATAAGCCCTCATTCTCTAGTTATCCATATGGGTATAAGCCCTTTGCCTTCTATTATAAATGCTTTGAATTTTATTCATTATTTAAGTTAATAAATGAAGTTTAAGTCCTTACCTTATATCAAATACCATGCCACATGTTGGGGATATGCTAAAAATAGAATATGTTCCTTCCCCTCTAGAGTTTATGTTCCTGGTGATGATATAGCAGGTAATAAACAGAAAAACAAAACAGTTTCAGGATGTAGTTGCAGTTGCTATTACTTTAATAAGAAAATTGCTAAAATCTCAGCATTCAACAAACTAAGATCATGGCATCCAGTCCCGTCACTCCATGGCAAATAGATGGGGAAACCACGGAAACAGGGACAGACTTTATTTCCTCGGGCTCCAGAATCAGCGTGGCTGGTGGCTGCAGCCATGACAATAGAAGAGGCTTGCTCCTTGGAAGAAAGGCTATGACCAACCTAGAGAGCACGTGAAAAAGCAGAGACGTTGCTTTGTCAGTGAAGGCCCATGTAGTGGAACTCTGGTTTTCCCGGTAGTCATGTACGGATGTGAGAGTTGGGCCACAAAGAAGGCTGAGTGCCGAAGAACTGAAGCTTTGGAACTGCTGGAGAAGACTCTTGAGAGTCCTGTGGACTGCAAGGAGATCCAACCAGTCCGTCCTAAAGGAGATCAGTCCTGAGTGTTCACTGGAAGAACTGATGCTGAAGCTTATTCTTCAATACTTTGGTCACTTGATGCAAAGAACTGACTCATTTGAAAAGACCCTGTTGCTGGGAAAGGTAGAAGGCAGGAGGAGAGGGGATGATGGAGGATGAGATGGTTGGATGGCATCACCGACTCAATGGACATGAGTTTGAGCAAGCTCTGGGAGATGGTGAAGGACAGGGAGGCCTGGAGTGCTGCAGTCCATGGGGTCACAAAGAGTCAGACATGACTGAGCGACTGAACAATAAGCTTGTGTTGAAGCACAAGAAAAATTAGATCTGCTCTAGAGGGGATTGGATTTTCATTCAGGTAGCCTTCTTTTCACCCATTTGTGGGTGTTTGCTTTGAATCAATGCTCAGATTTGAGGTTAGTACTGTGAAGGATAATAATAATTTCACAGACCCTTGGTAGAATGAATGGCTAACTTCTTTGTGAAAACAGTTTTTCGAACATGAGTCAGCCACATGTGTAGAACAAATGCATTGTTCTACAGTGGTCCCACCCCAGAAATCAGTAGACTGGATCCCGGTCCCCATTGTCTGGACTGTGAATATTAGAGGTTGGATTGGGCTGATTAAATGCTGAACTCTTGTCCATCTCTTGTAGTTTTATTTGAAGGTTCACACCCTGGGTCATTGCTGATTACATGTAAATAATACTCTTGTGAAGACTTAAGGACCATAGAGAGGGAACACATGATCCATTCTAGTCTCTGGCGTTAACTTACTGTGTGTCATTGGGAGAGTCACAGAACTTGTCTGGGATTTGGTTCCTCAAGGTGTAAATATGAGGGATGACTTGGCATGCCATTGCATCTCGATTTCATCCCATGCGCCATGTGTAGTATGGGTCACTGAGTCAGGGCACAGTGGAAAAGCACGGATGATCACGTCTGCTATCGGTGAGGCAGAAAGGAAGCTGTGAGTTAGATCATGTGTCTAGTTCCGCATCTGGCTAGAGAAATCGTCTACCTTTATCAATAGGAATCTCAGCTAATTGAGATTTTCTGCCTTCTAAAGGTAAGCTTTAAAAACAGATTCTTATTGGTTTTGGATGTCCCCCCAGATTTTCAAAATTTTTCTGGTTGTGTGTATGTTTGTTTGCTTTTCTTTCCAGCTGTCAACTAATCATCATTAGAGGAATAACAGTAACCATCGGGCTCTGTATATCCCCTCAAGAGCCCAGGAACCCTGCTCAGAAAACAACATTTCTATCTTTGGGAACAGACAGGCTGCCTCTGCTGAAATGTTGAGCTTAGAAGCTGGTTAGGCTTCCAGATGTGTTCTGACACAAGAGACAGTTTGCGCTTTCAGAGCCGAGCCTCCAACAATGCCAGCTGATGGAGCACAGCTGGCCGCATGCTCAGAGGCTTGTTTCCTTCTGAGAGACAATTTAGTTGAAAAAGTTGACCATCCTAAGCACGGGAATCTTTCTGTGCCCCCACCCATCTCCACCCCCTCCTCCAGAGGTCCCTGCCACCTAAACAAATACTTCTGTTAGAGGAGAACGGTCCTCCTCTTCAACTATCATAAATCGCTTTTCCTTTCATAGAGATTGTGGTTAATTTTATTATAGTATATAATGGATGAAGCACGTTGAGTGCGAGAATGTATCTATCCACTGTAATTACATCAACATTTTTAAGCTTAAAAAAGTGTTACAGAAAGAACTCATTTTGCATCTATAACCAAGAATGCTCCATGTGTTTTTACAAGAGGATAATAAAGACATAAATGGGATAGATGGGGCTAAGTAGTTTTACAGATGGTGGTTGCATATTAAAGATTAAATTGCTGTCTATAAATAAAACCACTTTTACAGTAACTAGGTTACTGCTTTATCTTAATTTAGGTGTAATTGAGAGCATTAGCGTTCTTCATAATAGCCCAATGAATGTTCCTGCAGACTGTAAACAGGGCTCCATGGAATGCTAGCTGATGAATTTCCTTTGCTACTGAGAGGCCCTAACTTAAAAGGTTACCCTAGAAACTGCTGATTTCCAGTTCTTAACATTGATTTCTGATTCAGAGGATTTTAGAAAGATCCTGTGGGTCTCCTTAAGGAGGTCAGATATCTCAGTTTTCATTGTATTTTGTGTGTGTGTATGTTTGTATAATGCACTGGGGTATTTTGATCTCCAGTGTTGTTTTCTTTTCCTTGTCATATTTTTATCAAAATGACTATATTCAGCCCTAAATATAAATCTCTAGATCTTGGGCTTCCATCTTCCTGGTGAAATGAGAACCATAAAGTCAAAATGATTACAAAATAGGAATTTACTTTGAAGTGTATTCATTTGATTTGAGGATGAGAAAAAAAATAGAAAAAAAAATACCACCTTTCACATGGGAATGGAATAATAAAACTCTAATGTCCCACTTTTATTTGTATTGTCACTTTACAAGTCTAGAGTCCTTAAGGAAATGAGGCAACACAGTAGCATGATTAAAGTGAGGTCTAAGGAGCTGAACTGTTGGGTTTAAATTTTCCTTATACTATCTGCTGCCCCTGTGAACTTGGACAAGTCCTTTGATTTCTTTGTGCTTTGCGTTCCTTCTCTGCAGACTGGCATCATCATAGTATCAAGCACATAGGATTACTGTAAGGATTACGTGACTTATTCATGTAAAACTGTAGGAGCAGTCCTAACACAGTGAAAACTCCATAGTGTCCCTCGCCCATATGCACACACGCATGCACTCATACAACATGTTATGTTGTTACCATGACATACTCTTGAGATACTTTTCTTTATTAATTCCTTAACCATATTTGCAGGGGTCGGGGTATGTAGAAGGTGCCACGTAGTATGCTAGTTGCTGGGGATGGGAAATTGCAAAAGCACAGTTTCTAATTCTAGGAGTTCTAAAGCAATATGTAAGTTCTAAAAGAGGAAGAACCTTGTCATTCTAGTCTAGCATCCTCAGTGTCTGACACATGGTTGGTGCTGAGAAAGAGACTTGCTAAATGGATAAATTGGCTCCATCAAGGTCCTGAGCCCCACCTCCAGAGGTTCAGAAGATGTTACCCGCAAAGCAAAATGGTCTTACTCTTTCAGAGAAGGAAGACTAGGTACTGTGTAGCAAAACTCAGTGTCCTCTGCAGATACTGGAAAAGTTAAGGATGTTGGGGAAAAGCTTCCACAAGATAAAGTCAGTCACAAAGACAGTTGCCATGGAATAGGAGGATAAGGGAAACTCACTACAGTAGTGAAAATTCTGTTCGATCTGAAAGTGTGGAGAGGGATTTGATAGCTTAAGAAAACTGAGACACACTAATGTAAAGTCAAAAAGAAGGAAAACCTTGTGCATTTGGCCAGCTTCAGGACTGCAGAGGAAAGCAAATCATATTTAAAAGTCCCTTTCATTTCCTGGTTTGAATTGTATTTTGTGATTTCCCCCAACAGACATACTGTCCTAATTAAATTTATCCTAGGAGAAGGGGACAGATGGCTATAGTTCTCCCTCCCTTCACTTGCCCAAAGAGCTAGGTTTGGGAAAAGGATGGCTGAGTAGAAATAATTGTTGTGCAAATTAGCCCTTGGTGAAATTGCTGGAATGGAATGATTTTCTGAGGATGAGCTAATATAGAAACAAATATGAATCCCAGGCCCCTCTCACTAGAGTCCAGCTATATATAGAATCACGAAATTTTAGAGTTGGAAGAGATCTGGAAGCCCCCTACCCCAATACCTTCATTTTATAGATAGGGAGACTGAGACCTAGGCAAATTAAGCAGCTATCTTAAGATCATGCGTCAAACATTGGCAGACCTAGCACTTGAGCCTTGTTTCCACAGGAAATGGTAGAGACCGTAGATACTGCTGCAGGGGTGCTCAAAGCAGGAAGGTGTTGAACAGATGCAAACAGAACTCTAGAAATGGAAGAAAGTAACTTTTAGGAAGTCCACAGGGATTTTAACAGCGTTTTATTGGGAGTTCCATAGAATTACAGATACAAATATTTTTCTGATGTTCATTTACACCACTCCTGACGATCAACTCTTTCCTTAAAAATAAGATAGAGAGGTATGATTTGGATCGTATAAATAGAACCATATAAAATTGTCACTTATCTGACCATTTTCGACACATGAAAGTTTCTGTGATACTCCAACACACAAATGAGTGCTGATTTGCTAGTCTAAGAACATAGCAATGTGACCAGGAATAATTTATGCTTCCTAAATCCCCTAACCAAATTTTCTAGTCCTGTTATGGTCATGTTGCCTTAACTGAAATTCATCTTCCTCCAGTAATCTGATCATGCCTCATAAAACATAAATACTGTAAAGGGAAACCTGGCTGTTATTTTTAAAAGTAACAATATTACTAAAAAATTTTAAGTAATAGGAAATACTACTTGCTACTGAGTACTTACCTGTCGTAAGTACTATGGTATTATGCTAAGTATTTTATCTACATTATCATATTTAATTTGCATTACCTCTGTGAGGCATAGCTAATTTTTTTTAAGACTTTACTTTTTAAGTAGTTTAAGATTCACATCAAAATTGAGGGGACGGTACGGAGATTGCCCTTTATATTCTCTGCCCTCATACATGCATGAAGTGAAGTTGCTCAGTCGTGTACTACTCTTTTCGATCCCATTGACTGCAGCCTACCAGGCATCTCCGTCCATGGAATTTTCCACACAAGAATACTGGAATGGATTGCCATTTCCTTCTCCGGAGGATCTTCCCGATCCAGGGATTGAACCCAGGTCTCCTGCATTCCATGCAGATGCTTTACCATCTGAACCACTAGGGAAGCCCATACATGCATAGACCCCTGACTATCAACATCCCCCATCACAATGGTACATTTGTTACATTTGATGAATCTACATTGAGACATCACAAACACCTAAAGTTCATAGTTAACATTACAATTCACTCTTGGTATTTTACTGTCTATAGTTTGAAAATATGAGCAATGACATGTATTTATAATTTATGGTATCATATTATACAAAGTATGTTCAATGCCCTAAAAATCATGTTCTCCTTTGTATTCATCCCCACCTCCTCTTCCCACCTCCAAACTCTGGCAACCACCCATCTCTTTACTGTCTCTATAATTTTGCTTTTTTCAAAGTATCAAATAGTTGGAATCACATGGTATATAACATTTTCAGATTAGCTTCTTTCACTTAGTAATAATTGTGTAATGTTCCTACTCCATGCCCTTTCATGGTTTGATGGTCCATTCCTTTATAGCACTAAATAATACTCCATCATTTGAATGTACCATAGTTTATCTACTCATCTACTGAATGACGTCTTCATTATTTCAAAGTTTTGGCAGGTATGAATAAAGCTACTAGAAACATCCATGTGCAGGTATTTTTTGTATGTATGGACATAAGTTTGCAACTTTCTTGGGTAAACACCATAAAGCAACATTGCTGGAGCCTGTGGTGCGAGGATGCTTAGTTAGTAAGAAACCACTGCACTGTCTTACAAATTGTTTGCTAGTTGCTCCGTCATGCAGGAATACTGGAGTGGGTTGCGTTTTCCTCCTCCAGGGGATCTTTCTGACTCAGGGATTGAACCCAGGTCTTCTGCATTGCAGGCAGATTCTTGACCATCTGAGCCGCCAGGGAAGCCCACTGCTGCAGTATGGTTCAATCTGAAGTGCACTGAAATAAACAGGTTGACAGGAAAAAGATAAATAAGGAGGCATGGAACAAGATTTTTAAAAAAGAGAGAAAGAAGAAGATTGAAGCAACCAGCAGACACCATCTCTCAGTATTAAAAGGCCTGAATCAGATTGCTTTTAACTTCTTGGTCTCTCATATCCTTGGTTAGTGATAACTTTATTTCTTCACACAGCTTAGCCATGTTAAATCCACTACAGAGAGGTGACACAACAATGTAGATGAATACCTGGGAGTGGGGGAGAAGGCAATTTATTTTTCTGAATCTGTCACAGTCTCCTAAATAATATATAAGGGCAAGGAAATTTTGGTTCTGTTAGAGTAGATGTAATAATACAATACACTAGATCAAGTATTTTCAAAGGTAGAAATAGAATTAAAATGATTGGCTATACCATTTTGCATTCCCACTAGCAATGACTGCTGTTCCACATCCTTACCAGCAGTTGGAGCTGTCAGTGTTCCAGAAACTGACCATTTTAATAGGTGTGTAGTGATATGTTATTGGTGTTTTAATTTGCATTTCCTGATAACATATGATGTGAGCATGTTTTCATATGCTTATTTTTACCATATATATATACACACACACACATATATGTGTATGTCTTCTTAGATGAGGTGGCTGTAAAGGTCTTGGTCCCATTTTTTAATCAGTTTGCTTGTTTTCTGGAATACTATTCTTAATATCTGTTTTAAAGGAGAGGAATATGAGAGTGAATGAGATTAGCATATTTGCTCAATGTCAAGCCAGTTTTTAAACTCAGAAGCTAGAATTCAAACCCAGATCTGTCTGGATGTAAGTCAGTACATTGTTTATTTGGCTGTGCCAGGTCTTAGTTGTAGCATACAGTATCTTTGATGTCCATTACAGCATGCAGACTCTTTAGTTAGGGCATGTGAATTCTCAGTTGTGGCATGTGAGAGCTAATTCCCTGATCAGGGATCAAATGCATTAGGAACGTGGAGTCTTAGCCAAGAGACCTCCAGGGAAGCCCCTCTAGGTCTGCACTTGTGATGCCTGTTCTCTGTTACCTTTGTAAAATGCCATTTCACAGCATCCTCAAGGTTAAGCATCCTTTCTGTGTGTGAAACTGCCAGTGATGAGAACCCAGAACTTCCTGCTGCAAAGTATCATGGAATGATTTCAACTATTCAAACACGTATCCTAATTTGTTTCCCACCCACCCCCCAAGATGCCTCCCATTCACTTCCCTGCTCTGTGCACTCACTGAGTCCCATGCTGTACTTGTTGCATAAGACATCAATTTCAGTATGACCACCTGCCTAAGTTTTCACAAAGTAAAATGAGATTGCATTAATTATAACATTCTATTGGGGATAGATGATATTGATTTCTTAATCACAGCATGACAATGGAAAGCAGTTAATTTCTTTATTAGTGTGGTCTACTGTACATTTCTAAACAGCAGCATTTTCTCCATGGGACACCTTTGGCAATCCCATCCTTTCACAGAGTTCACCAACCTGAGCTGGAAATATCTCACGTTGCCCAGAAATTAGTTTCCGGGACATTTCTGCAGACACAGGACTTACAGTCTTGGCAGTTGCCCATTCTAAGGACAGGCAGTTGCCTGTGGTAAGATATTGCAGCAGGAATAATCTCATTCACAGGAATGCTTAAAGTAGGCAAGAAGGTGCCAAGGCCTTACTTTGCTTTTTTGTGAGGGTTTTATCATAGCACTCAAAGCATCTGTTCAGTCCCTTTTTCTGATGGAGTCTTCACCTCCTAGTAGAGTGTCCTTCAAGAGATTAGCTCAATAGAATTGAGTGGGTTTTACTCTACAAAGAATTCTGGGGTCAGATAAGTTTATTAGACAAAATGCAGCAGATTTTGTTCTTCTCAGTATTTAATTTATCATCATTTGTCAGGTTATTTGGGTCATGTTTCATCACACACACTGAATCATAAACTTTCTAAGGGGAGAAATCAGTCTGAATTTTCTCACCACTGATTCTCCAGTAGCAACAGGCATAGTCAACATACGTTAGCAAACTAAATGAATGAATGAGTGAATAAAGAAGTTAGGTAAATAAGCATAAAGAGATAGCCTGAGAATCTACCAGAAGGTGAGAAATAAGAACAAGAGAATGAAAAAGGAACTTTACTAACTTAATTTCTCTAAAACTAGGCTTGCTATAAACTCTGTATCCCGGACTGGGATTGTTTGGATTTGTTAAGATGGATGGTTGTATGTATTTTTAGGTTCTGAAAGCCTGAAACTGTGTTCTCCAGATGGAAAGGAGGATGGGAGCATCTGGAAGCAAACTTACTCTGAGGATCCTCTTTTCACTACCCTTCACACCCTGGCAGCTGGTCAGATGAGCCCCATAAACAATTGCCACTATATTTCCATATCATTCTGTCTTATCCACTCAGAAAGCTTCAGTGGGCTGCAATTTGGTTACCCATTTTTCATGAAGGTCGAATTTTTCCACCTTTGCTGGCTTCTTGGCTGCTGTGATTGTTCATAATAGTCCATTTTTCATGTCCACACCGTCAGTGGGAACCCAGGTGCAGTGCATGGAGATGTGGACAGGTGTTTAAACACTGCCTGGGCTCTCATACACAGGGCTTTGCATGCTGGAGGGAAATGCTGGATGAGAATAAATTCCATACGATGAGGAATGATCTGCTGATATATCTAACAACATAGATGAATGTCAACATTGTTAAAGAAGCCAAATGCAAAAGGATATATGTTGTAAGATTTCATTTGCACAACTCCAGAAAATATAATTTATAGGGATAGAAAGCAGATCAGTGGTTGTGTGGGACTGAGGGTGGTGGGAAGGAATGGATTATAAAGTTTTATGGGGAATCTGTTGGAGATAGAAATGTTTTATATGTTGATTGTTGTAGTATTTACGCAGGTCAATATAGTTGTCAAAACTCACAGCATTGCATACTTTTAAAGATATACACTTTGCTGTTGTTCAGTCACTCAGTTGTGCCCGACTCTTTGTGACCCTATATACTGCAGCATGCCAGGCATCCCTGTCCTTCACCATCCTCCAGAGCTTGCTCAAACCCATGTCCATTGAATCGGTGATGCTATCCAACCATCTCGTCCTCTGTCATCCCCTTCTCCTCCTGCCTTCAACCTTTCCCAATGAGAGTCTTTTCTAATGAGTCAGCTCTTCATATCAGGTGGCCAAAGTATTGGAGCTTCAGCTTCAGCATCAATCCTTCTAATGAATATTCAGGACTGATTTCATTTAGGATGGACTGGTTGAATCTCCTTGCAGTCCAAGGGACTCTCAAGAGTCTTCTCCAACACCACAGTTCAAAAGCATCAATTCTTTGGCGCTCAGCTTTCTTTATAGTCCAACTCTCACATCTGTACATGACTTCTGGAAAAACCATAGCCTTGACTAGGTAGACCTTTGTTGGCAAAGTAATGTCTCTGCTTTTAATATGCTATCTAGGTTGGTCATAGGTTTTCTTCCAGGGAGCAATCGTCTTTTAATTTCATTACCACAGTCACCATCAGCAGTGATTTTGAAACCCAAGAAAATAAAGTCTGTCATTATTTCCATTGTTTCCCCACCTATTTTCCATGAAGTGATGGGACTGGATTCCATAATCTTCATTTTTTGAATGTTGAATTTTAAGCCAGCTTTATCACTCTCCTCTTATGCCTTCATCAAGAGCCTCTTTAGTTCCTCTTTGCCTTCTGCCATAAGGGTGGTGTCATCTGCATATTGAGGTTATTGATATTTCTCCTGGCAGTCTTGATTCCAGCTTGTGCTTCATCCAGCCTGGCATTTCACATGATGTACTCTGCATACAAGTTAAATAAGCAGGGTGACAGTATACAGCCTTGATATGCCTATATATAAATTGTACCACAGTAAAAAAAAAAATTCAAAAATAAAAAAGATGTATTATACTGGAAAGGACGACACTCAAGATCTTCTACTTTGCTTCTTAACCCTAAGATGCTGCTATTTCATTCTTTAGGTCCAGGGTATTGCCGATCTAGTGGACATACAAGAAGTCTGAAGAAAAGCTTTTCATATCAGTATGAATCCACTTATGAGATAAAGACCACACAGGAAGTTGAAGAGGGAAGGCTTAATGTAAGAAAGTTATTAACTTCTGATGAAAGAGTAGCTGTAAAATGTAAGGAACCTCCATGTGGTACCCTAGGGCTGAGTGAGAGCACCCAACGAAGGCCAGACTTGGAAGGGACCCTCTCCCCAGGGTCAGGGTTCAGACTTTATTATAGGACAGGGTATGTTACCAAATGCAAGTTCATGTGCTCAATGCACAGTGAGGCAAAAGAAAAAAAAAAAAAACACAACATTTAAGTCTGTAGCAGAGAAAGGTTTATTGCAGGACCATGCAAGGAAACAGGTGGCTTGTGACCCTCCAAGCCCCCAAACTCCTTGAAGGGTTTCATTAAAGCACTTTTAAAGACAAGGTGAGGGAGAAGTGTGGTTAGTTGTTGCAAACTTCTTGCTAGAGCAGTCCTTTGTTCTTGTAGCTCTCTGCATGTGTCAGGTCACGGTGTTACTGTAAACCTCCAGCAGGCAAATATTATTCCCTGTTCTTCAACTTTTTATCTCTATATAAATGGACTCTTAAAAGTCAAAGCCCTGAGAATGGGCTATCCTGTACATTTTCAGGCTATAGGCAACATTCTTTTAGAAAAGGTGTGGAGTCAGCATGAATATGCACAGGAAAAGGAATAGATCTAATATCGAGTCAGATTTGGTCTTCCTGATGACAGGTATATTTCAGCCCATTGGATACTAGAGGAGTTTGCTTGTTGGTTTGGATCAGAGCTGATCTGTAGTCACTGAGCAAGTGGCAGGCAGTCTTCTAAAGGGTAAAGGGGGTACACCTGATCAGCAGCTGGTGGTATGAGTATGCAGGTGAAGGAGGTCCTAGGATATGGTAAGCCATACATATGGATAAGCCTGCAAAGGGAGTGATGGCTTAGTGGTATGAATGGGATCTTCCTGATTGCAGGAAGGCTGAGTGTGTACCTATAGTAAAAATAAGGATTTGGGGAGAGCAGAGTCCTGGAGCTTATGGCATCTCTGTCGAAAAAGCTGCTGGTAGGTTATTATTGTCAAACTGAGCAGAGGCTGCAGTGTGGCCAAGGGATTCTGAGCAGGTGGCTGGGTCAGAGCTCCACTGAGAATCTCACACCCAAAATGCTGATCCACTGCACAGTAGCAAAAAAGAGCAAAGGACCATCTCCCTGTGTGTCCCTCCAAGGGAAAGTCAATGTTATTTTTCCCTTAAAGGAGAGCTGCTTATAGAAAGCCTGGCCAGATGAAAGAAGGCAAATGTTGAATTTAGAGTTGAGAGACAGTTAGGTGATACTTGGCATGCTTATTGTTATGGGTTGAATTGTCTCGCCCCACACACAAAAGGATATGTTGACAATATAACACCTGGTACCTTTGAATATGAACTGATTTGAAATATAATGAAGTTCAGACATCATTAGGTTGGGCCCTAATCCAGTGTGACTGGTGTCCTTGAAGAAATGAAAAAATGCTGTGTGAAGACAGACATACAGGGAAAATGTCACATGACAGCAGAGGCAGAGATCAACCAATGCAGCTGGAGGGCAGAGAGCACCAAGGGTCAAACCCACCAACAGAAGTGGGGAAGGATTCTGCTGTGAATTTCAGAGGGAGCTCGGCCCTATAGACACTTTGAAGTTGGACTTCTGTTCTCCAGAACTGTGCAAATAAATCTCTATTGTTTTGAGTCACCCAGTTCATATTACTTTGCCCTGGCAGCTCTGTGAAACTAATAGAGATTTGGTCCCAGCAAGTGGAGCAACAACTATCTAGAAACTGCAGAAATTGCTTTGAAATCAGGTAAAGAACAGAGGCTCTAAGTGTTTCAGGGCACTTGATAGAAAAAGCCTAGTTGACCTTGATGAGATTGTCGGTAGAAATAGAAATGTTAAAGGTGATTCTGGTGGGAGCTCAGAAAGAGGAAAGGAGAGTTGCAGAGAAAGTTTCTCTTGTTATGGGGAATACCTAAATTATCAAAAGCAGAATGTTGCTAATAATGGCAACATTGACAGTACTTCTGGTAAAGTCTCAGGATTGAGGGACAAGTTGGGCCCTGAAGGAAAATGCTCTTCATTATTAAGTGGCAGAGAACTTCGTGAGTTATGCTCTGCTGTTGGGAAGAGAGGAGAACATAGATGAGATGAACTTGGAAACGTCAGTTTTGGTACAGCATGGTCATTGTGGCATAAATGTAAGGTGCAAAAGGGAAAAATACTGATGAATGAACTGTTAAGGAAAAGAAAGCTCCTGGGGTTACAGGAAGCTGAAAGAGGCAAGGAAGGGCCCTCCCCTAGAGGTTTCAGATCCTGCTCACACCTTGATTTTGGACTTCTAGCCGACCCCCATCCAACCTACCCCACAACATCGAGACAGTACATTTCTATTTTTAAGCACCTTATTTGCCTTTGTTAAGACAACCCTGGAAAATAAGTACGCTTGGCAGATTTCATTCATTAATTCAGATTTTGAGTTAAAACCTTTTTAATAATTATGTTTGCTTGGTTGGTTAGAATATAGACAAAATTGTACTTTATATGTTGTAATAAAATTACATTAATCCAAAAGTACTTTGATTTCAGTGAACATGCCTTGATTGAAGCCTCTGCCAGAGGAAGTATTTTGAGTTTCTGGATTTGGGCATTTGTTCAGTTATCAGCATTTGACTGGAACACAGACCTAAGGCACATTTGTTCTGCTAACTTTCTGATTTGCTTTCCCATGTATGAAAAATCAGTGTTTAACTATTATACTCTATTCAGATGACGTATGTATTCTAAATAGTAAAGATTTCATTATGGACACCTTATTTTTCTTTATTCATATAAACAGTTCTGAAAATAGCCTTAAAAAAAAAACTTCTTTGTTTCATCAAGTTAGTCACTATTGCTATAACTTTGGTCCCCTAAAAATAATTTCTGGCATGTATAAAAGGCTGACTTGACATCTACTGATTAAATATGCAATTCACAGGAATTTTTTTTATGGCTTTAAAGAACTAAGAAACCATTTCAATGAAAGAACAAAAGCAAGTATTTGACACATTCATTAACAAATATATCAAATATTGCATCCTTAAATGGGCACTTTGGGTATGATGGGATATTCAGTAGGACACCAAATTTATACCATTGTTTTTGGCTCACACTAAGAAAAACACAGAAGCAAAATGATTTCTTCTATTTTAAACCCATTGTTATGTCTACCTTTGCCTTAAATCCCCCTGCTCAGTGGTGTCTGAGCCTGGGGCACAGAGTAACCTTAGAAGATTCTAAAACAACCGTTTCACCATGAATTTCTTATGTAAGGATAATAAAGGGTAAATGTCCCTCGTGTCCTATTCATGCTTGATTAGGAGACTTGCCTTCCCCATGTGGAAGAAGAGGAGACAGACCACTGAGCCCCTCTAACTTTTTTTCTCATTGGGGTTATGTATGTGCAAATGGTGGAGTTAGACCTCGAATCCAGTCCAGGTCTTGGTTATTACTTATAAAATATAATTTAAAATTTACCTTCATGCAGATGGTATGGACTTCCCAGGTAGCTCAGTGGTAAAGAATCTGCCTGCCAATGCAGGGAATGCAGAAGACTCAGGTTTGATCCCTAGGTCGGGAATATCACTGGGAGAAAGAAATGGCAACCCACTCCAGTAATCTTGCCTGGAGAATTCCATGGACAGAGGAGTCTGGTGGACTATAGTCCATGGGGTCACAAAGAGTCAGAAATGACTTAGTGACTGAGCATGTACACAGATGGTATATGAATTAAATGAGATGATTGATATAAAGGATAAACCTAGTTGTTTTTGAAGGGCTCAATCATCATCATCACCATTACCTTCACCTGTAAAACAGAGATAATGGTGACTTCTTCTCAAGGGTATTTTGAATGTAACATGACAGAGCACTTTTGTAAAGTGTTTAGCTCTTTGATAAGCAGAAGATTGTTAGAGGCTAAAGATGGTGACTTTTTTGGGAAGGTATTCAACCTAAAAAATGAAGAATAAAGCTCTTTGAAAATATATTAGGATTACCTTATTTTTTTTTCATTCAAAAGATAGCATGTTAAGATGGAGAGAATTCTTGATCACATGCTACGCTCAAGAGAAAAATGAACCTGTCCAAGCACTCTGAATGAAATTCTCTTTTTTGCCCTTTCTATCTCCTTCCTCTCTTTGTGTTTTCCCTTTCTCCTGTCCGTCATTTTATTTGTATATAATTGTGTACGCGTTACATAACTCACATTATTCTGATTGCTTGAACATTTGGAGAGAAGATGTTTCCTGCATGCGAGTGTTCTGTTTTCTAGAAGAAAGCTTACTGTCTGAGTAGAGTGTTTATAGTCTGTTTCACTATTGCTGTCATTCTAATTCCTTAAAATAATGCTTCTCAAATTTCTGGGCTCCAAAATCACTGCAGACGGTGATTGCAGCAATGACGCTTACTCCTTGGAAGGAAAGTTGTGACCAACCTAGACAGCATATTAAACAGCAGAGACATTACTTTGCCAACAAAGGCCCGTCTAGTCAAGGCTATGGTTTTTCCAGGAGTCATGTATGGATGTGAGAGTTGGACAGTGAAAAAGGCTGAGTGTTGAAGAATTGATGCTTTTGAACTGTGGTGTTGGAGAAGACTCTTGAGAGTCCCTTGGACTGCAAGGAGATCCAACCAGTCCATCCTAAAGGAGACCAGTCCTGGGTGTTCATTGGAAGGACTGATGTTGAAGCTGAAACTCCAATACTTTGGCCACCTGGTACGAAGAGCTGACTCATTGGAGAAGACCTTGATGGTGGAAAGATTGAGGGCAGGAGGAGAAGGGGATGACAGAGGATGAGATGGCTGGATGGCATCATTGACTCGATGGCCATGAGTTTGGGTGGACTCCGGGAGTTGGTGATGGAGGTAACTACCGGGAGGCCTGGCGTGCTGCGGTTCACAGGGTCGCAGAGAGTAGGACACGACTGAGTGGCTAAACTGAACTGAACTGAAATCTGTGCATGAGAATTACTTGGAGAGTTTGCTTAAAAATATTGTCCCTTCATTTAAGAAATGCTGAACTAAGTGAGGGCCAAGGGAAGTGACTGCTCTTTATCATTCTGGCTGCATATCCTTGGATTGTTTGACTTACGTGAGTCTCAGAAACCTCTAGACTCATTTTGCAGAAAAAGAAACTAAGAGCCCTTTGTGTTTCTACAAAGATCTTTTTAAGTTCCATGTCTTCTCCTAGCCAGTGTATACACCAGTGTCTGTAACAAGGTGACAAGTATGTAGTGACTTAAGGAGTAAATATAATGCATTTAGTACTCAATCAGCACATTAAGAATTAGAAATGGCCAGTTAACATCTTAACTGTTTTCTGTTTTAGTGAGGCGGTTTTGCAGCATTGACTAAGCTGATTTGGAAAGGTCTCAGTCCAATTGCACAGCATTTAGCTACTTCTGTTTCCCTTACAAGTTAGCTTGGATTTCATGTTGATATTTCCTCAAGGTTTGAAATCAAGCAAGAAATATATATTGGCCTGAAAGTTTCCCTGCTCATTTACTGAGGAACCTTTTTTTTTAAGAGACACCACGCTGACCCCCACCACCCAGACTGCCAAAATGTGTTTCTTTATTGCCTACAGCACCATTATAATGAAACCAAAGGCACCAGTAATGGATTGATACAATCAGTAACGCCTCCTGTTTGACTGAGATCTTTCCTTTCAAAACTAAGCTGAAGGTCAATTAGAACAATGATGGAAGGCAGTTAATTTCCTGTTTATAAATACAGACTGAGAAATGCATTATTGATTGCTGCACTTTAAGGAAGGGACAACTGTTCTCATCTGTGGGCAGTCCAGGATGATGTAATTTATAAGGATAGAGGGTTCAGTGTTGCTGCATATGTCAAGTGAATGATGATTTATTTGACTAAGACCACATTAGGGCCAGGAGTCTGAAATACATGAAATAGAGTTCTACCCTTTTAAGAGCTTAATAAAATTAGGCATCAAATCAAGACTCAGACATATTAAAAGAATTGTAAATCATTATCATAATTGTGGAACTGCTGAGTGCTTTTGGAGTTCAAAGAAGGAAAAGATCCATTTGATCATAGGCACTGCAATAGTATTTACAGAAGAAATGGGATTTGACCAGGATTCTAACAAATGGGGAAAGAGGTGTGGTCTCAATAACCCATGCCACACACAGAGTGTTCAGAAGGGTATGGTGTGGAGAATGTGTGGGGACAGTATTATTGAATGAGTGGATAGCTATTCTGGAGATTATTATCTATAAGCGCATTCATTCTATAGTTTGAAATGATTGAGTGAAGATTTAATCAAGGAGACCACAACCCCATATTTCCAAATTAAAGGATAGACCATGATAGCATGTCCTACAGTGTACTCTATAGGAAGTTAAAATGTGGCTCATGAAATGGTGGTTCCGTAGCCAAATAAGTTTTCAAATAAATAAAATTAAAAGGGTTACATTTTGATTAGAGGCTTCTCAGAACCTTGAACAAACTACCATAAAGTTATCATTCTCTAAGAACTGAGTGGAGTCTATAGCATTTCCAAAGATGATTTGACCACAGAAAGAAATTAATTAAATATGTTTGAATATGTACATACATATATACAGACAGATAGGAGGCTTAAGTATAGCTTAGTAGGCAGAGACTCCGATTTTATTTTTCCAGAGCATCTCATAGTGAAAGTGTTTTCAGAGCATACTTACAGAAGTATTCATGAATTTTTTTTTTTTTTTTGGCTAGGGTTTTACTAAATCTAAATAACTTTCAATGTGCGATTTTGTCAATGTCCAGGTCATTCATTTCTTATGACAGCTCTTTCCTCTTTGTAATGTCAATTTTAAGAAGCCTATGAATGCCTTCTTTGGAGAAGAGACTGTGTAGGTCTTCTACCCAGTTTTTCATTGGATTATCTCATTCTTTTTTTTTATATCGAGCTGTGCTGATTGTGTATTTTATAGATTAATCCCTTGTGAGTTGCTTTTGTTTGAAAATATTTTTTCCCATTCTAGGGTTGTCTTTCATCTCATTCATGGTTTTCCTTACTGTGCAAAAGCTTTAACTAGGTCCCATTTGTTTATTTTGTTTTTATTTTCATTACTCTAGGAGGTGGGTCAAAAAAGTTCTTGCTATCATTTATGCCAAAGAATGTTCTTCCTTTGTTTTCCTCTAAGAGTTTTATAGTGTTTGGTCTTAAATTTAGGTCTTTAATTCATTTTGAATTTATTTTATGAGTATGGTATTAGGGAGTATTCTAATTTCATTCTTTTATGTGTAGCTGTCCAGTTTCCCAACATCATTTATTGCAGAGACTGTCTTTTCCCCATTGTGTATCCTTGCTTCCTTTATTATAAATTAGGTGATCATAGGTGTGTGAATTTATATCTGGGTTTCTGTACTGTTCCATTGATCTATATTTCTGTTTTTGTTCAAGTATCATATTGTCTTGATTACTGTAGCTCTGAAGTATAGTATGAAGTCAGGGAGCCTGATTCTTCCAGTTCCATTTTTCTTTCTCAAGATGTCTTTGTTTATTTGAGCTATTGTGTTTCCACACAAACTGTAAAAAATTTTGTTCTAATTATGTAGATAATATCATTGATAATTTGATAGGGATTGCCTCAAATTGTAGAATGAAGTAAATCTGAAAGGTAAAAGCAGATATCATATATTAATGCACGTATGTGAAATCTAGAAAAATGGTACTGATGAACACATTGGCAGAGCAGGAATAAAAATGCAGATACAGAGAACAGACATGTGGACATGGGGGAAGGGGAGGTGGGATAAATTTGGAAGTTGGGAATGGCATATATATATATACTACCATGTGTAAAATGAATAGCTAGTGGGAACCTGTTAAGTAGCATGGGGAGCTCAGGTGCTCTGTGGTACCCTAGGTGGGAGGTGATTAGGAAGAGGGCGTGGGACGAAGATCCGAGAAAAAGGGGATGTATATGTACATATAGCTGTTTTACTTCATTTTACATGAGAAACCAACACAGCATTGTAAAGGGACTACACCCCAATAAATTATATATATATATATATATGTATGTATGTATGTATGTATTTAAAAGAAGTCTAAGAAAATGTCAGAATTTGTGGATAAGAGGTGCAGTGCATTCTCAAGAATGTATGATGTTTTTAATGGTAAAGAGAAATTACATATAGTTAGGGAATTGGATTTATCTGATATTGCCTGTCTAGTTAATCCAACAAATGTCAAAATGAACACCAAATTCTCATTAGACTTTTGAATTGGGATAGCATTACCAGAAACTCTTAGAAGAAAGAATATAAGTACTTTATATTACTATTAAATGAGAATAAAGTTTAATGACAAACATCTGGCTTAAATTAAACAATTTTAATTGTTTTAATTTTGAACAAAGACAGCTTTAATTTTGAACAAAGACAGCTATGACAAAATCCAATTTTCTTAAGAAATTATGTATCTATCCTATAAATAACTTCCTTATATCTAAGATATTGCTGGAAGATTCATTTTTGCCATGGCTTTCATTCTTTTTTATGTTTTAGTCCTTTGCCCTCTGGTGTCCCAGGAAAGATATGAACTTTTATTCTGAAGTCAATTTTCACAATCTCGTTTCAAACAATTAAATCTCAGGACCTTTATGCCAGTATTACTCAGGGAGCAATAAACCTTTAGGAGGGAATCACGGATTGGGAATCCTGTACTTACTGGTTTGACTTCTGAAAATATCCTTTGTGATTGACCAAGTGCACATTTTATCTCCTTCATTCATGGATAAATCAATTTTGCATTGTCCTTAGAATTCTATATTAAGTCAAGAAAGTTTAAACCCTAATCATACCTTGAGACCTTGAGTTTCCCACCTTTATAGTTCTGACAGATATTACAGATGCAGACTGTGAGTAAACTATGGGTGAAGGACATAATAAATGAAAAGCTGAATATAATGGAATAACATCATGCATGAATTTTATATATCCATGTTCAATTGTATGACATAGAAGGAGAGAGAGCATGAGGAGAGGGGTGAGAAGAAGGAAATGATGTAACCTGTATTCTTCCTCCTGTTCAAAGAAGACCTTTGTCCTTTATAGTTTCATGCGTGTGTGCTCAGTCACTCAGTCATGTTCAACTCTGCAACCCTGTGGACTGTAGCTTGCCAGGCCACTCAGTCCATGAGATTCTTCAGACAAGAATAGTGGAGTGAGTTGCCATTTCCTCCTGCAAGGGATCTTTCTGACCCAGGGAGTGAACCCCCATCTCCTGTATTGGCAGGTGGATTCTTTACCACCAAGCCACTGGGGAAACCAAATTGCAAATAAAAATAAAAGCAGTCAGTGATGAACTTTTATATTTCTAAGAGTCCAGCTCCTGGCTTTATTAAAAAACAAAAACAGAAATTTTCACAGTTTACTTAGACTGTGAATATGTGTACTTTTTTTTTAATTTTCACTTTGTTCACTTCCCTACTTATTCCCATGTAAGATGCTGAAAGTCATAGGATTACATAACTTTAGAACTGAAAGAAACCAAAGGGATTATTTAGCTTACCCATCTTTATTTACTGTTGGGAAAATCAAGATCCAAAGAGAGGAAATAAATTAAGTTTACTGAATTTCAGAAGGGGAGATAAAATTTGGTTTCTTTAATTATTATGTATCTTTTCCTCTGTGTTTAGAAATCAGATAATTATACTTGGTAAGAATTTTCACGAAAGGAAATTAAGTGGACTTTGAGTGGCTGGGAGTAGAGGTGGCAGCAGACAGCAGTGAGGAATGTTTTATCTTACGGGTAAAATCCAAGTGTTTAGAATACAAACCCTTCCTTTGTTTTTACTTTAATATTCCCCAAAGAAGGAAAGCTGTAATGTAATTTTTAAACAATGAACTTGTGTGGAATTTTGCAGAATAGACAATTATGATTAGTATAGATTCTGATTATATCATGCAAAATCCCAGACTGGATGAAACACAAGCTGGAATCAAGATTGCTGGAGAAATATCAGTAACCTCAGATACGGAGATGACACCACCCTTATGGCAGAAAGCAAAGAAGAATTAAAGAGCCTCTTGATGAAAGTGAAAGAAGAGAGTGAAAAGTTGGCTTAAAATTCAGCATTCAGAAAACTAAGATCATGGCATCCAATCCCATCACTTCATGGCAAATAGGTGGGGAAACAGTGGAGACCATGGCTGACTTTATTTTGGCGGGCTCCAAAATCACCGCAGATGGTGATTGCAGCCATGAAATTAAAAGACACTTGCGCCTTGGAAGGAAAGTTGTGACCAACCTAGACAGCATATTAAAAAGCAGAGACATTACTTTGCCAACAAAGGTCCATCTAGTCAAAGCTATGGTTTTTCCAGAAGTCATGTATGGATGTGAGAGTTGGACTATAAAGAAAGCTGAGTGCCGAAGAATTGATGCTTTTGAACTGTGGTATTGGAGAAGACTCTTGAGGGTCTCTTGGACTGCAAGGAGATCCAACCATTGCGTCCTAAAGGAAATCAGTCCTGAATATTCATTGGAAGGACTGATGTTGAAGCTGAAACTCCAGTACTTTGGCCACATGATGTGAAGAACTGACTCACTAGAAAAGAGCCTGATGCTGGGAACAATTGAAGATGGAAAGAGAAGGGGATGACAGAGCGTGGGATGGTTGGATGGTATCACTGACTCAATGAACATGACTTTGAGTAAGCTCTAGGAGTTGGTTATGGACAGGGAAGCCTGGCATGCTGCAGTCAGTGGGGTTGCAAAGAGTTGGACTTGACTGAGTGACTGAATTGACTGACTGATTGATTCTGATTAATTATATCCAGATTCATTAAGAGTATTATTTTTGAGAAGATTCAGCCCTAAAGTAAGCCCATTCTCTCTTCTATCAAATGCTACTCTATATTGGAAAGATTGTAATGGCACTTTGGAAAGATGTGATCATCCCTGGGAAACATTAGAGTAAAGCATGTATTAACAGCAGCAAAGAAAAGATGCTAACTTTTCCCAAAGAAGTCCTCTTAAGGGGCCAACTTATAATTCTTGGTTCTCAAGCAAATAATGAACTTGTAATAAGGGTCTATGACTATTATGTTTTGAAGTATATTTTTTGTCTGAACTGTATGTTTATTGGGATCAGTATAAATACAAAAGATGTGGTTTGCATTGAGGTCTGTTCAGTGTCCACTAGAGAGGTTGAGAAGGAAGAAATGAGGTCTTTGTTCTCATCCCAAATTTACATGATGTCTTATGGGTCCCTGAATTTTTCAGAGTTTCATCTCCTCCACCCAAAATAAGGGTAATAAAAACTACTTAGCTGATTATAATGATGGTAGGTAGATTTTAGCTCCACTTACTGTGTGCTGGGTACTATGCTAAACACTTTATATGTATTATTTAAAATTCACAACAGATCTGTGAAATAGCTACTAGTATGATACTCATTTTACAGAACTGATGAAACTGAGACTAAGGAAAGCTGTGTCATTTATCACCAAGTAATACCATTAGTAAGTGGAAGAACCATATTTGAATCCATGCTCCCAGTCACCCTTTTGTATATGAAAGCATTTTGAGAATAGACATATACAAAAATATAGGGAATTTTTTTTTCTTGGTTGCACTCTTGTAGAAATCAAAACAGTGGCAAGAAAGGTTACTTCATTTACTAGATCCTCCTTTTATAGACCTAAGAGTCGGCTTCCCTGGTGGCTCTGTCAATAGAGTCTGCCTGCAATGTGGGTGACCTGGGTTTGATCGCTGGTCTGGAAAGATCCACTGGAGAAGGAAATGGCAACCCACTGCAGAATTCTTGCCTGGAGAATTCCATGGACAGAGGAGCCTGATGGGCTACAATCCATGTGGTCACAAAGAGTTGGACACGACTGAGTGACTAACTTCCGCTTTTCACTTTCCTTTTATAGAAGCAAACGGAATAGTGCTTTAATTTCCTACTCCCTCTTTTCCCTCTGAGCAAATAAGACTTGTATAACACATCACAGTTCATGAGTGTTCCATGTTAAGTTTGTCAAATACTGTGCTGACATTTAGGCGTAGGCTGAGTGTGGCAGAGGTGTTTTGGCCCCCAAATAATTGAAAGGCTTTTGTATTGCTGTTGATTTATTTTTAAGTCAAGACTCCAACAGTTCCCTGGCTGTAACATTAATTACAGCACTTTTCTGCAGTTTAACTGAAACATGGAGTAATGTCATTCTGTACATTTTACATTTGTTGAGCTCTGTTTGGAGCAGAGTCTCTAGAGTCTTAGCTGTAACTTGAGAATAAACTGGATGTTACTAGGTATCCACACACATTTTTGTTACCACAAGTCATATGTTTACCACCTTTAGGATTCCCTCTTGGAGATTACCCACCTGTCTTTTAATAGACAAGCGCTTCAAGTATACCTTAGACTGTGCTTCCCAAAATCTCATGTGTACATTAATCACTAGGCAGCCAGTGAAAATGCAGATACTAATTCAGGAAGTCTGGGGTGGAACTAGGTGATGCTGATACCACTGCAGTATAGTCTGAGAGTTGAGATAGTAAAGGACACTTCTGTATCCTAGTGGAAGGAACTGATACAACATGTCAATTCAGGGAGAAAAAATCAGGGGGCAACTTGTTAAAGCTGGTTGTAGTAACTTTCCTGGGAACATTGTGAAACTGATAAAATTTGTGTGAAGACACTTCCTTAAATACAAGCAAACACTATGTTTCCATTTTTCCTTCTGTTCTCTTATTGGCTGAGTCATTAAGTGAGTGTTCTCCCCCAGAGGCCTCCATGGGCATCTCTTTGCCTTTCCCATTTGACCTGTATCTCATAAGACTTCTCCCTCTTCTTTCTCTCTCTAATCTGCATCAGAAGTTAGCTGTGACCTCCCCCATACATTCACAACCTACCCTCAATGCGGCACCTTTGTAATCAATTCAAAGTCTCGATCCAAATGCAAACAATTCAAGGAAGTTGGGTGAAGAGAGATTTTCGAGCCAAGGACATTGCTGGGATCATCGAGATGATGTCACGCAGATGCTGGTAACTGTTAGCACTGAGCTCTTTGAGCACTTGTTCTGTCTACTCAGCAGACAGTCCCTTGTACATGCTACTTTAGAGGCTCAGGCTTCCATGCTAAGTGGCATTTCCTTTTTGTTTCAGAAGCTCCTATTTGATCTGTATTTGTGAAGAAAAAGAAAGTAGTATACTTATTCCTTCCCTTTGGGACCGTATCTTTCCAGTCTCTCATTTCTGTGCCACTTCCCAAGCTTTCTCTGCAGCCAGCAATGTCCTACACAAGTAGGTAACACAGGAAGGCAGCTTAAATTATTTTTAAATATTTTCTGAAAGTGAAAATGCCAAGTCATATATTTTAGTGAACACATGCAACTAAAAAAATTCAGTGTTTCCTTAACTGAGGAACTAAGAGGACTAGTAACAAGGACAAGTTACAATTTCTTTTCAACTCTTGGTAAAGACTCGAGGGAGAGAAACCATTCCAAGAAATAAATATAATTTATCCTTATCCACAACTATTTATTTTGAAAACACTTACAAACACTAATTAAACTGCCTACCAGCTTTAAGAATAATGAGGACAGACTATAAGGCACTCAGCCCAAGTGCTTCCATGGAAAAGCTTTTCTTTCATTTCTGGTGGTTATGGAGTCATATAATTCTTCCCACAGTCATTTCAGGACCAGACAAGAGAGAGAAAATGTACAGCAAAATGATCAAGAGTTTGCCTTCCTGGGCCAGGGAGGATCTGCTTCTTGGTACTTCCTAGCTGTATGGGTTTACATGGAGAACTTCAGGTGCTTTACAGTCTGGTTTCCTCATCTTTTGAATAAGAGCTGCTGAGGACTATACATCTTAGGCTGGAGACAGGGCTCACTTTCTTAGACACAGTGGGTACAGCATCCATGATACTTTTGGAGTGCCACAAGAATATTTCCAAACATCTACTTCTGCTTTATTGATTATGTCAAAGCCTTTGAGTGTGTGAATCACAGCAAACTGTGGAAAATTCTTAAATACATGGGAATACCAGACCACCGACCTGCCTCCTGGGAAATCTGCATGCAGGTCAAGAAGCAACAGTTAGAACTGGGCATGGAACAACAGACTGTTTCCAAATCAGGATAAGAGTACGTCAAGGTGTGTATTGTCACCCTGCTTATTTAACTTATATGCAGAGTACATCATGAGAAATGCTGGACTGGATGAAGCACAAGCTGGAATCGAGATTGCTGGAGAAATATCAATAACTTCAGATATTCAGATGACACCACCCTTATGGCAGAAAGCAAAGAAGAACTAAAGAGCCTCTTGCTGAAAGTGAAAGAAGAAGGTGAAAAAGTTGGCTTAAAACTTAACATTCAGAAAACTAAGATGACATGTTGTCCCATCACTTCATGGCAAATAGGTGGGAAAACAGTGGAGACCATGGCTGACTTTATTTTGGGGGGCTCCAAAATCACCACAGATGGTGATTGCAGCCATGAAATTAAAAGACACTTGCGCCTTGGAAGGAAAGTTGTGACCAACCTAGATAGCATATTAAAAAGCAGAGACATTACTTTGCCAACAAAGGTCCATCTAGTCAAAGCCATGGTTTTTCCAGAAGTCATGTATGGATGTGAGAGTTGGACTATAAAGAAAGCTGAGTGCCGAAGAACTGATGCTTTTGAACTGTGGTGTTGGAGAAGACTCTTGAGAGTCCCTTGGACTGCAAGGAGATCCAACCAGTGCATCCTAAAGAAAATCAGTCCTGAATATTCATTGGAAGGACTGATGTTGAAGCTGAAGCTACAATATTTTGGCCACCTGATCCAAAGAACTGACTCAATAGAAAAGACCCTGATGTTGGGAAAGATTGAAGGTGGGAGGAGAAGGGGACGACAGAGGATGAGATGGTTGGATGGCATCACTGACTCAATGAACATGAGTTGGACTAAGCTCTGGGAGTTGATGATGAACAGGGAAGCGTGGTGTGCTGCAGTCCATGGGGTCACAAAGAGTTAGACACAACTGTGCGACTGAACTGAAGAATATTTTAAAATGAGAAGAAACACTTAACTTTAAAGCCAGAGAGGGTTTTTATTATGTGATATGTTTATCTTCATAAGCATGTTGGGGGTTGGAACACATTTTCTGAATAGGGCTAGATAGTAAACATTTAACGCTTTCTAGATCAAGTAGGTCTTTGTTTTTTTGTAACTACTTGAAACTGCTATTGTAGTATGAAAATACCCATAGCCAATACACATACGTACGTACATATCAGTAGGGCGGCTGTACTCCAATAAAGCCTTATTTACAACAGGCATCAGACTGCATTTGATTCCTAAGTCTTAGTTTCCTGACTCCTGTCTTTAGTAATTATTGATAATTGAAATGAATATTAATTTTATCCATTCACTTTTCTGTGAATCATCCCTTAGAGAATGTGAACAAGAGGGAGAAGAGGTAAGTGATACCCTTTGTGGTATTCCAGATAGCCAAACAGAAGAACTCCTCGAAGTCTTAGTTATTCAAGATTCATCTCAGGAGAAGAAGCCATCATATTTTTCTGCACTGGACCAAGGAAAGAATTCAAGCATAAGATAACAAAATGCTGTGGTCACGCCTCAGTGTTCTTAGAGACCACCTCATGTGGAAAAGTAAAATACTCGTAAAGCAAAGCATCTTTATTGAGGATCAACATGTGTCCTTATATAAATCATAAAAAGAAATTGCATTCCCACCAACAGTGTAGGAGAGTTCCCTTTTCTCCACATCCTCTCCAGCATTTACTGCTTGTAGATTTTTGGATTACAGCCATTCTAACTGGTGTAAAGTGATACCTCATTGTGGTTTTGATTTGCATTTCTCTGATAATGAGTGATGTTGAACATCTTTTCATGTGTTTGTTAGCCATTTTGATGTCTTCTTTGGAGAAATGTCTGTTAAGTTCTTCGGCCCACTTTTTGATTGGGTCGTTTATTTTTCTAGAATGGAGCTGCAGGAGTTGTTTTTATATTTTTGAGATTAACTGTTTGTCCGTTGCTTCATTGGCTATTATTTTCTCCCATTCTGAAGGCTGTCTTTTCACCTTGCTTATAGTTTCCTTTGTTGTGCAGAAGCTTTTAATTTTAATTAGGTCCCATTTGTTTATTCGTGTTTTTATTTCCAGTATTCTGGGAGGTGGGTCATGGAGTATCCTGCTTTGGGTTATGACAGAGAGTGTTTTGCCTATGTTATCCTCTAGGAGTTTTATAGTTTCTGGTCTTATGCTTAGATCTTTGATCCATTTTGAGTTTATCTTTGTGTATGGTGTTAGAAAGTGTTCTAGTTTCATTCTTTTACAAGTGGCTGTCCAGTTTTCCCAGCACCATTTGTTAAAGAGGTTGTCTTTTCTCCATTGTATATTCTTGCCTCCTTTGTCAAAGATAAGGTGTCCATAGATGCGTGGATTTATCTCTGGGCTTTCTATTCTGTTCCATTGATCTATATTTCTGTCTAGTACAGCCACTATGGAAAACAGTGTGGAGGTTCCTTAAAAAGCTGCAAATAGTCCTGCCATATGACCCAGCAATCCCACTGCTGGGCATATACACCGAGGAAACCAGAATTGAAAGAGCCACCTGTACCCCAATGTTCATCGCTGCATTGTTTACAATAGCCAGGACATGGAAGCAACCTAGATGCCCATCAACTGATGAATGGATAAGAAAGCTGTGGTACATATACACAATGGAATATTACTCAGAATTAAAAAAAAATTCATTTGAATCAATTCTACTCAGATGGACCAAACTGGAGCCCATTATCCAGAGTGAAGTAAGCCAGAAGCAAAAACAACAATACAGTATATTAACACATATATATGGAATTTAGAAAGACAGTAACGAGAACCCAACATGCGAGACAGCAAAAGGAACGCAGATGTATAGAATAGACTCGTGGACTCTGTGAATGAGGGAAAGGGTGGGATGATATGGGAGAATGGCATTGAAACATGTTAATTATCATATGTCTAATCAATCGCCAGCCCAGGATTGATTCTCGGGGCTGGTGCATCGAGATTTCCCGGGGGGGAGGGAGGAGGGAGGGGTTTCTGGAGGGGGAGCATATGTAAACCCATGGTGATATCATGGCATTGTATGACAAAAACAATAAAAGGGAGGGAAAAAAAAAAGAAATTGCACATGACAATGTACCTAGTGTTGCTGTGCAGCTCTCCTTTTAGTTTGAAGTTGTAGAAGGTCTCTCCTTGTGATTCCTGGGGCCATTAGGCAGTTGCATGAAGACAGAGGATATTAAACAATTATGTAGGAGGAGCAGAAAGATCTTCCCAAGAACTAAGCCTCAGCTGAATCAGAGGTGAGCCTGACTCCATGCATTCATTATAAGGTCTGTTTGTGACTGGAGAGGAAATGCACATACAATCTTCTGAAGCCAGAACTTAGTTATCATCAAATTTGGCCTAGGAAACAAATGGCTAAATTGATGTATATCGATGACGGTGTATATAAAATAGTGGCAGCTCCTAGAAGTAAGAGGAAAAGGAAATACATTGCCTGGAGTGTTACTGCATGCAAGTTTCCGTGCCCAACATGCAGTGAGGCCAAGTAAACCAAAACATCAGAGTTTGGAGCAGAGAAAGATTGCAGGGCCATACAAGGAGATGGGTGACTCATGACCCAGTACACCCCAAACTCTTCAGTGGGTTTTAGCAAAGCACTTTTAAAGGCAAGATGAGGAAGAAGCATGGTTAGTTGTTGCAGACTTCTTGGTGGAGGAATCCTTTGCTCTTGTAGTTTTTTCTGCATACGTTAGGTCAAGATGTTCCTATAAACCTCCAACAAGACAAATGTTACTCTCTGTTCTGCAACTTTTTACCTCTGTATGAATGGACTCAAAGGTCAGAGCCCCAAGAATGGGCTATCCTGAGTGTTTTAGGTTATAGGCAACATTCTTTTACAGAAGATGCAAGGCTAACATGACTAAGCACAGGCAACAAAGCCAAAGAGTTAGGGCTAAAGAAACAGATCTTATGTGGAATCAGACTTGTTCCTTCTTATCAGTAGGAGTAAATTTGGACTAAAATCCAGACTCAGCTGTTTATTTTGTGGTATTAGAAAGGTTGTTTTAACGTAAGTCTCGGTTTTTGTGATGATCAGAGTCAAAAAATATTTTTTATACAGTATGCATGGCAGTTGTGAGGATTAACTGAGATTGTATATGTAAAGACTGTACATCATTGATTGACATGAAATACGTGCTCAGTGAATGGTTGAATGTTAAGAATATTGGAAAAAGAAAAGGGAGTACCTAGAAAGTATTGGTGATAAAACTTTGGGCTCTAGAATTTGATAATTCCCTCTGTTCAATGGTTAGGTGTATTATATTGCATATTTTCTAATCTTGAGTTTTCTCATCTGAAAAATGGACATAAACAGAGTATACCTCATGAGACTGGTAAGATTAAATATGGTATGCATAAGAAGCCTCACATAGTCCTGTTATGTTGTTCACCTGCCAAATCATAGCTAACTTTTTGTGACCCCATGGATTGCAGTACACCAGGCTTCCTCGTCTCCCACCATCTGTTGGAGTTTGCCCAAGTTCATGTCCATTGCATTGGTGATGCCATCTGACTGTCTCATCCTCTGTCATCCTGACACTGTCATCATTAGTGAGTTTAGGCAAAGATTGAAAGACTGTGCTGAGAATAGGGCACAGTGCCTAGCGTAGGGCAGAATGCTAGCATATTGCAAAGGCTCACCCCTTTCTCCCTTCTCCTCACCATTGCTTAGTATGAGGCATGAGTTTTGGGGGTCCTCCTACAAACATGTAGTGACCTTTAAGGGCACATAAGTCTTCTTAAAACTGTGCATATTAGAGATTGAGTTTGGGGGATTTTGTTTTTATCCATATATGCATTTTCCTGAGTAAAGAATTATAGCTTTTATTCGCTTCTCAGGGGGATCCATGACCCAAACTGCTTTACAAGCCATGCCATTAGACAAAGAGTTCATATACTTAGAGGAGATCTTTTGTAGCCTGAATTATAATAGCTTATGATGATAATCCAAGTGATCAAGAATTGTTCCCTTAAATTAGTATGCCATATTTAAGGAGATAGCCAAATCTGTATAGTAGTATATTTTAGTGATATTTCCAGATACTAAAGAATTGATTTTCATGTGAAAGGATAAAATTAAAGATGTGAATTTCAGTACTTGGGAAAGCAGGATATGTGAAATAACTTATTCCTTAATGATTTGGGGTAGGGATCCTATGGTAAAAAAAAAATAATAATAACATGCAGTAGCTAATATGTATTTACCATTTGATAGATAATTTTCTAAAGGGTTACTTATATGTATTACACCATTTAGTCCTTTCCATTACCCCAGGGTAATTCACAATTATGCCTGATTTCTTGGCATCAGTCCTTTCCATGAATTGGTATCAAGCGACACCTAGACAGCCATTTGATGGGGACTGAAAGCAGCTGCAAAGACAGAATTGATCCCATTAGCTGTTGCTAGTAATGAGCACTTGACTCACTTGCTGTAAGGAGAAATGCTCTGAGGGCCAAAGCTGAAGAAAAACACATTCAGAGAAGAACAGACATGGCAGGTCAAGCAGAGTTCTCTAATGCTGCAAATTCTAGAGTCCCCCACATTCATATTGATTTACTAAATTCAGAAAGTATGCTTATCATAAAGAAAGGCATATTTTATGAAGTAGTCAGCTTCTAGCAAGGGAGTTACATGTAAATAACATACAATACTTCCAAGCCAAGCTAGGGAGCTGAGATCCTAGGGAAAAGAAATTGGTTTATATGTGAAATGGTCTCTTTCTGGATGTAAACAGGCTCTCTCCAAATTCAGACTCATTTATTTCTTGAGCACCTTGTAATAAAGAGAAAATATGAAAATACTTCTATTTTATAAAGGATTGAGAAGAAGGGGGTGACAGAGGATGAGATGGTTGGATGGCATCACTGACTGAATGGACATGAGTTTGAGTAAATTCCAGGAGTTGGTGATGGACAGAGAGGCCTGGCATGCTTCAGTCCATGGGGTCACAAAGAGTCAGACATGACTGAGTGACTGAACTGAACTGATATCAATAATAAAAAATGGCTGTAGTAAATAATAAAGACAACTCAATGAAAAATGGGCAGAAGACTTAAATAAATGTTGCACATAAGAAAGTTTGTGAATAGCCAGTAAACACATGAAGAGATCCTTAACATCTTGAGTCACTGTGCTTTAGTCGCTTCAGTCATGTCCACCTGTGACCCAGTGGACTGCCGCCCACCAGGCTCCACTGTCCATGGGATTCTCCAGGCAAGAATACTACAGTGAGTTGCAGTGCCCTTTTCCAGGGGATCTTCTTGACCCAGGGACCAAACCCGCATCTCTTACGTCTCTGCATTGGCAGGCAGGTTCTTTACCACTAGCGCCACCTGGGAAGTCCCATTAGTCACTGCTGCTGCTGCTAAGTCGCTTCAGTTGTGTCCAACTCTGTGTGACCCCATAGACGGCAGCCTACCAGGTTCCTTTGGTCCATGGAATTCTCCAGGCAAGAATACTGGCATGGGATGCCATTTCTTTCTCCAGGGGACCTTCCTGACCCAGTGATCAAACCCTGGTCTCCTACATTACAGGGAGATTCTTTACCATCTGAGCTACCAGGGATATATATATATATATATACACACATATACTGATTAAAAAATACTGAACTACTGATACACACAACAATACAGATGACTAAAGCAATATTATGTTAAGTAGAAGAAACTAGACACAAAACAGTATATACTGTATGACTCCATTTATAAAAATTTCAAGAACAGGCAAAACTGAACTATGTGCTAGGAATCAGAACTGTTCTCTGTAGGATTTAGGAACTGACTGAAAGGGAAACTAGGGGACTTTGGGAGTGAGAGTATTCATTGAGATGGTGGTTTCATGAGTCTCTGTGTTTGTCAAGATGTGTTAAATTGCAAACTTATAACCTCTGAATTTCACTGTATTAAATGTTCTTAAAATGAAAAACAAAATGAAAATGGCTGGCAGAATTCAAATAAGGTCATCTAATACCATGTACTTCATTTACCCAGTGCCTAAATTGGTAATTTCAACTAGGAAGTCCCAACTAAGATCTTATTGAAGGTTTAAGTGAATGTTTGAGCCATTTCCTCCCTTTTAGCATCATTGCAGCATTTAGCACTTTTACCTAAAGATTTTTCTTTTTAGATTTTTTGCAGCTCTTTTCTGTCCAAATAGATGGTAAATTCGTTGGGAGCATCATCTAACCAGTGGCTCTCAAATTTTAATATGCACAAGAATTACCCAGGGAATTTATTAAAATGCAGATTTCCAGGTCTCATCTTGCAGATATGCAGTAGATTTGGCTTTGAGCTGAAGGATCTTTGTTTTTTTAAGTAGCCTTTCACATGATGGTCCAATGACCACCTTTTAAGAAATGCTGACCTATATAAATTGAATTATTTCTGTCATATCCATGAGGCTTTGAGTGCTGTGTGCCAAGAAATAAACTAGATTAGTTTGAATCCCCTCTAACACCAGTTTTCAACTGTGGCTAGATTTTTTTTCTGGAGGGGGATGGTATTAAAATCTTCAGACAAATTCTAGGAATGATCCTAAATTAAAAGATCATTTTCCCCAGCTCTTTCATTGTCCAGATGTGGGAACTAAGGTCCAGAGAGCAACAGGGGCTTTCCCATAGTTGTTTAGTTACCTAAAGAACTCACATCTCCTGACTCCTTGTCTAACTCAATTCTCCTGGTCATGCAGTGACTTTGTCAAGATCAGAAAGGACATTGTTTCTCAAATAGGGGTGATTTTATCCCCCAAGGGGCATTTGGCCATGCCCAAAGATATTTTTGATCATCACTACTAGGGAGTGATCAGAGAGTGGTATATGACTGCTGTTGAGAGGGTTGAGGCCAGGGATGCTACCACACACTGTTCAGAGCACACTACACAGCACAGTCCCCGCCACCAAGAACTATCAGGCCTCACATGTCTGCAGTATAAGGTGGAAAAACTGGGATAGTCACTGTGGAGTTCAGTGGTCCCAGATGACTCTTCCTGGACATGACTCGGCCTTGTGCAAGCACCATGTGGTAGGATCTCCCTCAACCACGCTGAGGGCTGCCGCTGCTCCGTGTGCTTCTTGCCCACCCTGGCTCTAAATCCGAGGCCTGGCTGCAGACTCTCCTCTCCTGCTGCAGGCAGCTTGGACGGACTCCTTAGCACTGCTGTGGCAGCATGTGTCATTTCTTCGACACAGCATCTGCCAGCAGCCAGCCAGGGAGTCCTGAACATGGGCCTCCCCAGCTCGCCAACAGCTCTCTGGTGAGGCAGGAACTGCTCCAGCTGGTCACAGAAAGAGCAGCCAGCTGGGCTTGAAGGAAAGCAGATTTAATTTGGGTCCTGATTGAAGCAGAAACTAGTTTAGAGATGTGCCCTCTCTAATTTGAGATTTTTAAAAGGATAATTGGGGTAACAGGTAGAAAGGGAACCTCGTAACTCAGTATAGAAGGAAGGAAGGATGCTCAGTGTGTGTCCCGAGTCTGTTTGGCCTAGTTTTCAATGTGTTAGGGTACTATTAACTTGATATGCATACACTGGGTCTCAAGGGTCCAGTACTTCCTAACCATGTGACTTTGGAGATTTATCAATACTAAACCACTTCAAGCCTTATAAAATACTGATGATAATAGTGCTGATACTATAGAATCATTTTAAAGATGAAATGAGCTAATGACTGTAGAGAAAAATGATAGTGAAGTGACTGGTATGCAGTTAAGTGCTATAAAAATGATCACTAATCGTATTAATTTCCTGCGCCACTAACTTGCAAGATATGGGAGGCTCCATCTGCCTCTGACAATACAGCAAGCCCACCTCTTCTTTTTTATGTCAGTATATGTTGGATACAGGTTCTCCCTGCCTCCATTACAACCAGCTACCCTCCTTTCAAAGTAATTCTTCCTGTTCTTTCAACCGTTCACAAAGGGGACCCTCCCTTATCCCCACAAATCAGCCTTTCACCTTTAGCCCCCACCCCCCAACTCTGTTTCTTCTTGCCTGAACTGACTACTCCTGCCCACAGCCCCATTTGGAAGTGGTACTCCTTCCCTGGTGGCTCAGATGGTAAAGTGCCTGCCTACAATGCCGGAGACCCGGGTTCAATCCCTGGGTTGGGAAGATCTCCTGGAGAAGGAAATGGCAACCCACTCCAGTATTCTTGGCTAGAAAATCCCATGGATGGAGGAGCCTGGTAGACTACAGTCCCTGGGGTCGCAGAGTCGGACACAACTGAGTGGTTTCACTCCTGTGTCATAGCCTGTCTTCAGCATGCCAGAGCTCATGATGTTTGGGTTCTCCCAAGGCTGGTGATATTAGAAGAGGTCAGAGCACACTTGGGATACACTTGGAAGAGGAAAAGAATCCCTTTCCTGCTCTGTGCCTTCTCATTTCTTGTGGGCCACAAAGCAGCCCATGTCTTATTTAGGAATCTATTCTGACTAGTTCTATCAGCTTATTCCTCTTTCCCATCTCTCCAAAAGGACTTCAGTCCATCCAAAAGATAGGAGGAGACATACTCTATGACTTCTGTTTTCTTCCAGGCCCTACCCCAAGCCAGCACTTCAGCAAAGTCTGCTGTAACAAAGCAAGCACTCCTCAAAATACCAGAGGTGCACACAACTCCTGGAAAGCTCTGCAGGAGTGTATATTTCTTCTGTAGCTTCAAGCAGTCAACTCTGTGTTGTGGTTATGAGGAGGCCTGTTTGAATCCTGGAAGTTTGGGGTGAGGGCACAGAAAGAACAGCAATAAAGCACATGGGGGAAGGAAATGGCCAGACCTGAGAAAGGCAGAGAGAAGGCAAAAAACGATGTACAGAAGGGGTAGCACATTTCTTGGAAAGGGATGCACTGGGGCTTGAAGGTGAAGATCCCCAGGGCTATAGAGTGAGATCAGAGAAGCATCACCTACTTGATTGTGACTGGCCCTGCCTGAAGGCAGCAGTCAGCTGTGTCCTCTTTCTCATTGCCAATGCCAAGACAGGCTTGGCTGGCCTGGACTGCCATGTGATTTATCAGCAAACTACACCAAGAACTGGAGCACTTCCAAGTAGCCCCCTGTGTGCTAGTTCTTGAACTTGGGGTTTAGGAAGACAACATAGGATTTGCATCTTCCAATTTCATTTCTGCCTATCTGTTGACATCTTCCAATTACATATCTGTGGTTTGCTTTTTAACACTGTAAAAGTGATTTTGAGTTAATCTTTGAAACATTCATAAAATCCATACAATAATAAAAAGAAAGCATTTCCAGAAATGAACTCAGTATGTGCAGGTGGGAGCAGCCGAAGTGGAAGCAGAATGAACATGACAGAAGAGCTGAGAAAGGGAGTGATTAGAAGAGATGAACAATTCAATAATCGTTTTTACCCCTAACATCCAGAAAAACTAAATTTTGGTGTAATCATTATATACAATTGTGGCCATAAGGAAACTTAAAGTTTAAAACTTTTAAAGAGAGGCAATTACAATTCATTTTGAGATCAGGGTGTAGAAGAATTATATCTGAAACAGGAGAAAGGAAAAAATGCCCTCAAGAAAATAGGGCATAGAGTAATGTATCTGTGGCTAAATGTGCACAGTGAGTAGTAAATCCCTCAACTTCTTCAGCAGCATTGCTGTAGAGGAAAATTGTCATCCGAGGGAGGAACCCATTTTGGCAGCCTTGTATAACAATGACTCTGGGAATCCTCATCAAGTACGGTCTTGTAGGTGTAAAGTAAATCCTTTTGTTTAAAAATATACATCCAGGCCAACTAGTATCGCTGATCTAAGTAACAGCTTTGTCCCAAAATAGATCTTAGTACCGTGATCTCAGCAGGGATTTCTGTTTTAGAGAAAGATATTTTATGGGACTACGAGAAAGTTTGTTGGAACTTCCAATATCCCTGAACTGCAAGCAGCAGCAGTTTTGGACACTGAGTGTTAATTCAGTGAACTTAAGAAAAGAAAGGAAACCCATACAGTTGTCAATGCTAAATGAACTGAGAAGTAGTTTGAAAAAGCATGTTGGACTCAATTTTTTCTATATTCTGTTTTTACTTCTAAGGAGTACTTCAGACTTCAATGTTGTTAAACCCCATTGAGTAGAATGGAACCAACAGAATATAGCACTTGTTTAGATATTTATATGTTTTGTGTTATACTGTGGTGGAAGAGTACATTGAACAAAGCAAGTGAGACTTGTAAGATGCTATCAAACAGCAAGGCCATCTCCCAAATGCAGGGTAACCCATTAGAACCCACTTGATATACCCTGTGTTTCCCCTGACCTTGGATGAATGTAAGACCGGCTGCCTGGCTTTGCTGGTCAGTCAGATAGAGTCATCTGGACAAATCAAGTCACAAAACCCATCTCATTTCAGTAAGTCAAGGGAGAAGAGGAAAAGACAGAGAAGGGTCTTCCTTGACCAGTGCTGTTGTTGGTGCAAGTGTTCTCTGAACTTGGCTTTTGTTATGGGGACTCTATCTCAGGAGGGTTTTGTAGGAATCTCTCACTAACTCTTGCCTTGATACTGACAACCGCTTCTTCGTGGCTGATGGCCATGGTTGTCTACATATGTGTGTTTAGATTTTTATATTTGTCTCTTTGACATCCATTTATCACAGAATTAATTATATAGTAACTGTAGTTCTTCTTCTTTTTTTTTTTTTTTTTTGTTCTTGATGGTCTGAAATTTAGGGGCCTTGCAGACACAGGAAAAGACTGTTCCACCCAGGGCTATTTATAGACCCTTGAACAACACAGAGGCTAAGGGTGCCAACCCCTCTCCACTTGAACATCTGCATATAACTTTAGTTGGCCCTCCCTACCTATGGCTCTGCATCTGCAGATTCAACAATTGTGAATCATATAGTACTATTGTATGTATTTATTGAAAAAATAAAAGCCATGTATAAGTGGGCCTGTGCAGTTACAGTTCAAATTTATGTTGTTCAAGGATCAGCTGTAATTTACAATGATAACAATGACTTGCCTAGGAGCATACCTTTCAAATGTAGTCCCAAGTCTATATAGTCCCTAACACTTCCTTTTCTGAATTTCACACACCAATTCAGTATGTCCCTCGCTGGAAAGCACCCCAGAGTGAGGTGTCAGACAGAGACCAGCCCCTAAATCCAGAGCCCACTGGAATTTTGCAAACAGCCAATCCTAGTCTGTTTATTCTGCCATGCCTTGTCTTTCCTAGGGAAAACCCAATAAAGTCTCTGACCTAGGCTCCCCCCTCATTCCTGCTTCTCCCTGACCAAATCTGGTACTTCCTCATGTGGCCCTGCATGATATGGTGGGCCCCCTTCTCTCAGAAAATAAAAGAAATAATTTCTTCTTTCCATGGCATTGGCCTCTTTGTGTCATCAGTTAGACACCTTCAGAGATTAAGCAACTTTGCAGGAATCTGAGTACATATTTTAGAGTACATGGTATTTCACAATTTGAAAAAGCTTTTTGGGGAAAGTGGTTCTGATTACATAATAACTGGACTCTGAATCTCACAGCATGCAGTTTAAAAATATTTAAGAGCAGCCAAAAAATGTGAAGTTAGGGCCATAGACACTTCATCTAAATTTTCTTTTCATGAACAGCATTGATAGTAATGGAGGTAAAATGGGAAGTGAAAATTTACCTTCAAATCACTTATTTTCTATGTCATTAGCTGCATAATGTAATATTTCTCAAAGACTGTTCTCTGTAATAATCATTCTGTAGACAGTTAACAGAGAGTAGAGAAAAACATAGTATTTTAATCAGATGCTCTTAGTATCTCTAGATCAAACTGCCACCGCTATCTAGGTAGTGCACAAGATAATAAAGGATAAGAAAAAACGTGGAACTATGGGAAATACTGGGAGGGGCAGCATGTATCATGGGGACTTGAGACTGGAGTCTAGGATTTGAGTGTAATGTTGCCTGTAACTAGCTCTGTGAACTTGGAGTACTGAATAGCAGCTCTAATTGCTTCACTCCTCTTCGCCTCTCTAGTTGTGTTCTAGAGAAGGTGGAATGCACAGTTCATGGAAACCACCCACTCGCAGGTCCCTGAATGAAATTAAGTGCCAGAATCTGACTCCTGGTTTTCCCAGCATTTTCCACAAAGTAGTACCATACTCTGACCCCAGAATATGAAGTTATATGACTTTAAACCAAAGCAGACACCACCAGCCGCTGTCTTGATGACGGTGGAAAGACCAGTCATCCAGCTTTCTTACCTGATACTTCTCCGCATCTACTTGGGGATGGCTGAAACAACAAGACTGGTTGCTGTGATGAATACTCTTGGCAGTCAATAGGGAAGCCCCACAAGAGTACCTTCAGCTGCACACAACACTCTGCATGGTTTAGAGAGAGTGTACTTGACTGATAGGTAATAGAAAAATCCAGAGAAAATAAGGCTTTGATTAAATTTTTTTATTCTATTCTTCTAGGATTTCTCAGGTTTGTGGTTCTCTTTAGTTGGCATCTCCTCAAATGGATTCCACTCCTGGTGGCAGAATAAAAGTAGCTGCTCCAGGCATCATATTTGCATACCAAATATTTATAGCTTTAAAGAGCTTCTCTGCCTTGGCTCACTTTACTTAAAAACCCTGGGCTTCACTTTGGTTGAATCAACTTATTTCTCATGTCCAATATGAGCCAATCACTGTGCAAGGGGACTCAGATGACCTTGATGGGTCTGAGTCAGCTGAGAGAGGAGTCAGTTCTACCCAAATTGCATGGCCTCTACCACATATTATAGACGAGTCATTACCATAACCTCTGCTAGCTTATTTAGTTAACTAGATTGGAGGGGAGAGGAAATGAAATCAACATTTTCTGAAACTGTACTCTCTCCTGGGAATAATGCTAAGTGCTTTACTCTTCCTGAGATTTCCATGACTGAAAATAGCTGTGCTTTTTAGAAAATTCTGTAAGCTAGATCTCAGAAGGTTAAGGAACTTTCTCAAAGGTTTTAAAAGGCCCATTAGATATTAACACTCAGATTTTACCACCTTTAAAGGCCATACCTACAGAACACTATGTATGTAAAAGGTCACAATATTCACTGAGAATTGTGTGAGAGGAACACTATCAAGCAGTACAAAGATAGCTTGGAGAGCTAATTCCAACCCATCTGCTAATAGTGTTATATGAACATGGTTTTCAACACCTCTCTAAATCGCTCAGTGTTGGTTTTGTCATTTGATGAACTGAACACAATTTTAGAATGGATTCCATAATGTTGGTGAGAAGATTAGAATAATAATAGATACAGTATTGAAGCTAAGGTAAGATAACAAAAATATTTTCCTCTCACCTGGAATATTGGTCTTTGAAATTCCACAGTGAGGCCTTTACTCCTGTAAACTTAAGTTTCTCCTATTTAAAAAATGTGAACACTCTTAGTTAAAGTTTGATGCATTGAGCTAGTGCTTTAATCTTAAAAATACAAGGAAGGGCCAGTAACAATGGACAGAGACAGGGAGAGACTGTTAGGGGTCAGGGGTCTATGATGCTCTCTCTGAACCTGGAGCCTCTTGACTGCATGAAGAGGAAAATGGCTGTTCAGCTTTACCAGTTGACTCATGTAGGAATTTGAGCCTTTTATTTTGCTAAACCTTAAGATTTCTCCAGAGAAACCCGCAATCTAAATGACTTAGTGTCTGTGCTGTTTTATATTTAATTTAGGACAGCGTGTGCTGCCACTTTGGTCGTGTCCGACTCTGCAACCCTATTGACTGTAGCTCATCAGTCCTCACCGTCTATAGGTTTCTCCAGGCAAAAGTACTGGAGTGTGTCGCCATTTCCTTCTGTAGGGGATCTTCTTGACGCCAGGGGTTTAAAACACTAACTGTATCCAAAAACTACACCTGCTTGCCCAAAATATCTCACGGGCACCTAGTTTGAAACTTCTGTTATTGTATGTCTCTTGATCTACCTGATCCTGGGGTTTTCTCATCCACATTTGTCAAAAGAGGGAGATAATAATAGTACCTGCCCTCATGGGAATTTAGTGAAGAAAAATGAAAATATTTCTACTTTGAATTTCAGATCCCTTCCAAAGACAAGTTATGAAAAAAGACTGCTAAACAGATGTATTTCATAGAAGCACCTGGGGAAGAGGCACACCTAGATGCTGAACCCAGAGTGGGGGATCCATGTTCAGTTTTCTCTAATCACCTTGTCCTCTACTGGCAAGGCTGTGAAGGGACCCTGTGCTTCCTTTTGCCTTTTTAATCCCAACTTATCCCACATGCCACCTGCTTGGGTCACAGAGGCTGGTGACTCAGGAACAGCACAACCCACCAAGCCAGCCATCTGGCCCAAGGCCCCTGGAAGAAGAAGTTTCCTCCTTTCCCAATCCCATTCCTGGCCGTCTGACTATGGAGGATTTAATAAGATGCTAAACTGGGGAAACTGGCTGCTGTGGGGCCTGAAGTATCAATTTCTGAGCCAAGACCCAATACTTGGATGGAGATCTAGATTCCAGTACTGTGAGATGAAAGAGACTGAGTAGGTCACTGCAGCCCAAATGATCACAGTGATTTGGGTTCTTACTGAAAGTTTCCAGAAATTAAAACCTGAAAAGAAATGCCAAAGAAGAGAAAAGGCTTCAATCTGCAGTCTGATATGGTAAATATAACCATGGGCCACAGGTGAAGTTATGGAGGGTTTAAAATGTAGCTTGTCTACATCAAAATATTCTGTAAACATAAAATATACACCAGATTTTGAAGTCTTAGCACCTAAAAAGAAAAAAAAGAAAAGTTAAGTTGGTTATACGATGAAGCAATAGTTTCTTTTCACTGTGTAATATGGCTATTCAAAAATTCCAGCTTGTATTGGTTTTTCTCTTGGACACTATTGGCTTAGACCTGTCTATAAGGAAAAGTTATTTCAAATTTACTTTTAACTCATGCCACTTCCACTGTGCAAACTCTCTCTTGTAATTAAGAATAATGTGCCCAAAGATAACCTAAATAAGTGTTCTAAAAAATTAATGTTCCAATATTTTCTTAGGTAATCTTTGTACTATATATTACTCTAAGCATCATAAAGTTATATTCATTGCTTCAGTTTCTCCCTCATTCTGATTTCAGTACTTTGAATGCACATGCCTATGCTCTAAATTTTAGAATCCCATTCTGGAATGTCTTTGGTCCATCTTTGACACTTAATCTTGTCTCCCTTCCTGATCAGATCTCATCTCTTCTAGGAAACTGCTGGATACTGAAGGCAGCCTCTGTGTCTGATTAGCCCTTTTGTTTTTCTACTCCCTAGAACTTGCATTCAATTTGAAGCATAGTACAGCATAGTATTTGAGTCCAGCCATTAGACTTTGACAAGCTTGATTTCAGATTTCAGCCTCATCATTTACTTGGGCAAATTCCATCATTCCTTGGGCAAATAACTTGTTTCTGAGACTTATGTATGTGTGCATAATAATGGGACTTGCCTCAGGGGTCATTATAAGCAGTCAGTATATACTGAACATTTAGCTCATTGTCTAATATATTGTAAGAAATAGGTAATAGTTTTCCGTTGTGTTACTGTTATTGGTCTACACATATAAACATCAAATAATGATTACTGAATCAGTGATCAAAATATTATCACTCTCAATGTTTTTCTTTTTTTCCATGATGAAAGTGGCAGATGTTCCTTCCATCAGTTATTCTATCTCAAAAACAGGAATACTAATGCTTGCTCCCTAGGCTTTGGTGAGAGAAACTCTGTGTTCTCTTTTGAATAAATATCCTCTCTAAAGTAAAATATGAAGATAATATTGTAAATGAGCGAGATTGTAAGCACTTTTAATCCTCTTTGTATAATGTGAAGAGGTATCAGGAGCTAAAAACAAAAGTAAATTTATAAAATATTTTTAAAACACTTACATGCATAAGCTTACACTTATCAGGATATCTTCCCTAAATGATACTGAGTTAGGCAGAGAAGATAGTATTACCCTTTTAGTCCATTTGAAAATGGAGATCTACAGTGTTTGAATGGTCTGTAACAGAGTTTCTCCATCTCAGCACTGTGGACCAAATAATTCTTATTGTGGGAGGTTGTTCTATTGAGAGCCATTCATTGAAGGCCATACAATAGTGAGTGGAAGAACTTTTCGTGGAAGCCTGCTGTTATTCCTCCTGTGATCCTGGGAGTAATATAGAGTGGGACCAGGAAGGCAGAAAGAGCATGGGCATTTGAGCCTGTGAGTTAGCAGAAGGGATGTGCAGGTGAGTATTAGGAGAATTTCCAAGGAAAAGAGGTTGGATGGGGAAGAGCTGACCTCATGCAGATGCCACTGAGCAAAAGGACAAATGCATTTCTGTTAAAAACTTGAGCTGGAGGTCTTTTATCTTGAGCAGTATTTTCCAAGCTTCAGTGACAGCAAGATGGATATAAGGGGCAATACTTTTGGTCTGAATTTTTTTTTAAACACTTGTACCCACACTTGATGTGGGGCTTCCCTGGTGGTTCAGATGGTAAAGCATCTGCATGCAATGCAGGAGACCCCAGTTCAATCCCTGGGTCGGAAAGATCCCCTGAAGAAGGAAATGGCAACCTGCTCCAGTATTCTTACCTGTAAAATTCCATGAACAGAGGAGCCTGGCTGGCTACAGTTCATGGAATCACAGAGTCACATACGACTGAGCGAATAACACTTGATGTGGATGGCTCCAGAGTGTGATGGAGGATTGTCTCAGTCAGTTGAAATATTCACTCTTATCATTGCCAACTAGCTGGCCGAGCCTGACCTGCTGGCCCATCCACGTTACTTATCCCATGAGTGCTATTTGTTCCAGTCTTAGTTTGATGGTTACCAGGTACAGTTCATATATTCAAACAGCATGGAATTTGGGACAGGATTACTTGACTTGTCTATAATTCTATAGCCAGAGACTGGTTAAAGTGATTTCAGAAAATATGGTCCAAAATGTGACTTTCAGTCTCTTCACTTCCTGAGGAGGGTTAGGCTTACCCCAGCAAAGTGTTTGCTTGTTTGTTCCCTCTTCCCCCACCCCTTTACACCCACCATATACATTTTTATTAATTTAGGAATCTTATTTCCTAATTTGAGTCATTCGTTCAACGTGAACCCCTGGTTTAGAGGTTATCTTGAAGCTGCCTGGCTTGGGGTCTTTGGGTGCTGATCTGTTGTTGAACCCAGTGTTCTTCTTAATTCTCAGCTTCATGAATCAGAGCTCTACAGTTCGCCCCATCTCTTTTCCTTTTACATTTCTAACATAGGCCTTTTATTTACTCTGTTCATTCATTTATCCATTTATCCACCCAACAAGAAATTACTAAGTTATCTACTCTAGTTCAAGCCATAGGCAAGTTCCCTCAGTGCCTTGAGCCCCATATTAAACACTGGTTTGGAGAATTGCATTTGACCTACACTTATTTCATTTATCAGATGAAAAATAGCATTGTTTTTCAGTTGCTATAGAGTAAATGATATCACCTCTAGAGTGTTTTTACTAAATGCTTGGCTTCCTTTGCACAGTTTTATGCTCGCAAATCCATTTTGTTTGACTATCACAATACAGAATCTTTTCAAAATACATATTATACTGTCAGACAGTTGGGACGCCTGTATAGAGTAGTATAAAAATCATTTCATTAAATTTTGGGGTCTTCATTTTGACCACTCGTGTGAAACTGGAAAAGTAACCTCTCTAAGATCAATGTCATCCTCTGCAAAATTATGAAATTGCACTTAATGATTGCTAGGGCCTTCTGGCTCTAAAATAAATTCAAAATAGTTGGAGGAATGTTGAGATTTTTTTATCTGGGATGTTCTTCCTGATGACCTAAATTTTTAGGATTCTGCAAACACAACTCTGGAGTGAGGTAAGGTCCGTGTCTGAATTCATTGCTTGACATTTTCTATTGTCCTGTCCCATGCTAGCTTTCAGGAAGGCATTGCTCAGTACTAACAGAAAGCTAAAGTGGGACAAGCACTGGATGGGGGGTCAAGGGACTGAACTATGGCTGTAGCCCTGCTGCTGCAACGTGTGTGACTGTGGGCAGGTAAACCCCATGCCTTATCCCTTGTTTATTTTTCTGTTAAAATGGCAAAGTTGATTTATGTCATCTCCAAAATTTCTTTTTTGCTCTAAAATGCTTTAGTTTTATATGTAGATGTTATCAAACCAAAACTTGGGTTTGCTCACCCATGCACAGTAAAGCCAATCTACTGACACTGGTTTGTAGTGAAAGAAAAATCAGTGTTTATTGTAAGGCACCGTACAAGGAGTCCAGAACACCTAATCCTTAGAAAGCCCGAACTCCCTGATGGTTTTCAACAAAACATTTTTAAAAGCAAGGTTAGAGAGAAATCCCAGGGTTTGTAATCAGCTTGTACACAGTGGCTTGGCTTTGAAACTGAAAGTCTTATTCACTCAGTTGTGTCCAACTCTTGGCGACCCAATGGACTGTAGCCAACCAAGCTCCTCCAGCCATGAAATTCTCTAGACAAGAATGCTAGAGTGAGTTGCCATTCCCTTCTCCAGAGGATCTTTCCAACCCACAGATCAAACCTGGATCTCCCACGTTGCAGGCTTTACTGTCTGAGCCACCAGGGAAGCCCAGACTTGGCTTTAATGATTCATCAAAGATACCGCATTTATTTAAAAAAAGAAAAAGTACTGATTGACCTCTTATTATATGTCAGACATTGTTTCAACAATAAACTAAGTGTTTTGTCTCTCTTTGTGGCACCAGTGATACACAAGTAAGTAAAAGTGGAGTGTCAGATACTGAGCAGTACACTAGCAGAGATGAAGCAAATGTGCTCTGTTACGTGTCGTGGTCAGGAAAGACCTCTTGAAGGATATCACAATTGAGAAAGAGTTGAATTAAGAGAAGAGGCCAACTGTGTCGAGAGCTTGGGGGAGATCATTTCAGGCAGGACCAGCGAGTACAGAGGTCTTGAGGTTGGACCTGTTTGATGTGTTCAGAGGACAAGCAGGAAGCCCAGTGTTGTGGCTGCAGTGACTTTGCCTGCAACCGCCTGAGATCATGGACTTGGCTTCGACAGAATTCTTACTTTTCTTATATATGTGCTTGATATTTAACAGGAATCAGCCTCCTGACATTTTAGAAGACAACAAATGTTAGAGGGAGAAAGGGTCACCCTGAGGTTGTGGAGAGAGAATTGATACAAATTGCAGTTGGCACAGTATGCCCATCTTAAATGCTGCTGACTCCTGGTATTCAGAACAGTGGGTCACATTACCTCCCTTCTTTTGTCTTTGCCCACTAACAGCTGAAAGGAGTGAGATGTCCAGAAATCTTGCAGTTTGATTTGTATGTGGAGTCAGTTCTGGAGGGAGGTTCAAGTGCCTCCTTTTCTTCTGTATTTCTTAACCTCTCTCCCGAGATCAATAGCCTCCGTAAAGTTCAGTACTTGGTACATGCTGTCTGGCGAGTAATGTATGTTGCTGTGACCCTGAAAATAAGAGTCCAACACCACTTAGCTATTTAACCTGAGGTGCACTCTTCTCTACCTGCCAGGCCAGGCAGTTTGTTTCATATGTCTGGTTTTGATCTTACTTAAAAAAAATAAATAAAAAAGCTCATACAGCAAGCACATTTTTAGGTATTGAATTTCAGTAAAACCCCACTAATCATTACAGTGTCCCTCTGTTTCAAGTTTGCAAAGCTGACATCATCCAGGAGATTAGAACTAGCTTTTAGGCATCTTCACTAACATTCTTACTCACTTGGAGACAGAACTTAGAGTAAATCTCATCGCACTGTAACGCAGACTTTGGAGCTAAATCCAGGTGAGAGAGGAAGTACCCGGGTGCCAGTCAGAATGGCTTTCTCTATGGAGATGATATGTCACAGGGTTTGAAAGCTTAAATCTATGGCAACAGAAAGAAACTTCGTGAATACTCCACTAGTCTGAAATTGACATCCCATAAACCAGGGTTTTTCCAATATACAGAAAGTAACTCAGGTGAGTCCCATTATGTCAGGCCAGAACCTAAGGGAAATAACTCCATGAGCTTTAGCCTGGATCCACTAAAGAACCCATTCTCTAGCATGTGACATTATTATGAAAGATGGGGAAAATCTGTAATAATCCTAGCCTCAAGAATCTCTACCCATAAAGAAGGATTTTTTTTTTCTAAAAAGACAGACCATGTTAAGGCCAAATCTCTTTCTGCTTTAAAAGAGGGGAAATAGTATTGATAAAACACCTATAGTTTGTCACTTTCTATGCCAGATAACTTAACACAGCCTTATATACTGTGGTAGCTTGTTGATTTTAAGCAAACTGAGGTGCAATGTATTCAGTGATTTGCCCCAGGTCATACAGGTGAAAAAGAGTAGAATCGGCATATGAGGATGAATCTTTTTGATACCAAAGTTGTCACTGCCTGTTCCATAAAAATGGGCATTTTAAAACCTGAAGTTAAGGAAGAAAGTAATGAGTTATTCCCTAAGCTAACATCTTCATTGTATGATTATATATTAAGCTGCACATTTTTTCAAACTATTCATCCTTCCCTTATTCAACCACTCTGAAATGATTTTTTTGTGTTTCCTAGACTGGATCTCATTCTCACACATATATTAGTTATGGTGGTATAGTACACTTTTTTTTAAGACTTGCCCATTATAAGTTATTATATGATAAGAAAATCAGCTTAGATGATAAGAAATGATTGGATACTTTTCCTAGAACACTCTGGATGGAATGAATAACACATGGCCATTTATGTTGAAGGGGTTCCTTTTACCTGAGCTTGATGATTGCCAAGGGTCATCTTGGTTAAATTAAATTTTAATTCTGAAATATTGTTGTTGGAAATGTTCCCACTGGCCAATTCATATCTTGTGAATAATAGGATTTGAGTCAAACTTGAAAGTACAAGGAAAGCGAATGAGGAATGCGTATCAGGTAACTTTTTTGAAAAAAACTTGTTCCTAATACAAAGAGTTTTAAAAGTGCAAGAAGCGTTACCATGATGAATGTATCTGTTGTTCCTGAGGAACAAGCGATCCTTAGATGAACACTTTCTAGTTAACTTGATGTCTCCTCTGCTATACCTTTTAAGCATGACCTGAGAAATACTGTATTCTTTCCACTTCTATTTTATGCATCTCTTTCTTTCTGCCATGCTTTGAGTATAAGAGAAAGTACTCTCTTGCTTCTTAACCTCTCCTACAGAGTTGGACTGTAGAGAATATAGGAATGCATAAATCATTCTGTGTCTTCCTTATACCCAACAATCATAGAAAGAGCTACAAATAAAAGGCAGATCTCTCAAGATCCTTCTATAAGCATGTAGAACACTAACAGAACATGAAGAAGCACCCTCCTTCTAGCTGGCTATGGTAATTATAAACTTTTACTGAACTATTATTCCCAACCGGTTTGTTGCTGTTCAGTAGCTGTCAGGTCCAACTCTTTGTGACCCCATGGACTGCAGCACATCGGGCTTCCCTGTCCTTCACTATCTCTCTGACTTTGCTGAAACTCATGTCCACTGAGTCAGTGATGCCATCCGACCATCTCATCTCCTTTCACCCAACCAGTTTACGTGGTATTAAAGAAGTAATTTCCCAGTACCTGTGATAGCCCCATTCCCATCAATGTCAAGATTACCATAAACTCTTTCTAGTTGTGATATACCTTCTTCTTTCATGATCACATCATAATCTTACACCTGGCATCATTTTATGGGAGAGAACCAAGTGAAGGTCTGACTGGGTGCTTGATAACTCTTAATACTGTCCTATAATAGGGCTTCCCTCTCATGGGACACAGAAGGATTACCAGGCTATGTCAATAGTGATTATTGTTCCCAAGCAGAAGCTAAGAAAGTCTTAGGTCTTTCCAAGAGTGTAATTTGGTCACATCTTTAAGGGGTGTGTGGCGACTGAAGAGTTATGTATCATGGATAAGTCTTTTTGAAAGTCTCCTTTAATTCAGAAACTGAACTTGGGAATAGACTTCTCTATTACTGCATTAGCCAAGATTATCCTAAGTAAAAGAACCAGTAGAATCTGTGCACATATGTAAGTAAAGCAATTGATAGTAAGGAATTGGCTCATATGATTATGGAGGCTGGACAGTCTCAAGATTTGCGGTTGGTAAGCTGGAAACCGAGAAGAACCAATAATGCGGTTCCCGTCCAAAGGCTGGTAGGCTGCAGTTATAAGAGCCACGTTTCAGTTTAAAAGTGGAAAAATTCCCACTTACTAGAGAAATGACTAGCCCATTTGTGCTATTCTGGCCTTCAACTTCTTGGAGGGGGTGCACCCACTTTAGGGAAGGAAATCTGCTTTAGTAGGTCTACCTACTCAAATGTTAACCTGATCTGGAAACACTCTAACAGACATACCTGGAATAGCATTATATCAAATATCTGATCACCCCATAGCCCAGTCAAGGTGACGCATAAAATTAACCATCACAGCTATCATCTCAGATAAGGTTTAAAAAATGGTTATGATTGGATTCACAATGAGTTTTTAATCTCCCTGTCTGCTCTTTTTGCCCAGAGAATTACCCCGATTCTGGATCTCAGGAACTGTTCAGACTTATTCAAGATGCCCTTCTTAAGGGATGGATAGGGGTACAAGTAATATCTGGCATGGTTATTTAAAAGAGAATAAAAGGTAAATAGAATCCCATTAACCTGCTTCAGCCTCTTTATATTTAATGATTTAATTCTTTATGTTGAAATTACTAAAGAACTATCTTGACGAGATAGGAAGGCAGACCCAATTTTAGCAAATCCTAAAACATCCTTCCCCCTTTCCTTTCTTCTTGGTTTACTAACTCTAAGATACTGGGTGAGCTCTAATATTTCACTTTGTACTAGTAACTGTATGAAAAAAATTTAGTAGCAAACTCCCTTAGCTTCTTCATAACTGCTCCTTAGCTCCTTCATTCTCCATCCTCTTGACACTGGCAGCTCTGTAACTGACCCTCTTTTTCCTTCTCTTACCCAAGCCTCTCCATGCATATCAAATCAAGCAAGTGAAATTCTGTGTTAAGAGTGTGGCTACCATGGAAGATCAGAGAAGGTAGTCAGGAAAAGGAAGGAAAGGGGAGATGGATGTGGGGACCAGGGGATGGAGTGATGCATAGTTTGACATAGGGTGTTGTTGAGTACTTGTAGTGTTCTAGGCACTGCGTTTAAGCAGGTCAAATGTGTGCGCAGGAGACAAACATACACAAACACACTCAAACACACAGAGTCCTGAAAGAGTGATAACATGCTTCCCATTTTACCAGAAAAAGTCAGGAAAAGTTCAATGACTAGTATGGGACCTGAACTCAACAACGAATCTTTCTGATTCCAAACCTCATGGTCTTGATCACTGTGATCTCTGAATTTGGCTAGGCAAAGGAAGTGGGGAGTACATTCTAAAAAGTATTAAAATTGAAGAAAATTGCAGAATCAATTATCAGCAAGTTCTCTTTTTAGAAAACAATTTTGAAATTAACTTGAGGTAGTAAATTCATCAAACTTGTATCTAGTCCTTTCATGAAAATATTGTTGGATTTTATCTAAGTTAAAATAGAAACCAGTTCTCAGCATTCCCTTCCTTAACATGTTCATTTGTCATCAACCAGGTAAAGAATAAAAATCCAGACTCCCTGGTAGCATCTTCTCCAAGATCTGGTCCCTTACAACCTGTTGGGATTCAGCTCCTACTACTCTCCATCTTATGTGGAAGTAGATATGACTCTACTGTAGTCATCGTGGCTTTCTTAGAGTTCTTCAAATATGCCAGGCTCATCTCCTCTATCCATGGATCTTCCTATGACTGGTTCCCTCACTTCATTTGAGTGTTTTCTCAGAGATAAATTCTTGGACCTTCTATCAAAAATTGAAATTCTCCTCCCTCCTCACCTTCTACCCTCTTAGGCTGCCTTATTCCTCTTCACAATACTTCATAGCTCTTGCTTCTGTAATCCTCTGAATAAAAAAGTGCATGGCTTTGTTGACTGAGCAGATGGAATTCTCTGAACATTCAGTGATTCCCTGTGCTACATTCAGTTGTTCTACTCTTTTGAGAACATGTGCATGAAATGTGAGAGGAATATTACGCCTTAGGAGTACGCACAAGGGAAGCAGCCTACAAATCTCTCCCAGATAACTGTTGCTTCTCGTTAGTTTAAGGCAAAGGTTAATTGTGGAAATTGGCAACACATCTGGAAGACTGGGAGTACATCCTTTGGAAGGCCATTTGGGCATCAAAACTTGAACAGAAGGGCCAAATTAATAGATAACACAGCTCTAGTGCCAGAAGGGCACGTGCCAGCCTTCCTGTTTCTGAACTTATCCCTTGAAACCTTTCTCACAAGTATCAAAAAGGCACTGGACTCTTTGAGGCTGTAACTTGGAAGTCTCTTGAAAGACACTGTCGTGTACAACTGACAACATTTCCTAATGAAAATAGAGGGAAGGCAGGACAGCTAGCTCCCTTGGGGTGCACACCCTGGTGAAAGAATCTATTTTGAAAGGGATTTTCACAGCATACATTTTTAATATCACTCAGGCCAGTGTCTTAATCGGGCTTTACTAGTGGGGAGTGTTCTCCAAGCAGCAGGGAATGCCATGGTAGGAATTTAAACACGTGGCATGAGTCTAATCATATTTCACTTATTTTCTTTTATGTGTCTCCTTAAGATAAATGAGTCCACTCCTTTATCAACAATAGCTCAGGATTCATAAGCTCACATTTTTCACCTGGGACAGGGGATATAGCAACTCACACTTTATTATCCATCTCTCATTTTCTTCCCGTCAAAGAATCAATAAATTCTCTGCCGAAGTCTCGTTTTAAAGGTTGCTTACAAGTTTCTGTTTCAGAACAATGTGTTGGCATTGGCTTTTATGCCTAAATCCTTCCCAAATCTGGATGTATATTTGGAGTGATTTGTAACAGTTTTTCAAGAATGTCTTTGGCAAACCACAAGTCACACAGGACATAGGCTAATTGCAGCCTCTCTGGGTTGCCAGCACCAGTTCCCAGTGACAGCTGTAATTTGTTGTTTTCCAGAGAGTATCTCCTTCCTGTGCATCATAGAGTAAGACTTTTTAAAGTGAAAAAGACCTTAATGTTCATACTGTCCAATTTCCCATTATGAAATGGAGGAAAGAGAGGCAGAACAGCTAGGCTTGTCCAAGTCTGCACTGAGGGCTAGGGGCAGGTTCAAAGCTAAGCCCAGGTGCTGTACTCTTCTCATGATTCTTAGAAATGTGCCTACATTTCCTTGAAAATGTTCTTTAAAGATAATCTTTAACCCATGTCTTGAGGCGCATAATAATCCCCGCGTTTATGTGTTTTCCTAGATGGTCACCTAGCACAGTACTGGTCTGGGTGAGTGGTACCCAGGACATGTTGACTTTTCAACCAGACTTGACTTCATTTGAGATCTGACTTACAGTTCTTGGCAGCTGACAGAAGACTTCTCATCCATTCAGTCAAAATTTACTGTCTACCTACTCTGTGTCAGGGTTTATGACAGGTGATTAGGATAAAAAGACAGTTAAGGTACTATTCCTGCTGCTTGAAGTTTGCTGTCTAGAGAGAGAGAAAATAATAGGTGAGCATGATAGAGCATGCTCTGACTGTTACAGCATCTGCTATGAATTGACTTATGCCCACGGCACTAGTGATGAAGAACCCGCCTGCCAATGCAAGAGACATAAGAGATGTGGGTTCACTCCATGGGTTGGAAAGATCTCCTGGAGAAGGGAATGGCCACCCACTCCAGTATTCTTGCCTGGAGAATTCCATGGACAGAGGAGCCTGGCGGGCTACAGTCCATGGGGTTGCACATGACGAAGCAACTTAGCAGGCACACACACACATTTCACAACCCATATCTCATGGCCAAACCTGTCATAAGTGGTTTGGGAAATATAGATCTGCATGTGCCTAAAGATATAGAGAGCAGCAGGGTATTCCAAGTGGTGGTTGCTCTGTCATTCTGTTCCCTGGTTGCTTTATCATTAAACTTCCATGGACATGTAGCTTGGGTAAGAAAGAAACCTTTATTATTTGAAGCCACTGGGAATTTGTTCTTGTTACCATTGTATTTTGACTGATACACAGGAATTGTCTGATTTAATCCTCTGTTTAGAAGATATTATTATCTTCTAAGTATTCATATAAGGAGAGTGAGATATGTAAGGGTCCTAGCAAGTTAAGTGGTCAAGCTAGCACTGTAACTATGCAGTCTGATTCTAGAATTCATATTCTTAGCCAATATACCATAATGCTGTGTGTATGTATTTTATCTGTGTGTTCCCGTTACTGAGATAAGGTGGCTTCTAAAAGATTGAGGAATTTCATGGAAGACTTCTCAAGGAAACTGAGAGGTATGCCCTAAAGGACAAGTAGGGACAAAGTCATTTAAAAATAAAGAGAATGAGGAGTATACAGCACCAAAACCTGGCAAAGATGCCACAAAAAAAGAAAACTACAGGCCAATATCACTGATGAACTTAGACGCAAAAATCCTCAACAAAATTCTAGCAAATAGAATCCAACAACACATCAAAAAGATCATACATCATGATCAAGTAGGCTTTATCCCAGGGATGCAAGGATTCTTCAATATTCGTAAATCGATCAATGTAATACACCACATTAACAAATTAAAAAATAAAAATCACATGATTATCTCAATAGATGCAGAGAAAGCCTTTGACAAAATTCAACATCCATTTATGATAAAAACCCTCCAAAAAGCAGGAATAGAAGGAACATACCTCAACATAATAAAAGCTATATATGACAAACCCACAGCAAACATTATCCTCAATGGTGAAAAACTGGAAGCATTCCCCCTGAAATCAGGGACAAGACAAGGGTGCCCACTCTCACCACTACTATTCAACATAGTTTTGGAAGCTTTGGCCACAGCAATCAGAGCAGATAAAGAAATCAAAGGAATACAGATTGGAAAAGAAGAAGTAAAACTCTCTCTGTTTGCTGATGACATGATCCTCTATATTGAAAACCCTAAAGACTCTACGAGAAAATTACTAGAGCTAATCAGTGAATATAGCAAAGTTTCAGGATACAAAATCAACACACAGAAATCCCTGGCATTCCTATACACTAACAGTGAGAAATCAGAAAGAGAAATTAAGGAAACAATCCCATTCACCATCGAAACAAAAAGAATAAAATACTTAGGAGTATTTCTACCTAAAGAATCAAAAGACTTGTATATAGAAAACTATAAAACACTGATGAAAGAAATCAAGGAGGACACAAACAGATGGAGAAATGTGCCGTGTTCGTGGATTGGAAGAATCAACATAGTGAAAATGAGTATACTACCCAAAGCAATCTATAGATTCAATGCAATTCCTATCAAGCTACCAGAGGTCGTTTTCAAAGAATTAGAACAAATAATTTCTCAATTTGTATGGAAATACAAAAAAACCTCGTATAGCCAAAGCAATCTTGAGAAAGAAGAATGGAACTGGCGGAATCAACCTACCTGACTTTAGGCTATACTACAAATCCACAGTCATTAAGACAGTATGGTACTGGCACAAAGACAGAAATATAGATCAATGGAACAGAATAGAAAGCCCAGAGATAAATCCACACATCTATGGACACCTTATCTTTGACAAAGGAGGCAAGAATATACAATGGAGAAAAGACAACCTCTTTAACAAGTGGTGCTGGGAAAACTGGACAGCCATTTGTAAAAGAATGAAACTAGAACACTTTCTAACACCATACACAAAGATAAACTCAAAATGGATCAAAGATCTAAGCATAAGACCAGAAACTATAAAACTCCTAGAGGATAACATAGGCAAAACACTCTCTGCTATAATCCAAAGCGGGATACTCCATGACCCACCTCCCAGAATATTGGAAATAAAAACACGAATAAACAAATGGGACCTAATTAAAATTAAAAGCTTTTGCACAACAAAGGAAACTATAAGCAAGGTGAAAAGACAGCCTTCAGAATGGGAGAAAATAATAGCCAATGAAGCAACAGACAAACAATTAATCTCAAAAATTTACAAACAACTCCTGCAGCTCCATTCTAGAAAAATAAACAACCCAATTAAAAAGTGGGCCAAAGAACTTAACAGACATTTCTCCAAGGAAGATATAAAAATGGCTAACAAACACATGAAAAGATGCTCAACATCACTCATTATCAGAGAAATGCAAATCAAAACCACAATGAGGTACCACTTTACACCAGTCAGAATGGCTGCCATCCAAAAGTCTACAAGCAATAAATGCTGGAGAGGATGTGGAGAAAAGGGAACCCTCTTACACTGTTGGTGGGAATGCAAACTAGTACAGCCACTATGGAAAACAGTGTGGAGGTTCCTTAAAAAGCTGCAAATAGACCTGCCATATGACCCGGCAATCCCACTGCTGGGCATATACACCGAGGAAACCAGAATTGAAAGAGCCACGTGCACCCCAATGTTCATCGCTGCATTGTTTACAATAGCCAGGACATGGAAGCAACCTAGATGCCCATCAACTGACGAATGGATAAGAAAGCTGTGGTATATATACACAATGGAATATTACTCAGCATTAAAAAAAAATTCATTTGAAGCAATTCTACTCAGATGGACGAAACTGGAGCCCATTATCCAGAGTGAAGTAAGCCAGAAGCAAAAACAACAATACAGTATATTAACACATATATATGGAATTTAGAAAGACAGTAATGAGAACCCAACATGGGAGACAACAAAAGGAACGCAGATGTATAGAATAGACTTGTGGACTTTGTGGATGAGGGTAAGGGTGGGATGAGATGGGAGAAGGGCATTGAAGCATGTTAATTGTCATGTGTCTAATCAATCGCCAGCCCAGGATTGATGCTCGGGACTGGTGCAGCGAGATTTCCCGGGGGGGAGGGAGGAGGGAGGGGGGACCCGGAGGGGAAGCATATGTAAACCCATGGTGATATCATAACAATGTATGGCTAAAACAATAATAAAAATAAATAAATAAAAAAAAAAATAAAGAGAATGAGGCTTATTCCCTGTGTGTATGCACGGGAGAGGAATTCCCTCTCTTTGGCCGATTGTCTCATCCCCAGGAAAATTATAGAGCAAAGGATGCCCATCTATATATTACTACTGGCATCCAAGTAATATAGAATGCTTCAAATACCATGGCCTTGGACCTATAAATCATTAAAAACAACTTGATGAGATGTTATAAAGCATAAATGAGAAATCACAGTTCTGACTCAGTGAGGCAGCAAAGCAGTTTGACAGATGTATGGGTCTGATATGCACACCGCCCCCCCTTCTCTCTCTCACACACACACTATTCTGACCAGTCTTTGAGGCTCAGCTTTGTGATAACTGGGAAGTAATAAGGAGAAGAAAGAAAAACTATAGGCTAAGTTGACACGAATGAATAAAGTTGAGATTGTATAGCAACTGACACAGAGAATCAGAACCTGTGACCCAGACACTGAGGGGTCATCTGATCTTTGCTGTTGTGTTGTCATTCAGCACCAATTACAGTCCAATATTTAATGCTTGCTGGAAAAGATCAGTAGCAACCTTCCTAGACTACCCACAATGTAATTGACTTGATCAGTAAATACTTCCTGGGTCTAGTGCAGTTGTTGTGTCCTCCCTCACACTGCTCCTTCTTACCCAGGCTTGGGCCTTGATGGGAACAGAACACTTGCCAGCATCTTTTATCACTGCACACTAGGTGAGAACAAATAATGGAGTTGTCTCTTACCAGTTCCCTCTTGAACCTGCCCCAGCCCACGTTTCTGAACCTGTTCTCTTTATTAATTTGGAGAATTTGAAAGTACACGTCATGTCTCCTAAACTGGATTTCTTTTATCTTGGCATATCAGTGCATGTCTGTTACTCTTAAAAAATGAAAAAAAAAAACTTGTTAAGGTTAAATCTACACACTGTAAGATTCAGCCCTTTAAGTGTGATTTCAGTGATTTTGGGTTAATTTACTGATTTAGCCACTATCACCACATTCCAAATTTAGAGCAGTTCTGTAATCTCAGTAAAATCCCTTAAGGTTTTTTTAAAGTCACTCCTTAATCCTAGTTTATGACTTCTGCTAATCTACTTTCCACCTTTATAAATTTGCCTCACTGGATGTTATATATAAGCAGACTTATATAATATGTGATCCTTTGTGTCTGGCTTCATTCACTTAGCATAATGTTATTTAGATTTATCTGTGTTGTGGTATGGATCATTTTGTTCCTTTTGCACTGCTAAATAGTATTCCATTGTGTAGATATAGAATATTTTATATATTCTTCAGTTGGTGAACATCGGGCTTGTTTCTCCTCTTTGACTATTAAGAATTTTACTATAATGGACATTTATGTTCAGATCCTTGTGTGAGCATAGGTTTTTATTTATCTTGGGCAGATAGCTAAGAGTGGAATTTCTGAGTCACGTGGTAATTGTGTTTAACTTTTGCAAAGTGCCTGCCCCACATTGTGTTCCCACCAGTGGGATGTGAGTCCCTGTGTCTCCACACCCTCGCCATTACGTGTGTTAGTCGTGTTTTGTCCTTTAAACAGGAAGCATCTAGAAGGGAGGGATTCGATCTTCATTCCTCATTACTTTGCATTTAACACAGGGCTGGGCAAACAGTTGGATCTTAACCATGCAGTATGGAGTGTGGTAGTGAAGGACTTAAATTTTGTAATTAGACTATCAGAGTGTCCGAATATCAGTTTTCTCAACTGTGAATGGGCTAACGTTGCCTACCCACTAGCATTATAATGAGGGTTAATGGACATGTCAGTCAAGTGCTTTGCCTAACCCTTAGAGAAATGATAGCTTTGTTATTGTTTTTCATTTGCATTGATGCCTTCTTTCTGAGCCCTCTCTAGCTTAGTTTTCATTGCTCTTGCAGTCACATACTTAGTTATAGACAATGTATTGGGTCTGAAAGATGGAGTAATGAGTGACACACTACCACTCATCTCAGGAATTTGAAGTCTAGTGGAAGGACACAGATGTCAGTGGATCATTGTACTGCCGTGGGTAAATGCTGTGATGGAGGTGCTCACAAAGTGTGCACATCAGAGAAGGGCCCCGAGACCCAGAAAAGACTTCTAACGAAAACCAAAGGACTGGAGAGAGAGGCAGAAGGGTCAGGAAGAGCATTGTTGGCCAAGGGAGGGACATTAGTAAAAACTAAAAAGGTAAAGAATTTGGAGAAATGGTTAGCCTGCTTTGTGACAGAGTGAAGGGAAACTGATAAGAGATGAGGCTGGAGAAGTGGCTGATGCCAGATGAAGAAGGTGTTAAACGTTACATTAAGGAGTTTCTGTTTTACCTGTGCTGCTACCATGTGATTATATTCTACAGGCTGAGAGGATGTATGTGAATGTATGTGAGTGGCAGAAGTGACTGCTTATGGATTAAAGAGAGGAAAGGTAGAGCAATCTCAAAATCTGTAACATTCTCATGGAGTAATTCTCAACATTTTTCATTTCATTATTGCCTCCTCCTCCCTGAGAGCATTTTTAGACTTTTTCCCCCCATAATGGTCTTACTCCCCTCACCATGAAAAGCATTGCCTTTCTTCAGGATTGCAATGAAAACTGACCTTTTCCAGTCCTGTGGCCACTGCTGAGTTTTCCAAATTTGCTGGCATATTGAGTTCACCACTTTCACAGAATCATCTTTCAAGATTCGAAATAGCTCAACTGGAATTCCATCACCTCCACTAGCTTTGTTTTTAGTGTTGCTTCCTAAGGCACATTTGACTTCACATTTCAGGATATCTGGCTCTAGGTGAGTGAGCACACCATCCTGATTATCTGGGTCATGAAGATCTTTTTTTGTACAGTTTTTCTGTGAATTCTTGCCACCTCTTCTTAATATCTTCTGCTTCTGTTAGTTCCCTACCATTTCTGTCCTTTATTAAGCCCACCTTTGCATGGAATGTTGCCTTCATATCTCTAATTTTCTTGAAGAGATCTCTAGTCTTGCCAATTCTATTGCTTTCCTCTATTTCTTTGCATTGATCGCTGAGGAAGGCTTTCTTTTCTCTCCTTGCTATCCTTTGGAACTCTGCATTCAAATGGGTATATCTTTCCTTTTCTCCTTTGCTCTTCACTTCTCTTCTTTTCACAGCTATTTGTAAGGCCTCCTCAAACAGCCATTTTGCTTTTTTGCATTTCTGTTTCTTGAGGAACGTCTTGATCCCTGTCTCCTGTACAATGTCAGGAACCTCTGTCCATAGTTCATCAGGCACTCTGTCAGATCTAGGCCCTTAAATCCATTTCTCACTTCCACTGTATAGTCATAATGGATTTGATTTAGGTCATATCTGAATGGTCTTGTGGTTTTCTCCACTTTGTTCAATTTCAGTCTGAATTTGGAGATAAGGAGTTCATGATCTGAGCCACAGTCAGCTCCCAGTCTTGTTTTTGCTGAATGTATAGAGTTTCTCTTTCTTTGGCTGCAAAGAATATAATAAATCTGATTTATAAGCATATTTGTGCTTTATACATAAGAAGAGTGATTTTCCTCTTCACCCAATCACCAGTTTTCACCTATTCGGTACTATACCACCCTAGTTGAGAACTCTTGCTGTATTTTGAAATCTACTCAAGGGACAAGTTGAGCTTTTAACATCTTTGCAGTTCCCACAGTACACCTTTCAAAATGCAGCTTTATTTGAAATGACATTATAATACTTCACACTTGTTTGCTGAGCACATCCTATGAGTGAAGCAATGTTGTAGGAATTGAAAGTACAGAGAACAAAATCCCATCTCTCTTGAAGCTTGCCTTTTTGAAGCAATCTGTGTGCAGATACAGTTGTTTCACTCTGATCAAAACCAAGCAATGCCTACCATTAAAACTGTTACAACAAGAGCTCATCTTGAGACCTGCTTACTAAAATAGGACCTGGCATTACTTCAAGCTTGAAAATGTGCTAATGAAATTGAAAACCTGTTTGATGCTGATACAGCAAGAAAATGAGAGGAGCAAGAAATAATATTTTCTTTAGAGGAACGTAATACTGATTCTCATCCATCATTCCACAAGGGCCAACAAGGCATCCCACAGTGCTCGGGATGTTTGGACATCTCCATGTTTTGCCCAGCACTAGTGGGTTAGCCCTGGAGGGCCCTAGTCACTGTCTTTCACTGGCAATGGCTGAGAGAACTGTGGTCCCTTTGCATCTTGAAAAGGAATCTCTCTGCTATTCCTGAGAAGGGAGAACTTTGGAGAGGCTGGAGCCCTGCAGCCATTTCTCTCTGAGGTCCTGACTCCCCTAGGGACGCTGGCAGGACAATAGTCTCTAGAATTCATGGAAATCATAGATATCTTCTCCATCCCCAGTGGAAATAAATCTCATCTTCTACTTGCCTCCCTGCGCAACATGCCTGACACAGTCCATTTATGGAGAGTTACCTTTTACAAATGATAAGAAACCTCAGTGCTTTCAGCCCGCCTCTGCTGCTTTGCTCTCAAAATCTCTAAGCTATATGATTATAAAGCCTGAGAACCTATCTGAAATGGTGATGAAAGGGGCTGGGGCCTGACATGGGAAATATGAAGAAAGAAACAAATTAATATTTCAGGCTATTGTTCTGCCGCTCTGAAATCTCTGCATTTATTCTCAACTCATTTTGTGGAATACTGGCCACTTGAAACAATTAACTGGACACTCTGACCCAAATAAAATGTGGAAAGCAAATGCCATCATCCTTGGTCCAGCCCAGAGGGAGACTCTTGCTAGATTCCACCCACCTCTGCACCTGTGCCCAGGTCCTATCTCCTCCAGAAGACCTTACAAAAGGGGCTACTCTAACTTGGCCGGGGGAAATAATGAGATTGCTCACGTGTTTGGGAAAACTCCTGTGCACTAGGCAGGGGGTAGGTGTAGGGGACACTGTACTGACATGTCAACAGAGAGCATTCCCTCCCTGGGACAGTGGGTCCCAGTTTCCCACTACTGTCCCAAGTGTACTTTGTCAAATGTAGGACCATTGGCTGGATGGTGTTGGCTCAGTCAAGGCCAGCTAGTGGGCTGCTAGAATTTTCATGCTTCCTTCGAAGAATGATGTTTTACCATTTGAAAAGGGGGGCGGGTGGGGAATGGTCTATTTCTCATTACTTTGGGAATGACTGTGAATCTTCCCAATGCTTCTTTTCCATCTTACTGGGCAGGAAGTTTTGATTCAAAACTGACCTGAAACTCCTGTCTTAATAATACCCATAGCTTCATGTGCAGTTAAAGTAAAATAGCTTTACATAAGGCTATTCTCAAGCTGTTTCAGTGTGAATCTAATCCAGTCTGATTGTTCCAGAGCTATCAAGAAGATGCCAATGTGAGAACATATTTAGTTGGCTACTCTAGTCTGTGCTATAGTTTGCAAATAGAAGCTAATCACAGTGATTCAGGGGCTTCCCAGGTGGTGCAGTGGTAGAGAATCCACCTGTCAATGCAGGAGATGCAGGAGACCAGGGTTCAGTTCCTAGATCAGGAAGATCCCCTGGAGTAGGAAATGGCAACCCACTCCAGTATTCTTGCCTGGAAAATTCCATGGACAAAGGAATCTGGTGGGCTACAGACCATGGAGTTGCAAAGAGTCAGACACAACTGAGCACACACATGCACAATGACAATAATTCACACTATTGGGAAGAGCTTTCCCACCACATATATTGGGCAGACCTAGGGACTGGGACAGAAAGTGGAAAAATGAAGTGATGAGGCACAAGTGTGGGAAGAATCTATAAATGGAAGAAACAATAAGCATTTGGCAAATTGGTAGTGAGCGACTGAGCACACACACTTCTTACCAAAAAAGCCCTTGAAGTAAAAGTTAAACTGCTATTACAAAGGAGCTAATTAACTGCTGGATTAGATGAGCTTGTCTCAAATGTTGCTCTTATATTTCCTTGACTATTATTCTTGGGCTCTGTGCCACCTGTATTATAAACAGCTCGAAGGACATGTTTGAGAAGGGCTATTCCTCTTTCTGCCTCCCCATGGCTTGCAGCACATAGTTAAGCGCACAATAGGCTTCCTAGAAATAGCAGATGATTTAGCCTGTGTATAGTCCCATGGGAGGCAGTTGGGCTGTAATAAAGAGACTTTAGACTCTGGGAAGGTAGAATAAAGATATTTGACAATAAAACTGGATGGTGTTAGTCTTGCAGTTAGAGAAGACTGTCTCTACAGTTGCTGAGCACACCAACCAAATAAATGAAAATCAAAGTGGTATTAAGAAAGTTACTTTAAATATTAGATTGAGTTAGAATAATAAGTAAAAGTATATAGTCTGAATTTGATAGTCTTCAGTTTAAATTCCTGATTCTATCATTAACTAGGTATGTAATTGTGAGTGAGTTGTTGCTGTTGTCCTGTCGTGTCCAACTCTCTGTGACCCCATATACTGCAGCTTGCCAGGCTTGTTCTTCACTATCTTCACTATCACTATTGTTCTTCACTGTCTCCTGAAGTTTACTCAAACTCATGTCCATTTTGAGTCAGTGATGCCATCCAACCATCTCATCATCAGTCATCCCCTTCTCCTCCTGCCTTCAGTCTTTGCTAGCATCAGGGGCTTTTCCAGTGAGTCAGTTCTTTGCATCAAGTGGCTAAAGTACTGGAGTTTCAGCTTCAGCATCAGTCCTTCCAGTGAATATTCAGAATTGATTTCCTTTCGGATGGACTGGTTTGATCTCCTTGCTGTCCAAGGGACTTTCAAGAGTCTTCTCCTGCACCACAGTGCAAAGGCATCAATTCTTTGGCACTCAGCCTGTTTAATTGAGTCACTTACCAGTAAATAAGGTTATTAACCAGTAGATTTTCTCGTGTGTAAAATAAGGAAAATATGACTGTCTCATAGGACCACTGAGAAGATGAGTTTAGATAATGTAAGGATGCATGTGTGTTAAGTCGATTCAGTAGTGTCCAACTCTGTGTGACCCTTTAGACTATAGCCCACCAGGCTCCTCTGTCCGTGGGATTCTCCAGGCAAGAATACAGGAGTGGGTTGCCTTGCCCTCCTCCAGGGGATCTTCCCAACCCAGGCATCGAACCCTCATCTCTTATGCCTCCTGCATTGCCAGGCGTGTTCTTTACCACTAGCATCAAATATATGACATACTATAGATTTTTGATAAAGATTGATTTTTAAAATAATACATGAAAATGTTTTATAACTTCTCAAAATACAAAAGTTGTTATAGAAAATTATATAGTACAGATAAGCAAAAGGAAGAAAATAAAAAATACTCATATTTTAGGCATATAAAAATAGCTAACCTTAACATTTAAATGTATGTTTTTTTAATATCTTTTTCCCTAGGAAATGTTCTCTAGAATTTTTCCTCTTAAGTGCATGTATGTATGTATATAAATATGTCTATATAGTTTTAAAAATAGTACAAACTGCACATATGTATTTGTTAATCAATTTGTTTTCACTTAATAATGGACTGTGAATATTTGCCTGTGTTCTTAAATATTCCTCTACAAGAGCTACATCATATCGCATTGTAGCATATTTACCCTTTTAATGTGAAACTTTTATTTTCTAATTTTTCATGTTTTTATTTTAGAAAATGAAATGGCAATGAACAACTCTGTAGCGAAATGTTTTTACATCTATATGATTATTTTCTTATAGTTAAAATCAAGATGTAGCATGGTAATTTCAATAATAATGAAATGAAATTAAAGTGTAAAAAACACAGAGTATAGTAATCAGCACATAGTAAGTCATCAAAAAACACTAATAGGGTATTTATGAATGAACTATAAGAGAGGAAGGAGATTTATTTGAAATTAGCTTACTGATTATTTAGTAGTTCTATTTGGTTTGATAGATACACATCAGAAAAAAATAAACTAATTTAGAAAATATTAATGGTGTTGGAGAAGACTCTTGAGAGTCCCTTGGACTGCAAGGAGATCCAACGAGTCCATCCTAAAGGAGATCAGTCCTGGTGTTCATTGGAAGGACTGATGTTGGAGCTGAAACTCCAATACTTTGGCCACCTCATGCGAAGAGTTGACTCATTGGAAAAGACCCTAATGCTGGGAAGGGTTGGAGGCAGGAGGAGAAGGGGACGACAGAGGATGAGATGGCTGGATGGCATCACTGACTCGATGGACATGAGTTTGGGTGGACTCCGGGAGTTGGTGATGGACAAGGAGGCCTGGGTTGCTGCAATTCATGGGGTCTCAAAGAGTCAGACACGACTGAGCGACTGAACTGAACTGAACTGAACTGAAAGGCAGGAGGAGAAGGGGGTGATAGAGAATGAGATGGTTGGATGGCATTGTCGACTCAGTGGACATGAGTTTAAGCAAACTCCAGTAGACAGTGAAGGACAGGGAAGCCTGGTGTGCTGCAGTCTATGGGGTCGCAAAGAGTCAGACACAACTGAGCAACTTAACAACAAAAGTCTATCTATAGATGTCAGGTTTAGTAGTTTCTGTTACAGAGTCCAAGCTTATATTGCTCACCGTAAGACAGGCCAAGAAATTAAGAGATGAGTTGTTGAGGTGAGAAATAGTGACTTTATTCAGAAAGTCTGCATACTGAGAATATGATGGACTAGGGTCCCAAGTGAAAGTGTTAGTCACTCAGTCATGCCCAACTTGTTGTGATCCCATGGACTGAAGCCCATCAGGCTCCTCTGTCCATGGGGTTTTCCAGGCAAGGGCATTGGAGTAGTTTGCCATTTCCTTCTCCAGGGAATCTTCCCAAACCAGGGATCAAACCCAGTTCTCCTGCACTGCAGGCAGATTCTTTACCAACTGAGCTACCAGGGAAAGATGCAAGGGTCCCAAAGAACCATCTTATACAAGTTAAAACGCAGCCTTCTTTTATACTAAAGTGGGGGCAATGGCTTCTTGTTGTAGGAATCCTGTGTTCTTGCATCTGTCCATGTGGATCTGGTTGGAATGTTAGTATAAACCTTTAATAACATGATTGGTATTTTCTGTTCTACAACATTTTACCTTTATATGAATGGGAAAGTGTTATACATTTAAAGGCCAGCACCTTGAGAATGAGCTACCCCATGTTTTTCAGTCTGTAGTCAACATTCTTTTACTGAAGTGCAGACCAGCATGACTAAGTACAGGCAACAGAGAGCTCCAGGGTTAGAGCTAAGGGAATAGATCCAACTTGGAATCAGGTTTGCTTTCTCTGTTACATTTCTATGAAATGATCTGCTTCTACAGTTAGTAGAAATCATCATAATAACCCAAAATACAATAACCGATATACCCTTTTTTTTTGGGAGGGCACTATGTGGATATTTGCTTTTGCTTTTTCCCTTTATTGTGGATACTCCCTGATGCTAGTGTTATATGGGCATGCCTTCCAGCCTACTGCCCCTCACACTGGGTTTTAATACCCAGTCTAGGACCCTCTTAGAAAAGCTGTCCCCAAAAGTAACAACAATAGAAATATACAGATGGCCTGCTATCCATGAAAGAATAATATTGACCAGAAAGATCTGTTCTCATCCATAGACTGAAGTGCTGTTATAAAGGAAAATTGGAAAAAAATGCGCATTGCCTACTTGGTCACTTAAAGTCCCCCTACCCCCATACAGTGTCTATACCAAGTGTATTAAGGTACAGAGCACATGGCAGTGCTGGAGAGAAGATATGGTAGACTTAAGTCAGAAGCTTCAGGAGTCGGAGAGAATGTAGCTTAGTGATGTAGGTTGAATGAAAATTGTGACCTGGAAAGCATTTGATTCAGGCTGCTCTTTACCTCTAGCCAATGACAGCCATGTGAGAAGGCAGACTCTTTCTTGCCATGGTTTTCAGTTTTCATGAGACATTGAAAACTTGAGGTTTCCATTTGGATTTTGTACTTTTCAAATAGTTTTGGGAAAATGCAGGAATAAATTTTTAATGTATTTTATATATTTATATGTATTTTAAATCATATATATATATATATATATACATACACATAACATATGGTTTATTTAATTAATCTGAATCCCCAGCTTGCTGTCTGCAGACCTAGAGATTTGGCAGTCTTCATATCTTCCTAAGTCAGATCCTTAAAATGAATGAGTGAATGAATGTGTGTGCCTGCATGTGGATGTATGTACATGCATACCTACACAGACATATTATTAGTTCTGTTTCTCTGGAGAACTCTGACTGATACAGATACAAACACACACCTTTACTTGGAGAAGAAAGAAATATAATGTGACAAGGACAGAAGTTAGACTTCTTTGAATGTATCTTGGCTTATAGATTTGACTTTGGTGCCATCTAAATAGTTCACATCTATAACAAGCCAAGACTTTAAAAAAGCATTCATGAAAAATTGAAGCAGCGGGTGGGGTGGGCAGGGATGAAACAGTTGAACATAACTGACAAGAGGTTGCTGACATAACCATTCAGAATAGAACTATTTTAAATGACTTTAAAATTCAGCCATTTGACTATAGTTTACTAATTGTACATACTCAAGATTTTTTAAGGGCAAATTTTTAGTTGCTTTTCTTAATCATAATGTTAGTAAGGTAGTGGTATTGGTTTTTCTGAAAGTGCTCTTTGTGTCTTGTGGGTTAAATCAAATGAGTAGTCATATTGATGTTATTGAAAACAGGGATTTTTGGTATGGAAAATAGGTAATAACATTGTAAAATCCATGAGGTTAAATTAAAACCTTTAAGGCCCAAGTTTGAATTGAAATTTCATGAAAACTCATGGTATATTCCATTGAAAATATATATAACTCATTTTCTAGCTCTGTTCACATAAGCAAAGGCCAGACACGTAAACAAGCTCTCAGCTTGTGGTATCCAAATACCATTTGCCACTGAAATGAACCCAGATTCTTACTAGAAATGGCTGGTTCCATCCTGGGGCAAGATTTTTGTAAGATAGCCCTGGAACATCTTACCATGCCAGAAACAAGAGGATGGTTAAAGATACTTGAGTCTTAATTAAAGAACTTGAAGAGACCCTCACTGAGCAAGAAGAGAACTGTTTAAACTTCAATAGGAATAAAAACTGCACTGGAATGAAGCAAATCAAAATGTTCATAATGATATTTTTTAAAAAGAAAACCTTTGGTCATCTTTGGAGAATATTATGTAAACCATTCAAATTTTGAACATTAATCAATAAAGGAGGAAAAATCAACCATCTATCAAGTTTTTATATAAATTATAATTTAGGGTAAACATGTAGTTGATGATATGTAATTTCTATTGATGCAATACCCCAGATAATAAATTAAGAAATAATTATCACCAGTTTTATTTTTTTTATTGTTATTGGCATACAATGTCATGATATCACCATGGGTTTACATATGTTCCCCCTCCAAAACCCCCCTCCCTCATACCTCCCCCCGGCAAAATCTCGATGCACCAGCCCCGAGCATCAATCCTGGGCTGGTGATTGATTAGACATATGATAATTAACATGTTTCAATGCCATTCTCCCATATCATCCCACCCCTACCCTCATCCTCAGAGTCCACGAGTCTATTCTATACATCTGCATTCCCTTTGCTGTCTCGCATGTTGGGTTCTCGTTACCGTCTTTCTAAATTCCATATATATGTGTTAATATACTGTATTGTTTTTTTGGCTTCTGGCTTACTTCACTCTGGATAATGGGCTCCAGTTTCGTCCATCTGAGTAGAATTGCTTCAAATGAATTTTCTTTTAATGCTGAGTAATATTCCATTGTGTATATGTACCACAGCTTTCTTATCCATTCGTCAGTTGATGGGCATCTAGGTTGCTTCCATGTCCTGGCTATTGTAAACAATGCAGCGATGAACATAGGGATACACGTGGCTCTTTCAGTACTGATTTCCTCAGTGTATATGCCCAGCAGTGGGATTGCTGTGTCATATGGCAGGTCTATTTGCAGCTTTTTAAGGAACCTCCACACTGTTTTCCATAGTGGCTGTACTAGTTTGCATTCCCACCAACAGTGTAAGAGAGTTCCCTTTTCTCCACATCCTCTCCAGCATTTATTACTTGTAGATTTTTGGATTACAGCCATTCTGACTGGTGTAAAGTGATACCTCATTGTGGTTTTGATTTGCATTTCTCTGATAATGAGTGATGTTGAACATCTTTTTATGTGTTTGTTAGCCATTTTTATGTATTCTTTGGAGAAATGTCTGTTAAGTTCTTTGGCCCACTTTTTGATTGGGTTGTTTATTTTTCTAGAATGGAGCTGCAGGAGTTGCTTGTATATATTTGAGATTAATTGTTTGTCTGTTGCTTCATTGGCTATTATTTTCTCCCATTCTGAAGGCTGTCTTTTCACCTTGCTTATAGTTTCCTTTGTTGTGCAGAAGCTTTTCATTTTAATTAGGACCCATTTGTTTATTCATGTTTTTATTTCCAATATTCTGGGAGGTGGGTCATGGAGTATCCCTCTTTGGGTTATGTCAGAGAGTGTTTTGCCTATGTTATCCTCTAGGAGTTTTATAGTTTCTGGTCTTATGATTAGATCTTTGATCCATTTTGAGTTTATCTTTGTGTATGGTGTTAGAAAGTGTTCTAGTTTCATTCTTTTACAAATGGCTGTCCAGTTTTCCCAGCACCACTTGTTAAAGAGGTTGTCTTTTCTCCATTGTATATTCTTGCCTCCTTTGTCAAAGATAAGGTGTCCATAGATGCGTGGATTTATCTCTGGGCTTTCTATTCTGTTCCACTGATCTATATTTCTGTCTTTGTGCCAGTACCATACTGTCTTAATGACTGTGGATTTGTAGTATAGCCTAAAGTCAGGTAGGTTGATTCCTCCAGTTCCATTCTTCTTTCTCAAGATTGCTTTGGCTATACGAGGTTTTTTGTATTTCCATACAAATGGAGAAATTATTTGTTCTAATTCTTTGAAAAAGACCTCTGGTAGCTTGATAGGAATTGCATTGAATCTATAGATTGCTTTGGGTATTATACTCATTTTCACTATATTGATTCTTCCAGTCCACGAACACGGCACATTTCTCCATCTGTTTGTGTCCTCTTTGATTTCTTTCATCAGTGTTTTATAGTTTTATATATATAAGTCTTTTGTTTCTTTAGGTAGAAATACTCCTAAGTATTTTATTCTTTTTGTTTCGATGGTGAATGGAATTGTTTCCTTAATTTCTCTTTCTGATTTCTCACTGTTAGTGTATAGGAATGCCAGGGATTTCTGTGTGTTGATAATAAATTAAGAAATAATTATTTTATCACCAGTTTTAAATCTCTACTGAAATAATGGATCGTGTCAATCACCAGTGGCTTATGACATCATAGCAAAAGATGTTCACTGCTTCCTAATAGAGCATATGATAGGCAGGAAAATGCCCTCCCCTCTAAAAATATCAATGTCCTAATCTCAGAATCCATCAATATGTTGCATTACATGGCAAAGGGGAATTAATGTTAAGATAGAATTATGGTTGCTACCCAGTTGATCTTAAAATAGATTATCCTGGTATGCTTAGTGAACTTTAAGTGTCCAAACCAATGCAATACTGTAAAGCAGTTACCCTTCAATTAGAAATAAATAAATTTTAAAAGTTTCTTTATAAAAGAAAATAAAAATTGTAAAAATTATGAAATATAAATAAAATCTTTACCTGAATTATTTTTTTAAAAAAAGTGAGAGAGAGAGAGAGACAGATAATTCAATGTCGGAATGATTGGATATAAGAAAGATTCAGCCAACCGTTGCTGACTTGAAGATGGAAGGGGCCACAAGCCATGGAATGTGGGCAGCCTTGAGAAATGAGAAAATGTCTTAGAGCCTTCTAAAAGAGTGTAGCAGCCCTGCTGTCACGTTGATTTTCCGCTTTGAGCCCTGGGTCTGACTTCTAACATACAGATAATAAATCTGTGCTGTCTTAAACCATTGAGTTTGTGGTTATTTGTGATGGTAACAAAAGAAAACTAATATATTCCATTTTCTAGGATGTATTTCCCTAGAAAACTGACCCTGAATCTCCTCAAGCTTCTTGACTTGCAGAATATTCAAGAGAGAGAGAGAGGAACACATGACATGAAATTATGGGAATGTTCAGCAATCTAAACTGGGGAAAATGTCATTTTGTTTATCAAATAAGTGTGTTTTTGTGTGTGTGTGTATGACAGAAATTGAGGAGATTTAAAGAGATGATCTAGTATTTTATGTATCAAACAATTACAATAGGGAACTTGATTTCAAACAAAAAGGTATAAAGGAAGAATATTCACAAGACTTAAACATTGACCCTGGGTACTTGATAATGTTTAGCAGTAATTTTATTTACCTTTTTGCTATGGTAATGGTATTATGGTTATATTTAAATAAAGAAGTTGGATATAGTAGCTGTAATAGAAAACAGTAGCCATAAGTTTATAATTGTTGACGATGAATGACAACTACATAGGTGTTAGCTGTTTATCCTCTCCACTTTTATATTTCAATATTTCCATGCTGTTGCTGCTAAGTTGTTTCAGTCGTGTCCAACTCTGTGCGCCTTCATAGATGGCATCCTACCAATAATAAAGTATTAATAAAAATGTTATTAAATAATTTGACTCCTTAAATATTTTGTGAGCCAAAAACACCATGTCCAAAAGATGAATTAGACCAACAGACTGCAGTTTGTCATTTCTGCATGGTTTCAGAAATCAGATCTTTTACTTTAACCTGGGAAATCATCTTTTTCTTCTTTCCACACTCATCTCCTGCGTCCATTCTTTTAACACTGCCTAGTTAAAAGGGTCTCTTTCATTTGTGCTGCTTAGATTTTCGCTTGCTTGTAAAATTTACTCAATTTTCCAAGATTGTTTGAAATAGATTTTCTCAGAATAAGTTAGCAAAGAGGGTAATATGCATAATCATACTGAAGAATGCCTCATAGTATATTTTGTCTTCATTTTGACCTTCTCTCATTCCACCTTCTTAAAAAAAAAAGGCAATAATTTTGTTTCAATTTTTGAAAATCTAAGGTATTTTTGAAATTTGGACTAACAAAATTTTCCATGTTCTCTCTGTGCCTCTATTTTAGGATGGAATGGGAAACTTGAGAATCACAGAAAAAGGTCTAAAGCTAGAAGGAGATTCAGAATTCTTGCAACCTCTCTACGCCAAAGAAATCCAGTCCCGACCAGTAAGTTTCTGTTGGGAGAAGGAATCATTGTTTTTCTTGAATCTAAATCTGGGGGGAAATTATCTTGCCATTGACTGAAAAGGTTGGGGAAAGGGGTAGCAACGTACATAGTAAGATGCCTCAGAATCGGAAATTTTGAATACAATTGCCCCTGTAGTTCAAATGAGATGACCTCTCTGAGCCTCTTTCCAACCCTGCCAAATAGAGAATGATAACCTTTACTAATGAACTTTCTAGATTGTGCTTCAAAGAAAGCAAGAAAATAAATGTGGAGGTACATTAAAGTACTATACAAATCCAAGAAAGTCTTCCTATTGCTATTAATTGTCAAGTATTTCAAAGCCCTCTTTAGAAACAGTCCTAAAGAACTAGAATTTTTATGAAGAATGTGGACAATATGGCAAAAGTTGATTAGAATCAATTTAATATGTTAACAGCTATGCTCAAAAATGATATTTAAATGATCACACTAAAGTATGTGCTCTGTCCCAGGCACTTTGCTGTTTTGATGTCTTATCATTATCTAATATAATTCACAGATTGGTCCAGTGGGATGATGTTTATTATTGCCTTCATTTTACAGATTAAAGAATTGAGGCTTGGAGAAGTAGGTTGTTCCAAGCCACATTCTTATGAACCAGCAGAGCAAGGATTTCAACTCAGGAAATCCAATTCAAAAGTTTCTCTATTAACCATGGCCTTCTACCAAAGCTCTTTCTCTCGTTCTTTTTATTTATTTATTTTTAAAATCTTGATGAAGTGATCCCTAGACACCTTGGTTTTATTAGCCAATATTATCAAAATTAGTATTTGTTTTGAGTATATTTTGTTGTTATTTGTTCTTCACCTTTCATTTTTGCTCTTTGGTGGGGTGGTGACTTGTTCTGGTTGAAAGGGATTATTAATGTATTTGCTCTGCCTGGGATTGGTTCTCATCCACCTGTGAACAAATAACATGGAAGTTCTCCAAAGCACCATTTGCATTGTGTGCATCAATTAATGAAATGCAGCAAGTTGAAGCAGTGGCTAATTTTGTTTGAGTGCTATCTGAAGTACTGAGTTGTATAAACTGAATGCACTAATGAATTGCCAACAAGTTTACTTCCTTCTGTGTCTGGTGAGAGGGAGGGAGCCGTGATGTTAAAATCAGCAAGGAGACCAAATTAATTCAGTCACCCAGTCAGTGATTATGGAATTTAACAGGGACACCATACCATACTGGCTTAAAGTACCAAAAATGTTGTAAACATATCCATTGTTTCTGTGGAAGCTATATCCTAGAAGGAATAATTGGATAAAACAAGGAGGGTTGGGTTAGGATTATGCATTGGACTGAACAGTCAATTTCAATCATTTAAGAAATGACTATTGTGTTCATTGCTCTTGATTTATATTTACTTTTCCTAACCCAGCAAGTGGGCTTCCCTGCTGGATGATGGTAAAGAATTTGCCTGCAATTCAGGAGACCCGGGTTCAATCCCTGGGTCTGGAAGTCCTCAGGAGACAGGAATGACTACCCACTTCAGTATTCTTGCCTGGAGAATCCCATGGACAGAGAAGGCAGGTAGACTACAGTCCATGTAGTCACAAAGAGTAGGATGTGACTAGGCAATTAAGCACATACAACCTAGCACATTGGTTAGTTAAACGATCCATTTAATATACAGCAGGTTAATGATCTTACCTAGATTAAACTAGTTTATCTCATTAATTTGTATTGTTCCTTTCTCTCTAACGATGTTGTCCCTTTTTCTGTAAAGGGCCAGGTAGTAAATACTTTTATTTTCTTCCTTTTTAGAATTCTTTAAAACTGCAAAAAAGACATTTTTATCTCAAGGGCCACAGAAAAATAGGCTGCAGGCTGTAGTTTGTCAACCCCTCTAATCTATATTAGCTATATTTCCATAAGTGTGTCAGTGATCTGGCTAGATTTCTATGTATAAGAGAGCAGATTTTAAGATCATGGGTAGAATAGTTGATATGTGCTAAGAAAAATTCTATTGATAAAAATGTTGAGAATTAGAGCCATATAAAGAAATTCAGAAGACCTGTAAAAGGTACCTGGTATATCTCTTAGGCCCATATGTAGGAACTGGACTTTTAGCAAATATGTCAGCCAAGCTATCTGAAAACCAATAGTCATCTGATCCCAAGTCAAAGATACACTTATTAGAAGCTTAAAAATTAATTATGGTCTTGGAAAAACTTGCTTTAATATTGAAAAAGCAGTGAGTTAAATCCAATGCTTTCAAGTCCTTGTTTAAAGAAAATTAAAGGGTTAAAATTCACTGTTTTTCCATTATTCTTGAGAAATTATTCTTCCTTCCTAAAAGCTCAGACAGTACAGAATCTGCTTGCAATGCAGATTCTGGGGCCTGGGTTTGATTCCTGGGTTGGGATGATCCTCTGGAGAAGGAAATGGCAACCCACTCCAGTATTCTTGCCTGGAGAATTCCATGGACAGAGGAGCCTGGCGGGCTATAGTCCATGGGGTCACAAAGAGTCAGACATGACTGAGCAACTCACACACACACAGCTTTTAGCTTATAAGTTTCTAAGGACAAAGAAAGTGCCTGATGAACTGTGGACAGAGGTTCGTGACATTGTACAGGAGACAGGGATGAAGACCATCCCCATGGAAAAGAAATACAAAAAAGCAAAATGGCTGTTTGAGGAGGCCTTACAAATAGCTGTGAAAAGAAGAGAAGTGGAAAACAAAGGGGAAAAGGAAAGATATACCCATTTGAATGCAGAGTTCCAAAGAATAGCAGGGAGGTATAAGAAAGCCTTCCTCAGGGATCAGTGCAAAGAAATAGAGGAAAACAATAGAATGGGAAAGAGTAGAGATCTCTTCAAGAAAATTAGAGATACGAAGGGAACATTTCATGAAAGATGGGCTTAATAAAGGACAGAAATGGTATGGACCTAACAGAAGCAGCAGATATTAAAAAGAGGTGGCAAGAATACACAAAAGAACTGTACAAAAAAGATCTTCACGACCCAGATAATCATGATGGTGTGATCACTCACCTAGAGCCAGACATTCTGGAATGTAAAGTCAGGTGGGCCTTAGAAAATATCACTACAAACAAAGCTAGTGGAGGTGATGGAATTCCAGTTGAGCTACTTCAAATCCTGAAAGATGACTCTGTGAAAGTGCTGCACTCAATATGCCAGCAAATATGGAAAACTCAGCAGTGGCCACAGGACTGGAAAAGGTCAGTTTTCATTCCAATTCCAAAGAAGGACAATGCCAAAGAATGCTCAAACTACTGCACAATTGTACTCATCTCATACTCTAGTAAAGTAATGCTTAAAATTCTCCAAGCCAGGCTTCAGCAATACGTGAACCATGAACTTCCAAATGTTCAAGCTGGTTTTAGAAAAGGCAGGGGAACCAGAGATCAAATTGCCAACATCTGCTGGATCATCGAAAAAGCAACAGAGTTCCAGGAAAACATCTATTTCTGCTTTATTGACTGTGCCAAAGCCTTTGACTGTGTGGATCACAATAAACTGTGGAAAATTCTGAAAGAGATGGGAATACCAGATCACCTGACCTGCCTCTTGAGAAACCTGTATGCAGGTTAGGAAGCAACAGTTGGAACTGGACATGGAACAACAGACTGGTTCCAAATAGGAAAAGGAGTACGTCAAGGCTGTATATTGTCACCCTGCTTATTTAACTTATATGCAGAGTACATCATGAGAAACTCTGGGCTGGAGGAATCACAAGCTGGAATCAAGATTGCCAGGAGAAATATCAATAACCTCAGATATGCAGATGACACCATCCTTATGGCAGAAATTGAAGAGGAACTAAAAAGCCTGTTGATGAAAGTGAAAGAGGAGAGTGAGAAAGTTGGCTTAAAGCTCAAAATTCAGAAAGCGAAAGTGATGGCATGCAGTCCCATCTCTTCATGTCAAATAGATGGGGAAACAGCATCAGACTTTATATTTCTGGGCTCCCAAATCACTGCAGATGGTGATTGCAGCCATGAAATTAAAAGACATGTACTGCTTAGAAGGAAAGTAATGACCTACCTAGATAGCATATTTAAAAGCAGAGATATTACTTTGCCAACAAAGGTCCATCTAGTCAAGGGTATGGTTTTTCCAGTAGTCATGTATGGATGTGAGAGTTGGATGGTGAAGAAAGCTGAGCACTGAAGAATTGATGCTTTTGAATTGTGGTGTTGGAGAAGACTCTTGAGAGTCCCCTGGTGGACTGCAAGAAGATCCAACCAGTCCATCCTCAAGGAGATCGGTCCTTGGTGTTCATTGGAAGGACTGATGTGGAAGCTGAAACTCTAATATTTTGGCCACCTCATGCGAAGAGTTGACTCATTGGAAAAGACCCTAATGCTGGGAAGGATTGGGGGCAGGAGGAGAAGGGAACAACAGAGGATGAGATGGCTGGATGGCATCACCGACTCGATGGACATGGGTTTGAGTGGACTCTGGGAGTTTGTGATGGACAGGGAGGCCTGGCATGCTGTGATTCATGGGGTCGCAAAGAGTCAGACATAACTGAGCAACTGCACTGTATTGAAATGAAGAAAAGAGTACATACAATATGTCTAGATGATAAAACCCATCAGAAAGTCTTTTTGCCTCTATTTGAAAGATGTGCCCTGATTCATCTACTTTTCTCCATTGCATGGTACCCCCTCTAGTCAAGCCACCATCTGCTCTCATTGCTGTAACCTCTTCCATCTCTGCTGCCTTTCACTCTTAGCCTCATTATCCAAACTGTAGCCAGAGTAGCCTTTTCAAATATAAAGCTGCTTCACCTTCACCCCTTTACGAGGGATTCTATGTTGACTTCCCATTACACCTAGAATAAAGTCCAAACTTTTCACTGAGGCGAAAGAATAATACCATAATCTAGGGATTTGATCTGTAGGCCTCTCCTTACCTCAAACATAGGGATTATTGCCAGCTGAACAAAATTGGGATTCAGGGAGCAAAGAAGATAGAGAGCCTGACTGATGAGCAGATAACCAGTGGAACTGGCCATGCTTCCTGAATCAGAGCCTCACATAATGCTCACAAGAACCTCACATGCTGTAGCTTTCCATTTTCTACTCTGGCATCTTCAGGTTACTGTGCTATTGTTTTCTGATGTACCTGACCATTGCATGCTTGTCACCTCTGGAAGATTCTGCTCTGTAGAAAAGGTCTGCCTTGGCACTTTTCAGATCATGGCTGTTTCTCTTTCATGAGGTGAGTCCTTCTGTTTTTCTCATTGAAAAGAGATAAGTGTCCACTTGAACAAGATTACTCAGCTCTTCTAAGTGAGGATAACTAATGAAGCAACTCTTGACTTCATTTTGGTTTTGTGTTTCATTGATCTGAGAGGAGCTGAAATTGGTTAAGCAATCCACACTATGTTCAGTACAGTATCTGATTTCATTATTGAAGGTTGCAACCTTGGAAAAGTCACTACAAATTGATTAGTGCTATAGCAATCACTTAGGAAGATAAATTAATGAGAAAATGTTCATCTCTATAAAAACTCTCATCTGGGAATTCAATGAAAGAGCTGGCTTTCTCTAGCTTTAGCTACATGGATGCATAGCTTCTAAGTGGTAAAGTATCATGCGGCTCAGGAAATTGCTTGAAAAGGACACACTAAATTAACTATTCTACCATCACATCCAAAGACTACCCAGTCCCTAGTAATTCTATTTGAATGCATTAGCACAGAAATTTATAAACTTAAGGGATTTAATGCCATTAAGACTGTATTTAAATTGCATTTCAGTTTGGTAGGCATCTTTATAATTGCAAAATACAACTACGGGTTTTTGGCACAAGCCGCCAGTAGATAGATTGACTGTATGAATTCTAAGTAGACCTTTCATCACAGAGTATCACTTTGGATAAAAGCAGCAGATCCCTGCTTTTTCAGAGAGGCATCTTACCTTGCTTCCCATGATGGTAGAACTAGATAGTGTTTTTACAAAATTTAATGTGAAGTGACAAGAGAAGGGAAGCCAGCATTTATTGAGCAAATCCTCTGCCTCAGACCTACACCAATGGGAAAGTTGCAGTGAGTTATCTCCATACTCCCCTCAAACTATACTAGGGGTGAGTATAGGGGTCCTAGCCCACTACTGTATTGAATTTGGATGTTTTGGAGAGGAGAGAATAGAAGGAAAAGTTGGAGGAGGGATACAAAAGTTGATTTATCTTAACAGAATGAAGTGGAAAATTATTGTCTAAAGTTTAAGGATATTTCTATATTTTCGCACTTTTAATCTATTAAAAACTCACCTATTTTAAGATGCTCTACCTACCAAAAACTGTGTGTAGAATAATGAAATCATGTGTAAATGGGGTTCTTAGAAGCTGCCTGTACCAAGAGTCAGGATAACACCACCGTCAAGCTCATGTGCTGCATCACTGGCCTTGGGTGGTAACTAGAGCTACTGTTGTACCAGCGAGTGACCTTCGAGCAATTTCCTAACTGGCAAATTCTTGTTTTCTTGCCTGTGCAACTGAGGTGATACTAATACCTACATCATTGGTGGTTGTAAATAAATAAGGTAATATTTGTTAAGTGCTTAATACAGAACTTGACATGAAGTGAGTTTTCCGGAATGGGCATTCCTGCTCTCACCTCCATCTCCTGATGATGATGTTGATGATGGTGAGTGATGATTTGATGACAGTGACAATGATCGTCACTATCTGCATCATCATCATGTAATGTGATATCATCTGATGTTTAAACTTCCTCTGAACCAAGTGGTCTTTCATCCTCTTCTTCATGTCTTCCTAATCACAAATTCAGTGAAAATCTCTAAGGAAACTCTTTTCGTATTCAATAGCTTTTAGTCTTCAATTTTTCTTTCACTGAGTTACACTATCAATGTTCAACTCTTTTTTTTTTCCATGCTTCTGCTTAAAATTTTTTGTTGGCCCCTGAACTCATAGATCACTAGCAGTCTTTCTGAAAAAAAAAAAAAAAAAAAAGATTTTGGTATATGCTAAGTACCTTAAAATGTTTATATTATTTAATCCAGGAATGATATCTCCACTCATCCTATGATACAAAAAAAGAAAACCATAATACTATAGAGATTAACACACATATATTTCAATGTTTTATAAACACTAGTCTGAATATTGTTTCCTGAGAGGCCTGAATTCCACATATAAAATGGATTTCGAGGGTATCTCATTTTGTCAGTGTTTATGAAAGCTGAGGAACTGCTAGGCACTCATTGAAACTTTGAGCTGCTCAACCTCACCATGGATTTTTACATTTATGTGAAAATGATTTGATGACAAGGACAATGATTGTCACTATCTGCTTCATCATCATGTAGTGTGATATCATCTGATGTTTAAACTTCCTCTGAACCAGATGGTCAAATTATTTTTGTTTTATGGAAAACTGAGTTTTTAAAATCCCATTTTGATTTTAGTATGATATGAATTGAGACTTATTCTATCAGCCTGCATTAACAAGCCATATCTAGGCTGGAAGTGGAAAGCCTCTAAGAATTCAATTAAACCAGTAACTTCATTTAATGTATGAAGCCCTCAGGCTTGCAAAAGGAGTCTGAACTTAGTCAAATTCTGCCTAGCAAAAGCGAGAACTGAAATCCAGGATTGCAGTATTTTCTTCCACATCAACACACAGTGTATGTGATAATTAATTTTCTCATGACACCGTCTTTAGTGCAATAGGTTGAGTTATACATGGCCATTTCCCTCTCATGAGGAATAACTTAACTGCAAAGCACATTAAGTTCCCAAGAAAATTCAAAAGCATTAAGAAAAGGAAACTAGAAACAACAGTGGATGATGCAGCAGGACCAACCTTAATGATGCCTGATGTAACCACTGAAATGATATTCTTTGCTTTATCAAGTTATTGGTGAGGGTGAAACTAAGTAATTTAAGTGACCCACCTTATAAGCTATGAAGTCAGCTACTGATATGAATGAAGGCTTATGACAGAATTTACAAACTGAATCCAGCCCAGATTATCTGCTTCACACAGTGCTTTCCTTTGAATGTTAGTTTGTTTCTAATATTTAAATATCTGAAGATGTGACATTCTTTTAAATATATAATTTTCTGATTCTCACAAAACCGCAGAGAAAATCTGGCTAAGTACTTTCGTATTCATAAGGACTGGAGCTCATTAGACGGTGCCTCCTTTAGAAGTGTATTTTTTCTCCGTTGTGCCACAGCCACCATCAGTCACCGCTTGTCTCATATCTGACCTGCTTGGCTTGTTTATATAATGAGCCCCTGAAATCCTTTGAGGATGCACAGCCCCTGGTTTATGGCACTGAGAATGTTATCTATCTCATCGTGCAGTAGTCCAGAAATTAAGTTGACTTCTTCGAATTTGTAGTCACTCGTGACTCAGTGCTTCTTACTTCCTGTGTGTCTCTTTTGCCCTAATTCTTCTAGTTGTCTGGCTTCTATGGGTTTTGACATAGTATATAAGCTCAATGACAGGAGATAGCAGACTTGGAGCCTCAGGAAGCTGAGGTTCTGGCACACCAGGATCATTCTCCACCCTGGGTTTCCTAGAACACACCACGTTGTCTTTCTTCCTTTAACCATGACTGTGCATGACTGGGAAAGAAGCAGACAAGGGGAAGAAAGTTGAAAATTTGGATTTGGCATGCTTTCCGTGAGGCAACATAAAGCAACATGGGATGACATACAAACACAAGCTTTGTCTGAAAAGGCTCCATTGACAAGTTAGTTATAGTAAGAGGAGCCATGTCTGGTTAGTTTACAAACCAGATGAAAGGAGTGGTGTCTTCTCCTCAGTACACAAAACAGCTTCGACTCCCAGCTGAACATACTGCACACAAAACAGTATCTTCCATGCCACTTGCATAGAACATGAGCATCTTGCTGTCTTTAATTAAGAAGTTAACTGGACCATGAAGTATTGCCCAAGTAAATAAAAGTGATTTGTATTAAGTCAGAGGGGCGCATCAGGCATCTTTGCATTTCTTAGCTCATATGTAAACTATAGAGATTATTAAAAATTGGAAGGGTTATCTATAAAACCATCTGCACCAAGAAGCAGATTACCATTCTTGTAATGTATCTATCTTTTTATGTGTCATCATTTATTGTGAACAATGAAGTGAAACAGCTGCTTGCTTTTTTTTTTTTTTTTTCTTTTTTAACCAGACACACAAACTTTGAATAGATCAATGCTTAATCCTTTGGTCTGTTTGTTTGCTTATCCTGGGAAACAGATAGTCATTCAGAGGCTTTGGTTGCCTGAGAATTAGGGCTGATGGGATTTTTGTTCTTTCTTTAATTTGGGAGAAATTGACTGTGTGTACTTTTCTTGAATGAAGATCATTCTGGAAATAGAAGTTACTGAGGACTTTGGTCAGATCTCAGCTGTACCTAGAGTTTTCATAGAAGAGCTAGGTCCAAACTTCAAATGAGGTTGAGAGTGTCTAATTGTATTGTTTAAGGACCACTAGTAAAGCAGGCTGCCCCCAGAATTCTTTCCTGTCTGCTGTGGTGCCCAAAGTTTCAGCATTAGAATCTCATCTGTTCAAAGACTTGGAAATTTGTATTCATGCCAGTCCCCTACTGCAAGTACCCTACCCCTCATGCAAATACACATTTCCACAAAATATTTAAAGTAACTTGTAAGAAATATGTACAGGGACAGTAAGAAAAGATGCAATTGGTTGAGATTGAGAAAAATATAAATTAGAACAGGAGGCAGAGATGGAAATACTTTAATACATTCAGGAGACAGGCAGGAACATCTGTGCCTGGAGTTTGGTTATGAAGTTTCTAAACAGAGGGAGACAGTCACTTGGATAAAACCTTTTGTCTATACCCTCTAGATATAAATACTGTGTCCTGGATGGGAGGAGAGTTGCAGCTGGCAGTTAGGTGTTTCCAGAAAGAGTGTTAAGAGTCAAAGTTGGGGCATCTGGATGCTCTTTTTGCCCTGCTGGGGTTAGCACCAAGCTCTGGAGCAAGTCATTCCTCTTCCCTCTCAGTGTGTCTGTCATAAAAGAGGCTGGGTGTGCTCAGTGGTTTTCTGCAGTGTTGTTTTTTAAAGCCATGGAACCTTTTTGAAGTCAGATTTTACTTGAAACCCTAAAATCTGAACCAGATGGAAGCTGAACTCCTGTGGCTGGATAAGGGCCGGGGCCCTGCAGCCCAGCCCTTGTCCACCCACTGTCCCTGTCATCTGCCGTAGGATGCTCAGGCCCTGCAGGGGAGGTCCATGACTCACAGTCTGAGAACACAGGCTGGATGAAAACCTAGACTTGTTCCATCCTGGCCTCTGCTCAAATGGCACCTCCTGATGGACAGCTTCCCTGACAGCCTATCTAAAATATATAGTAGCTAGTAACTTTATTCTCCGCCATCATATCATATTACTTAGGTATTAATTAATATACTTAGATATATTAATTTCTATTTCTATATTATAGATGCATATTACATGACTAAATGACTGAATGACTATTTGCTTCTTTTTATTTATAATTTTTTTTATTTATTATTTTTTTTTAATTGTTTTTGCCATACATTGTCATGATATCACCATGGGTTTACATATGCTTCCCCTCCGGAACCCCCCTCCCTCTTCCCTCTCCCCCCGGGAAATCTCGCTGCACCAGCCCCGAGCATCAGTCCTGGGCTGGCGATTGACTAGACATATGAAAATTAACATGCTTCAATGCCCTTCTCCCATACCATCCCACCCTTACACTCATCCACAAAGTCCACGAGTCTATTCTATACATCTGCGTTCCTTTTGCTGTCTCGCATGTTGGGTTCTCGTTACCGTCTTTCTAAATTCCATATATATGCGTTAATATACTGTATTGTTGTTTTTGCTTCTGGCTTACTTCACTCTGGATAATTGGCTCCAATTTCGTCCATCTTAGTAGAATTGCTTCAAATGAATTTTTTTTTAATGCTGAGTAGTATTCCATTGTGTATATGTACCACAGCTTTCTTATCCATTCGTCAGTTGATGGGCATCTAGGTTGCTTCCATGTCTTGGCTATTGTAAACAATGCAGCGATGAACATTGGGGTACACGTGGCTCTTTCAATTCTGGTTTCCTCGGTGTATATGCCCAGCAGTGGGATTGCTGGGTCATATGGCAGGTCTATTTGCAGCTTTTTAAGGAACCTCCACACTGTTTTCCATAGTGGCTGTACTAGTTTGCATTCCCACCAACAGTGGAAGAGGGTTCCCTTTTCTCCACATCCTCTCCAGCATTTATTGCTTGTAGACTTTTGGATGGCAGCCATTCTGACTGGTGTAAAGTGGTACCTCATTGTAGTTTTGATTTGCATTTCTCTGATAATGAGTGATGTTGAACATCTTTTCATGTGTTTGTTAGCCATTTTTATATCTTCTTTGGAGAAATGTCTGTTAAGTTCTTTGGCCCACTTTTTAATTGGGTTGTTTATTTTTCTAGAATGGAGCTGCAGGAGTTGTTTGTATATTTTTGAGATTAATTGTTTGTCTGTTGCTTCATTGGCTATTATTTTCTCCCATTCTGAAGGCTGTCTTTTCACTTTGCTTATAGTTTCCTTTGTTGTGCAAAAGCTTTTAATTTTAATTAGGTCCCATTTGTTTATTCGTGTTTTTATTTCCAATATTCTGGGAGGTGGGTCATGGAGTATCCCGCTTTGGATTATAGCAGAGAGTGTTTTGCCTATGTTATCCTCTAGGAGTTTTATAGTTTCTGGTCTTATGCTTAGATCTTTGATCCATTTTGAGTTTATCTTTGTGTATGGTGTTAGAAAGTGATCTAGTTTCATTCTTTTACAAGTGGCTGTCCAGTTTTCCCAGCACCACTTGTTAAAGAGGTTGTCTTTTCTCCATTGTATATTCTTGCCTCCTTTGTCAAAGATAAGGTGTCCATAGATGCGTGGATTTATCTCTGGGCTTTCTATTCTGTTCCATTGATCTATGTTTCTGTCTTTGTGCCAGTACCATACTGTCTTAATGACTGTGGATTTGTAGTATAGCCTAAAGTCCGGGAGGTTGATTCCGCCCGTTCCATTCTTCTTTCTCAAGATTGCTTTGGCTATACGAGGTTTTTTGTATTTCCATACAAATTGAGAAATTATTTGTTCTAATTCTTTGAAAAAGACCTCTGGTAGCTTGATAGGAATTGCTTTGAATCTATAGATTGCTTTGGGTATTATACTCATTTTCACTATGTTGATTCTTCCAATCCACGAACACGGCACATTTCTCCATCTGTTTGTGTCCTCCTTGATTTCTTTCATCAGTGTTTTATAGTTTTCTATATACAAGTCTTTTGATTCTTTAGGTAGAAATACTCCTAAGTATTTTATTCTTTTTGTTTCGATGGTGAATGGAATTGTTTCCTTAATTTCTCTTTCTGATTTCTCACTGTTAGTGTATAGGAATGCCAGGGATTTCTGTGTGTTGATTTTGTATCCTGAAACTTTGCTATATTCACTGATTAGCTCTAGTAATTTTCTTGTAGAGTCTTTAGGGTTTTCAATATAGAGGATCATGTCATCTGCAATACTGCATCATCTCTATGATTACAGGGGCTTAGAAAAGCAGTTGTTAAGTGATGTATAAGAGAAGGTCTGAAACACAGCTTCCAATGATTTAAACTTGGTTCCGCCATTTACTAGCTATGTAATGCTTGACTTTTTCTGGGCTTTACTTTCTTAATCTGTAAAATGGGCCTAATAACAGCACTATCTCATAAGCATATTATGGGATCATAAGAGTTAATTTATTTATATAATTATGTAAAATTTATTACATAAATATCACTGTAGAATATTGTTTTGAGCATAAAGCACTATAAAAATTTCAATACGATAATTTATGATGATTAAAATTCATTAGTATTATTATTTGCTTTGTTTACCACTGTTTCCCTGTTTTCCAACTAGTGCCTGTCTTATGAAAAGAAAGCAAATTGTTGTCTTTTTTTTTTTTAATGAATTACGTTTTTAGGATCCTTCTGACTCAGAGATTCTCTAACTGCTTCTCAGGTAGGCAGATAAAGACAAATTTCTCTTTTTATAGGAGCTTTAGAATGATTAATTTTCTTTATCAGCTGCATGCTAAGTATCATATTATGTAGAAGAGGATGTGAGCAGCTGTGTTGTAGGAAACCATGGGGGAGCAGGACAGACGAGGTGAAAGAGGTAAAAGTGGTCCTAAGGTACTAAAAGCCCGTCTTTCCCTACTTGGCTCTTTTGCGCTGCTCTAAGCCTTGATTCATGCCAACCCTGGCTAATGGAAGCTCACGAGTATGGAGCTGTGTGTTACAGGAAGGGTGAAGATAATGAAATATAACACTTTCCAGCCCTTCAAACTTCTCCACATTATTACTGTGGCACATCAGCATCCTTTCACTCTTTTGGTTTCTGGGACATCCCAGTCACATGTAATGACTATGTGATGTGAGACTGCTTCCTGCTTATTTCATAAACAATACTGAAGACAGAAGAGTACACACCAGAATCTACTGTGATTTGGTGTTTGTTCCCTTAATGGTAGGGATAAGTACTGTTTTGGTTAGGTGGCATCTCATAGCCAATAATACTTGTTGAATATTGGGGGAGAATAATGGAGATAGAAGTTAGCATTCGGCAAGAATTGAAAGTAATGAGAGTACTAGTTGCTCAGTCATGTCCGACTCTGCGACCCCATGGGCTGCAGCCTGCCAGGTTCCTCTGTCTATGGAATTATCCTGGCGAGAAGGGCATTCCAATAAAATTTATTTTAAAAAAGGAAGAAGGGCATTTTAATATATTCATAAACATTTTGTTCTTCACTAGGCAAAAGGCTTGGCAAAAGAGTCATTTAAATTGTTTTCTTAATGCTTCAATCAAAACATACTCATCTCCCAGAAACTCTTGTTGCACTTAACACTTTGTAATTGCTATGGGTGTTGCACCATTAATCTTAATTTTAAGAAATCTTGTTCATTATCAAAAAACACTGATAATTTTTCAGGAAGGAGATATAATTTCAAAGGCTGAAAGCACACTTCCTTGCCATGTGAAATTATAAGCAACTACTCACTCTTCGATTTTGTGATCTTCCTCAGCAGCTGGGTGTAGTTTTTTTTGATGCCTTGCTCTGTAAATTATTACCAGTGATGTTTTAAGTGGCAGTTGCCTAAATTATGAGTGTGGGACTTGCCATATCCATGACTGTTTCTCTTTTTATCAGCAATGATTCTGCCTCCAGGCAAATATCAAATGGTTCACAAAGAAGATGAAGCTTTTAAGACTGAAAAATATTTTGCAGATGTACTTGTTGCATTCTGGAGGGAGATGAGGAGGGAGAGGTAAATGGTGATGAAAATCACCGTGTTGGAAGGATAAGGCAAACACTCTACCCTGTTTTTTTTTTTCTTGGCTTGATGCAGTATGGTAGATTTTGCCAACTAGTAAGCCACAGCTCCCATTTTGTAACATCAGAGTCATAGAAATAAAAAGTTATCTCTCTACAGTCATAGACAAGTACAGATGGTAGGATAATTGCAGTCTTCTACTCTCAAGCTGTGTAGATTGGTTTTAGGCTTTAGTTAAGGCTCAGGGCTTCCCTTGTGGCTCAGCTGGTAAAGAATCCACCTGCAATGCGGGAGACCCGGGTTCAATCCCTGTGTTGGGAAGATCCCTGGAGAAGAGAAAGGCTACCCACTCCAGTATTCTGGTCTGGAGAATTCCGTGGGCTAGTCCCTGGGTCTCAAAGAGTCAGATACAACTGAGCGACTTTCACTTCACTAAGGCTCAGGTAGTTACATTAAAAACATGAGAAGACTTTTATGGGAAGACAAATTATCCTCAGGTAGTAGCTCACTGATAGATGAGAAATGGAGCTAGCTTTATTTTTAAGCCGTCAATGTATAAGTAGTCATATCATTGGATGGATATATAGTCCCCACGTTTGTTTCTGACTTTATTTGTTAACAAACCAATTGTCTTCATTTATTCTATAGCAGTCTTGATTTTTTTTTTCTCTTTTGGACTGGTCTTTGTGTATTTTCTGAGATGTGGAATCTATCCCCATGCTTTCTGTGGCTGCCACAGAGATTTGGCAGAATCACAGTATTTCTTTGACCATATCTTAGCAGCACTCTGGTTAGGAAGGAGAAGGAAGAAGTTTAGTGAAAAGCAAATACAATGTGGCTACATTACAGCAAAGTTAGTTTAAAAAGATGGCCAATACCAACTCAGTTTTAGATTGTATGGGACAGTTGCCCACTCTAAGTGGGTGGAAGAAGCAGGGAATGTTTAAATTAGGGTTCCTTCTGCCACAGGTAGACATAGGGCTCATGATCCTGCAGGAGTCAGCGATGTTCATTTATCATAAAGTTACATGAATTTGACTTTTAAATTTGACCCTTATGGCCAAAAGCACATTTGTTTTAAAAATTACCCTTGAAAAGTCTTTATATCACCACAAAGTACAGTGACCATGGGCTTATGAGCACAACATTGTAAAGTAAATGTAATGATCAGGAGACCCAGTGAGGCTAGGCTGAGGAGAGGAAGACAAGACACTCCACGGATGCCTGGACCATTCTGTTACAGGGATGGCAGGCAAATGGCAACCAGGAGGTGGAGAATGATAAGGAAGGGTTAACGTTGCTAAGTACCTATCAGATTTGGCTGTTCTAACACTGAATGTCTTTAAATCATCTTAACAGAACTGTTGTCATAGAGATTAAGTGAACTGATAGGTCAAAATCACCTCCCAGAGAGTCTCACCCATAGTAATGTGCTCAGAAATATTTGTTGAATTTGACTCCAAGTAATATGAGATTAAACCCTCATGTTGTAAATAGCGAATAGCCACAGTTCTCATGTAAAATCATCTCATTCATTCCTTAGAGTATCACTAAAAAGGACCTATCATTTTGATCTTCCTTTTACAGATGAACAGTCAAATAGAAGGCTTAAGGAAAAACATGCATTTACTATTCCAAACTGTGTTAACTCTAACACACATTCTTAACTGAAATACTGAATCGTCTGAGGGCAATGCATAAATACAGGCCCATGCTGTTTGTCTAACTTGCTTTCCCTGTAATCCAAAGAAACATGTAGGACCCTTACTAGTTTCATGAAGAGAGTATCTCCCCTTTCTTTCCCTTTTGTCAATAGCTGCTTTTCTGCCCATTCCCCTCTCCCCTGCAGACGACTTCTGTTATGTTGCGAAGGCGTCATGAGGTCACAGCTACCTGTAGAGGCCAGTCGTTCACCATTCCAACCACAGAACTCCTAAACTACGCCGTCTCCTGCTATACTATTACTGTTATTTGGCCATGCCTTCTGTTAGGATTATAGTATCTATTTGGAAATAATCAAAGATCCGTGTGCTAATGAAATGAAGTCTGATTCCAAACATCATCTTGATGTTCTAGAGATCTTAAGTTCGGCAGATACAACTTTGTCCAGAACCTCAGACTACAAGTTGCTGGTTTCTCACTCTAAGCCTGCCAAAGTGGAGGTAATAGGAAGTAATAAAAACCTACAGAAACACCAAATTTCCCAAGACCTGGCCTTTGTTAACTCCGGTTTCTTATCTGAAACTACAGAACATGGAAAATATGAGTGACTATTTTCTTAATTCTTCCAATTCAATAAATATCCAGTACTAGCCTAGGTTCATAAAAGAAGAGTTAAGTCATTATATATAATGTATGCCTTAGGGCCTCTAGGCTTAATTACCTTTGGGAACCCCTTTGAAGAAAGAATTCTCTCTTCTTCATTCTAAATTCAGCTTCTTTAACAAGTTCCTTAAATATATTATGTATAAGATCCCACTACCATTCTTATTCCTTGAACCGTTTTTTTCATTTCTTAACAACCGAAACTGACATATTTGCAATATAGTAAAAGAAAAAAAAATACCGTAACACTCAAATGCAATACGTGTTCTTAAATAAAATTTTCTCCTAAAATGAACACTTTCTTTTATCACCTTCAGGTATCATGGGGGATGTAAATATCTTCCAGTGTAACACTGTTAATTTGTGTATTTTCTTGGTCCAGTAGTCATTAATGGCCACCTAGGGAACAGCTGAATGTTTTCCTGATCATTTGTATAATTCATAATTAAATGAAAACATTATATTCGGACACCATCTATATGCCCATCATTCTGGTTTTTTTTCAGTAAAGATTTATATGATGGGTTCATCTGGTCCTCCCCAACTCCACTGAGTCATCAAGATGCTGGCTGACCCACCTGTGCAGCCATCAGCACACAGCGGTGGAGCCCTAACTTTGTATATGTTCTCAGGCATAGTGTAACGCTGCTTGCCCTCGCCCATCCCCTACTCCATTTTCTAACCTGTTCCCAGCCTTCCTCACTTCTAAATCAGCTTTCTGCTCATGACCTTGTCCTAAGCTGGTTTGTTACCCCCAGTTTGGCTTTTCCACCTTTGATGAGTGCTTTGTTCCTCAACTGTGGGGTGAGTTTTCCCTGTTTTTCTCTCTAGCCTTCAGCTATCCTGGATCATCACCCTACCTGGTGCCCTCTTGTCAGCATATGAAAATCCTCTCTCTAGCTATGTGTATTCCAACGGAGAGGCTTGCATCAGAGTATTGTGTAGGTAACGTAGGTACCTAGAGACTTCCCTGGTGGCCCAGTGATTAAGACTGTGCTCCCACTGCGGGGAGCATGGGTTCAATCCCTGATCAGGGAAATAAGGTCCCATGTCTCACATGCTGCATGGTGTGGGCAAAGAAACAAAGAAAGAAAAGTACCCATGTTTTAGAGTCTGGCCAAAACTGAGTTTAAAGCTTGGCTTTACTACTCACTAGATTTGTGACTTGGACCATGTTCTTGATATCTCAAACTTTACTTTCTCTGTATATAATCTGAGGTAGCCAGATAGCGTCATAGAGTTGTTTTGAAAATTAAATGAGAAAACATGTACAGGGTGCCTAGATCAGTGCCTGGCATTTAGCCTCTATAAGTGGTCGCTGTTGTAATTAAAGGCTTTGTGGTAGAAGGAACCTGGAGACTGGTCTTAAAGGATTAGCAGTTTGGGCACCACTGTGTCACTGAAAATATAAATAAGGTTTCTTATATTCCTTTCCATTTATTACTTCTAGTTACATTGGTCAGATGACTGATTTTGAATCCTACCAGAATTGCACCTTCTGAGCTGAGGCAAAGGAAAGCTGAGGCACCTTTTGCTTCTCTCTTTCCCAGAAGCAAAAGCCATTTCCCAAGAGGTGTCTGTTAATCTCACGCTGCAAATGCTGCTGTGATGGTTTCAGCAGAGAAGGTTCAGGACATCACACATACCAGTGTTAACCCTAAAGAATGATCCTGGGGCTCTCGCCTCTTGGTCCACAGGGTGTGCCCACAGGAAAATAGAAACAAAAGCAAAGGTAGGGAGCCCCACTTGGCACAGTTGATTGACTTTATTAGGTCCTGATTATGCTGCTCATATTCCATGAAATTAAAAAGCTTATAAATGTTATGAGCCATTACCCTTCCATTTAAGAGAGCTTATGACATGTTAGCAACATTTATTGAAATTCTTTCAAAATGCCATCGGCAGGCTCAACGCGATTCCATGTTGAAATTCAACTTGAAGAATTGTTTGAGAAAGTTTGTTCTATACCTACCTGTCATTGTCATGGTGTGTGGAGCCTACCTCAAGGCCAGAAAGTTCGCATCAAAGGTGACTTGCACCTTTGATGCAAAGAAAGGTTTCTGCTTTGACCCTGAGAGGTTTTTTTTTTTCAGTTTACAAAGTGATTATGATGCCTGCCATGTTTATGTTTGTGCTTACAGTGGCGGCTCAGAATAGCCTGCAGTTTTACACATTGACACAACTTAAAAACTTAAATCCTTTCTATTTAATTCCATTGTGTATTTGTTGAAGATCTAAAACATTCTAGCAAGTAAGCTGAATATTATTGCCTGCTCTGTCTTCAGTGAGCTCTTACAGTATAATTTGGGAGATAAGACTTTGTGCCAAAAGACAATTAAAGCATAGGAAATGAGATGATTGAATCCTTGATTATATGGTCCTGATTATTTATATAATTAAAGCTCAAAAAATAAAAGTATTACAGACAGTGGAATGGGAAGTTTTACTAAGTATAAGAAAGATGAGTAGGAAGATGTAAATTATTTAGGAAGGATTAATACTTTCTGATGAATCGTTCATTTTAACTTTTATGATGGTATATTTAATGGCAATATCCGTTTATTTTGTCTGGTTCTAAAGGATTACTTCTTATACCACTGTCTTGTCACTAACGTCCCCTAGTATTTTTTGAGATGTTATGGGTCAAAGAGTATACTAGGTGCTTGCTGTATATTTTTGTTAAATCCTCTTAGCAGTCTTAAAAGGTTGATTATATTAGGTTGCCCAAAAATTCCATTCAGGTTTTTCCCTGAACATCTTATGGGAAAAACCCAAACAAGCTTTGTGACTGACCCAATATTATGTTCATTTCGTAGGCAAGGAGAACTGAAGTGTAAAATAGTTAGGTAATTTTTTTCCAGCTCATCTGTGGAGCGGTAGGAATTCCAATCCAGGTATGAACTACCCCCAGAGTATGTGCTTTCTAGCTCTGTATCAGTCTGTTTTGAAAACAGAGTTTGTCAATAAAGCCACCATTCTATCCCATCGCTTTGTGAACTTTGTGCAGGGGAGTCCTATGCTAGGACTCATTCACTGTTGTATTCATTGTCCATCATAGTGACTGGCACTCTGCAGATACTTGTTGAATAAATAAGTAATTTGTAAAACAAAAAGATTTAACTTGTAATTACGTAGAACTCATAATTAAAATGTAACTTTATTTTTATCTTCACTATTCCTTTCAAATTTGACTTGGGAATGGTCTTCCATTCTCTCTCCTGCATAAAAACTTGGGCAATTCCCAGTGAATTTTCAGCCCGCTTAAAAACTAAGAGTGTGGTGGTATTTAAAGGACAAAGTACAGGTCACTTCAGAAATTTTAGATGTCTCATGTGACCCATTTATCACTCAAACCTCATTCAAAGTTAAGTATTTATTTCTTTTCCCTAAATACAGCCTTTAGCTAGTGACTCCCTACCTTTGGAAGTAAGGGTAGGACTCATTCTGACTGTCTCTGCTCTCATTTCCTGAGTTACTAGCTGCTGGTTAGAGTGTGAGACCTTACCAGGGCAGTGGTAATGGTAGAGGGTGGGATAGCTGTTACTCGACTGAGTGCCTTTGTGCCCTCTGGGACTGGTAGATGGTTAAACTGCCTTCCTCCCTCATGAAGCATTTCCTGGAGTCTTTGCAGATTCCTGGCCCTGGAGATGTTTACAGCTCCTATGGAAAAAGCAGAGGAAGCATTCCATTCCTGGACATGGTATCTCATCCCTCCTTCAGTTCCACATGAAAACTTCTTGCCTCCCAGAAAGTCCCCTTCAGTAGGACTTCTGATGTCTCTGAGACAGCTCTCTTTCCCATTTGGCCTACCTCTGTTTTGTGAAAAATAGCCTTCCCTGGAAAACTCTGAGAGCATACATGCCCTTCCTGAATCAGCAGCCCTCCCCTGCAATGCCCTCTGAATTAGGAGTCTGTGATGACTTCAGAGGTGAGAAACACATGTCAGGATCTCAGAGTGGGTTCACTGGTGCCTTTTCTCAATGGACTTGTGACTAGAAAGTAGCAGCCCCCTGCTAAAAATATATATTCACACATCCCCTCAGCTCCCCATGCTTAGTCAGACATGACTGAGCATGCATGCAAAGTCTGATGGAAACCCTGTTTTTACCATCTTTCTGAAGATTTCCTGTGATTGGCTGACATTCAGGGTAAAATGGTTAGGAGTGCTGGCTTAACTAGTCCTCCCGTATACTATATATAAAATTCTTAACACCATGATGGAATCCAGAAAATAGATACTCAAGTGAGTAGAAAGAAAAATAAGAAAACCACTTGGCCAGAAGAGAGATTCTGCTTTTACCACTTTCCTTGCCATCTCACTGCTCTGGGCCTAGAGAAGCACACTCACTGACTTTCCTTCCTATAAGAATTAACTAAAGGAGAAAGGATATATTTCTCTCACTTCTGAGCTTCAGTAGGCCTGTTCCAGTGTGCTTTCAGAAGATGTCTAGATTAATACATCTTTCTTGGCTTTCTCAGAGCCCTCACCAGTGTTTAGAATAATACATTAGCCAAAGCAAACATGAGTAAGGTAAGTGGTTGGCTGAAGGTGATTCCATTCCATAGTATGGTGATGTCATTTGGAACAATTCACTTTATTTTTTAAAAGAAGAAAGCAAATATTTGAAGAACAAATGAGAAAAACTACAATGAAAAGTTGTTGGTTCCAGTAAAGGTGGTCAACATTTGGAATTGAACATGTTCTGCTTTTGTGTTCGTTTTTTTCCTTTGATACTGTTCTTCACTGACTTGGTTACTTTGGAGCATTTGAAGATGAGTGGCCAGAATGACTTTTATGTCCTATTCCTAGAGACTTCCCTCTCATGATCAGTTGGAGATGTTGCCTGTGAGCTGGCTGCCATTTCCGTTAGTCATCTTTGTTCTTGGGGCTCTGTGGGTATTCTGCTCCCAGTACTTTGTGCAGATCAGGCACTTAGCAAGTGCTTGTGACCTTAATGTGAATTAAACCTACTTCCTTTCTTCTTGGAAGTATTGCATGTTAGGTAATACTTTTAAAAACACTCTGAATTACTTCTGCTTGTATCCTGTCATAGTAGACATTTGACTAAACTCTACAGCACAGAGTAGATGCTCAACAGATTATTACTGAATGGATGAAAGAGTTAAGGAGAGAGGGAGAGAGGGAAGGAGTTTGGGGAGAGAAGTCTGTCATCTACTGGGATGTCTTGACTTGGCACAAGTTCGCAAGGTGTGTGCTCTCCCTTCATCTTTTCAAGTTTCTCTGTTTCATTCTTAATTCTTTTGTAAGTAATTCATAATTGGAATTTATTGCAATAAAACTATAGATAATAGCTAACAGTTTCATATATTAAACTCAGTGGATGTGTGTGTGCATTATGGGAAAGGGTTACAGAGAATTCAGAATTCAAAACAACATTTTCTGGCCTTTAGGCAGAGCTTTTAGGAAGACCCTGTCAGAGGGTTCCTGTGGTCATAAAGTCATGTCAAAGAACACCCCACTTGCTCTGTGCATATCTGAGTCCACCCTTTGTGTGTTGAGCGATGCTTCTGAGAGCTGTAGGGACAGGAAAGTGTGCCTGCTCGACTCGGCAGTCTTGGTTCTTCCTCTGTATGAGCTTCAGCCCTGACGCGGTTCAAAGATGGGTTTATCTCTGGGGCAACAGGTATATTGTAAAAACCACAGTCTTTGGGACCACATAGGTCTTGGGCAAATTGCTGAACCTCACAAAGTGATGTTTTCCTCAACTGTAAAATGTGAGTATGAGCTCTTGAAGTCAACAGTCTAATAAGCACTACGCACAACATTAAGTGAATAATAGAGTTGCTGTTTTACATATACAGCACCTCTTCAAACTAGGAATGACTGCCAGTGCTTTAGGGAAGAAAACAAATGGGTTCTGAGAAGTTTTTAATTTGTCTGAAGCTTTTCAGGCAGTTAGGACTTGAACCCTAGACTCCCTGACTCCAAAGTCCATATGCTTGATCATGATGTCACATTGTCTAATTATCACAAATTTGGTATGGCTTAGTCAGGCAGAAATAATGTATGTAAAGCACTTAGCACAGTCCTTGGGGCATGCTACATACTCAAATGGTAGAAATTATTATTATTCATTATTTTATTTATGGTTTCTCTCTATATTTAATAGCAAGTTATTTAATGGAGAGTAAAAATTATAACTTTTTCTCTGAGGGAGGTAATTGGTATACCAGATGCTTTTTGTTTTGTTTCGCGTTTCTCCGTATTTATATTTGTGGCAGAATTTGGATGTCTTCCAAGAGGATGTCTTCCCTTTTGTCTGTGTAACCCTAGCAAGGCCACATCATTTAAATGGAGAGTGTACTTCTATTGCTCCCTGAATATTTACGTGAGAATCCTGAACCTTAAATTCTCCTGTACCTTAAACTCATGATTAATTTAACACGTATTTGTTGATCCTTACTCTGCATCACAGTTTGCAGCTTTATCTCACCAAAGGGCAGGTCAAATCTTGATGGCCATATTCTCTATGTTAAAAGCAGTCATGCAGAAGTATAGTATCTACCCAGTTGCTTTGCTGTCAACATAGTGGTCATGCATAATTTTTATGGCAGTCAGTTATTTACTTTTTCTGAAAATATATATTGACCATGTTACCCCACCCCAGTGATAGGCTGGATACTCTGAGCTAGGGATACAATTTTTCAAAAGAAAAATATTTTCCAGTTTCTATGGAGTCAGTAATCTATAGGGGGTGAGTGGAGGATAAACAACAAAAAAATGAGTAATTAACAGTTGAGCTATGAGGAAAAGAAGATGAGATGAAATAGTGACAAATTACAGAGGAGAGTCTAATTTAGATATTGTTACAGAAGCTAGTCATGGCAAGAACAGGGAGAAAGGTGTTTCAAATCAAAGGGATGGGAATGCAGAGGTTCTAAGGCAAACAGCTTGATATGCTAAAGGAGCAGAAAGAAGACAAATACATTTAGAGGATTAAGGAAATTTGAAAGTTGTACAAGCTGAGGACAACTTGTACATTAAGTACAATGTGTTGAGTACAACACGTACAAACAAGTCTGTACAGGTAAACTTGACAGGCTGAGGTTTTATCCCAAATGAGCTAGGGAGTCAGGGAAAATTTTAAGCTGACAAAGGATATATTTTGGTTTGTGGTGACTGATGCATAGAGGAAAAATGGACCATAGGAGGGAGCAAAGGTGGGAGCTGAGAGATCACAGAGGCACCTGCTCAGAGGTTGGAGTGACAGATGGCAGTAGTTCCAAATGGAATGGTAGCAAAGAAGATGGAAAGTTGAGGGATTTGGAAAATGTTTTTGGGGTACAGTTGACTGAGCTGCCAAGACAACTCTGGAGATCAGGAAGAAGAAGAGAAAGAGAAATAAGTGATGGGTCTTGGATTTCTGTTGGAATGCATTTAAAAGTATGCTACTCTTACCAAGATCATAAGTTAAATCTTTAGTGTGGGCCAGGGGCAGTGGAGGAAGGCATCACAAGAAGGAAAAAGAAATTAGGCCTAACATGTATAGAGCCCCTAAAGTATGCCAGGGACTATGCTAACCTTGCATATGCTATTTATCTACTTGATGGCAATCCTATAAAGTAAAATTCATGACATACTTATTTTACGTACAAGGAAACGAAGTCTCAAAAGTTAAGTAACTCACCAAAGGTCATAGAATAGGCAAATCAGGGAACCGTAAATGAACCAGATCTATCTCTTTCTGAAGCCTCATCTCTTTCTGCAATAGCATGCTGTTTCCAAGAGCTGACATAATGCCCAAGTGCTCAATATTTTATTCCTTGAAAAGTGACTAGCATTATGCTAGGTATCTGTTGAATATTCATTATATGCTGCTTAAGTAATAGATTTGAGTCATCAGGACAAACATTTGTCTTTATTGAAATGTCAAAGGTTTCAAAGGATAGTGAATCTTATATATATATATATATATATGTATATATATATGTATATATATATATATATACACACACACACACACACACACACACGCACACACACACACACACATATATATATTAGAGAGTATATTTCAAGATGGGTGGATCAAAGCAGTAGAAAGAATATTATTGATAAATTTAGAAAACATTTATTTCCTCCCTTCTCCGATAAACTTGGTGGCATAAAGTATGCATGCTCCCCATCCCCCCTAAGCTATTTGAAGCTTTAAATATAAGCCACACTAAAAGATGCTAACCAGAAGTTCCAAATCATTGGTATTAGAAGAGCTGAGAGGGAGAGAATTCCCTGTATACTCAGCTGCTCAGAGGATTACATCATATGTTTGACTTCTGTTATATTTAGCTTTATGTATGTTTGTTTATAACATGCTCTAGAGCATACTATTCTGCATCTAATGCACTTAGAATTTGACTGTCTTTACCATGGACAAAGGACTACATGTAACTTAAATGGAAAGAGAACCTTACAAACTAAGTTATTAAAACTCGGGGATAGAGTTTACAAACTGTAAGGTCTAATTTGGAGGGTGTGTGTATATGTATTGTGTGTGTATGCATGCACACACATAGGTAAATATTTGTGTTTATTTTGGGAAGGAGCAAAGGCTATAATTTTTTAAAGTATTTTGGGTGAAATATACTATTCCTCATATTGACACAACCTCTGATAGTCTCTTTTTTTCTTAATACAACCATTTCACATACATATAGTGACTGTCTTCCCTTTCAAGGTGGTTTAGTTTGAAATGGATGTATTAAACCTGGTCACCTTTGATTTCTACATGTAAATGCAAGATATTAGCAGAATGATCTCTATTACATGAGTTCAACCTGACTTTCTGAGACCAGCTTATATGAGTGCAGTCAGCTTTTTGGAAAACAATTAAGTACTCTTTCATATACTGTCAGGTAATATGCACTATGCATATTAATTCACATAATGCTTCTAGAAACCCAGTGAAGCAGGTACTATTATTATCCCTATATTGCAGGTAAGAAAAGAGTAGAGTAAGCCTCAGAGATTGGAATAACGTGCCTTCATGCTAATAAGGTACACAGCCAGCATTCCTACTTAATTACTCCAAATTTAGAGAAACTCATTTTTGTCTGTGCTGTCTCCTCATAGTAATAACCTATCTTGTGATTTCTTCTTGGCAACCTTGCAGTGGTTCAAAGTAAAAAACTGTCCAGACTATCACAGTAGACCAGGGGCAACTATAGCACAAGAAATTCTGAACAGGAGAGCCTGATACTAGTCCCCAACCTTGAGAGATTAGGACTTGCAGACCATATAAACTAGCTATGTGAATTCAGGTGGTATAGTGGTAAAGAATCTGCCGGCCATTGCAGGAGAGGCAGGAGATGTGGGCTCATTCCTGGATCAGAAAGATCCCCTGGAGTAGAAAGTGTCAACTCAATCCAGTATTATTGCCTGGAAAATTCCATGGACATAGGGGCCTGGTGGGCTACAGTCCATGGGGTCACAAAGAGTTAGTCACAACTGAGCAACAGAGCATACACACGCAACTTAAGACATAAATGAAAGACTGAAGTCCAAATGAAGGCAAGGCCATTTCATGGCTCTAGAAACCAAAGGGGATTCTTTTGTAGTTTTTTTTTAATTGGAGTATAATTGCCTTACAATATTGTGTTCCTTCTGTACAACAACATGAATCAACTATATGTCCTCTCCCTCTTGAACCTCTTTCCCACCCACCCCCCATCTCACCCCTCTAGATCATCACAGAACACTGACCTAGGCTCCCTGTTCTGTACAGGAGTTTCCCACTAGCTAGCTATTTCACAGGCTCTTCTGTGCCCTGTAGGATTACTGGTCTTTACCCAGTAGATGTGAGTGGCACCTCACATAAACACCCATCATGACAGTCAAAAAACATCTTCTAGATGCCCCCATTGACAACCATGGATCTAAATGAAGAAAGAATGCGAGAGAATCCATTCACTCATTCAACAAATGCTTGCTAAGTGCTACTCAGTTTTAAGTATCATGTGACTTCAGGTCTTTCTTAGAAAAAGTTCAGTAAAAGAGAACTTCTGAATCATAGGGTTAATCTGGAGACTTCAGACAATATGGTGCGTTTTTGAAAGGAAATGTGCTCTAGGTCTAATCCACTTCGGGTTTGGGCATTTTTTACCTTGGGCAACTCACTAGCTCTCCTTGAAATACAGCGTCCCTCTCTGCAAACTAGAGATAATAATAATACCAAACATATGGGTCTGTTGTGAGGATTAAATGGGATAATAAAAAAGTAAGAGGCTGGGCCGGGTGCCAAACACACAGTTACGTACTTAAGTTGTCCTTATCGTAAGTGAAGTCTGTCATATTTGAAGTGACCCAGAGATACTCTTTGGTGCTCTAAAGTAGTAGTTCTAACTACTGAACCTGTTTAAATGACTTTCCTTTTAGGATAAGTATCCAAAAAAATAATTGTCTTGTGAAGTTAGGAAAATGTCCACAAACTCTGGTAGGCCCTGTGGAATCAGTCCAATGGGCAGTCTGGCTTCTTTTCCACTGCAGTTTTGTCCTTAAAGGATTTAAGAGATAAACAGCATCTCTTCAAGAAGCAGCTTGCAAAGTTCAGCTGGGTATATTTCAGTGAAGAGGGATTTTCTGAATTAAATCTCTTCTTTGAGAAGCAAAATATGTGTGTAAGGATAAAGTAAGGAGAGGGACCTCTATTTCAAGCCAACAAGGAGTTAGTTACTTAGTCTATGTTACATCCAGCAGTCTAGATAATATTAGCAACAGTGTTGAAGAGAGGCAACAGACAAGTTGCATCATTATCTTTCCTTTCTGTAGTTAGGGCAAGAATTTTGAATATCTTGCAGTAATCCTCAGTTCTTTGCGTAATTTCCTAGGGGAACTTGGGTAGATCACTCAACCTACCTGGATATCAATTTACCTCTCAACCCCTCAATTAAATAAGCAGATTATTTGAGAATTGCCAGATTATGGAAACCAGTTTCCAATCTTTTCTTTCCCTGCAAATATGGAATATCTGGCCATGGGTACACAGTCTCCTACATCCCATGTTTCTCCTTTGGAGCCATCCAAACAATGGACATCCAAATAGTGAGAGCCCCAGAAAGTTCCAGATCAGGGGTGAGCTGTGGGTGACCAGAGGAAGCAGTCTCTTCATTCACTAAAAGTATTAATAGAATTTTCTGAATTATAACCACCCACTACAGGTTGAGCACAGGACAGTATAGTAGTAACTGTTGCCTGGGTACTGAAAGAAGAGTCTAACAAGGGAGAAAAGAAAAGGACATTTATCTAGGGAGAAAAGTAAAAATAGTTTGTTCTGCCTTATTGAGCATCTCGGGCTCAGCCCCTACATGAGGCCTTCATAGGTAGTGTTCCCATTCGTGTGCCTTCAAATGCTGAATGTGAAGGTTTTCAGGTACATGGGTATAGTCCCAGCAATCCTGGGCATCCCCACTCACTATTATTTTGGTCCATGAAGACATTTGAGTTTTGTTTCCACCAAGTTTGAAATGAAACCATTGCTAGTACATTGGCAGCAACAAATGTGCTGGCAAAACGAAAGGAAAGGTCACAGTGGTTTTACTCTTGGCCAAAAAAGCAAAAGGCAGTTTTTTCAAAGGCTAAAGAAAAAGAAACTACAGTAGACAAGCACAACATTTTCTCCATAAATATGGACATTGGGATGTTCTATCAGGAAGTGATAATGATAATGGTTAATATTATTCTGAGTTAGGAACTTAAACGGGCATGCACGTAAAGGTACTAATAGTAAGAATGACTC